>ML801323.1:24185-45002 GCA_009831015.1 Picea engelmannii | reverse complement strand
TTTGAAGAGCACCATAAGTGAAAGGTCATCATATGATTGGTGGGATCGTCTCCAGGTTTTCCT
Source organism: Picea engelmannii (assembly GCA_009831015.1). Taxonomy (NCBI): domain Eukaryota; kingdom Viridiplantae; phylum Streptophyta; class Pinopsida; order Pinales; family Pinaceae; genus Picea; species Picea engelmannii. Next base: position 44,939 of record ML801323.1, on the reverse strand, counting down.
TCAAACTTGGGGATGTCTGAAAGCAGTTTGGTAGGCATTGTAGGCCATGTGGGGTTGTGCAATATAGGATCATTGGTGAGTTTAGTCAGATCCAGTATGTTGAGGGAAGCCAAGTATGGCATCTAACGTGGTTGCGGAGGATTAGTTCCATCCATGGTGTGAGTGTTTTGCGTACCTGGCCCTTGAGGGGGACTAGTTGGGTTTGTACTTCCCCCTTGAGAAGAAGTTGGCCCCCCACTTCCATGTAAAGGAGAGTGTGGGGATGTTTGACCTTGGGAAGTGGACCCAAGAAAAGTGGAACCAAGCAAAGCTGATCCCAAGACAGTAGCACTCACAGGGGTGTGGGAAAGTATGGTCGATGAGTTGGCAAGACTAGGAACTCCCCCTAGAATGGGAGGGAGATTTAGTAAGCATCTGGAACGATGGGGATTATGTGGGTCCCCTATGATGTCCGACTAGGAAGGTGGATGTGTGCAAATGGTGATGAGAGCAATTAATGAACAAGATACTTTGTATAACTTGGACCTTCACAATATATCTCACAATCGTATGTAATCACAAGAAAAACATACATAAATCAATTGATAAAGAAGCATACATTTGGGTAGGTGGATTTTGTCTGTGTGGGAGAACAAAGAAAACAAATGTTCATGTCCTAAAAGATGTAACGTCCTTCCTCTCGAACAGCATTGGACCTTCCAATAGCATTCAACAGTGGGGTCTAAAGCCACCGGAAGAGGAGCTAGTGAAGAATGAAGTAATCAGTTATAATGAGGGGTAGAGGGTGCATATCCCGAAAGAGATGGCAATATTTCCCAATAGCCACACAAAATCCGATCAAGGTGCAATTGCAGCCCACAATTGTCACCTAGGTATATGTCCTAAAATTTGGTCATTAGGTACCTCGATCAAAGTGCAGCATTTAGATTTTTGGCCTAAGAAATGGGTCACGGGTTGGATTCCGTCCAAGAGGTGGGTGCCTCAAGGGGGGGCGCACAGAACAATCGGACCTCGGCCTTCAACCCTTCACGGGTATCTCCCTGCCTTATGGTGTAGAAACACTTGACTTGGAGGATTTAAAGTTCCCTGTTTGACAACTTCTATTGTTTGAAGATGTGAAAACCAGACAACGAGGAGTTATTTGGATGCCTATCCCTGAAATCCTACCTAGACTAAAAACTTTATTTTGGCACCTCCTGTGGAGGAAAACTTAGTGAGTTTTTAGAAAAAATTTAGATGTTGTTTGAGAGATTGGGGGTGTGAGCCAATCTCGTTGAAATTAAGGGGGAGTGGATAGTTTCGTCAAGAAAAGGGTGGGGTGTTTCGGAATCTCTTTGGAGGAAACTTACTTCAACCTCCACATTTCGAGATGAAAAACTATGTGAGTGAGTAGTGACTTTGTGTGTGAACAAGTGAAAGTGTGCCAATATTTTTAATAAATTAGGTGTCACCTTGTTGCATGTGGACTTCGCTTGGTCCTTACAAGTCTTAATTACCTAATTAACTAAATGTCGTTGGTACAACCTTGCGGAATTTTTAAGTCCCTAGGAAACTAGCATGTGGACATGTGGGTCCTTACTATTCCTTTAACTCCCTGTTATGATTTAATCTAAGAAAGATTTGAAACTATCCTAGATTGTGGACATGTGGGCATGTATGGGCCCGTTACAAAACCTTTAAACTTCCCTAGTGATTTAATCTAAGAAAGTAAATTTCAACACTATCCTATCTTTATAGCATGTGGGCATGTATGGGCCCTTACAATTTTAAGATGTGTTTTAAAAATAAACTAAGAAGAGTCTTGAGGGGGTTGTTGTCCTCTCCTAAAGATTTTGTCTTTTTAAGGGAGATGAAATTTTCCTTCAATCTCTTTCTGATTCTCAAGATCGCTTTAGGGCACGAGAAAAGCGCATACTCAATGATTGATATCCAATTTCTAGTCCCAATGCAAGTTTTATATGTGATGTAGAATGATTCCAACTTAACTTTAGTCAAAGCAAGCCATCCATGTGGCAAAATGAAAAAACAAAAAGAGGAAAAATAATGATTTTAACCCCCAAGTGCCTATGTTTTGACTAATTCCTTTATATGGAGAGGGAGTGGAAGTGTGGTGCAAATTACAATATGCATGGAATCAATTTTAAGAAGGCTATGGACCCTTCACAGATCACGAAAAGCTTATAATGTGTGTTTTTCTGCACAGGTTCGCGGGTCTCATAATAGACAGAGGCGCTGTGAGCACCAATGCGCAAACTGAAAGTGACTTATGGGCGCAGGTGTGCATAAGGCGCTGAGCAATATAGTGGTTTTCGTGCACGTGCACTGAAGACGCGCATGTGGGTCAAAAAACCCATGCACGTATGTTACACGGCCGTGAAGAAAATTCTGGATGAAATTCTCTCAACTCAGCTTTGAATTTGGCTTTCTGCAGGTCGGTCTGAGCCGATTATGGTTCCTGCAGGTTAAATAAATAAAAAGAAGAGCTAAAATAACCCAAATGGGGTAGGAAATTGATACATTTCCCTAGTGGAGTTGTCAATCTGTTGTACCTCTTTTGTCACCTAAATGAGCAAAATAGGGGTGCTTATAAGCCCAGTTGGGTCAGCTAGGCAAGACAGTAGTAGAGGAAAGAGTTAGAAGTGTAAAGCATAAAAGATAAGCAAAGAATTAAACTAAGAAGGATAAAAACAATTAAACTATAGTGCATAAGGACATTAGAACAAGAAACAAACAAGACTCATGCCACCAATGGAAAGGATTATATTAGTGGAAAGAAAACACCAAAGAGAAAGAGAGACTTTGGGTCCCCTCTTCTTCCAAGAGAGGGCTCTTAGACCCCCAAATATTGAGCTATTCTTACAAGTGAGGAACTAAAATGAAATGGTGAAGAGAATTCAAAGCACATCCAATCTAGAGGTGATATGAATGGCTAACTAAAATAATGTTAGCATTCTCTTGATGAGGAAAGAGGATCCTCCAAAAGAATATCAACAACATAACAATACAAATGAATTCCTTGAAAATGTAGTGCACCCATGGCCTCTTTTTATAGCATAACTTTGAGGAATTATTCAACCAACTTTTAGTGTGAACAAGGGGCCATTTAGGGCACCCTTAGGTCTTTGACCAGCCACCTAGCCGGATTCAACTGAGATTTGGATGTCAAATCGACTTGGAAGCTGAACCAGAAGTTGGTGGAAGGCCGACCAATATCATAAATGCGTCGTTTTAAGGGATGCATGGTTTTTTGTGTACACGGTCGCGCATCATGTGCATGTGCGCTTTTTCCTGCGTTTCTGAATGGCGCATGTGCACGCGCTCCCTGTGTAGTCTTAGCACATGCTGATTTTATAGATGATTGTATAGTTTTGGGTCTTTTGGAAATGCATTTTTGATCATTTTTGGTCCATGGGTGAACTAATAGTTGTTTGAAGATGTTGGATTCCTGTAACCATTTGCGGATGAAATTTCAGTGATAATAGCTACAGCTCTTGGAATGTCTTGAATCTTGTCTCACTGCCCTTCTTCATCAAGATATGTGATTTTATTGTTGTAACATTCTAGGACAGCATGGTGATTTTCCAACCAATCCATGCCAATTAGACAATCATATGAATCCAATGGTATGATGTTTACATATACCTTTGTGTTGAGTCCATTCGTGTCTATTAAACAATATTTAACCAACTCAATGATTTTCCTCTTAGCCCCCATGGCTAATTGAACTAACCAATATTTCTTATACTTACTCATTTGCAAGTGAAACCTTTCAACAATGTTAGCATTTATGTAACTATGACTAGCTCCAGAATCAATTAAAATCGCTATGGGTTGGTTATAAATCTTGCCTTCTACCTCAATCATGGGGGATTGATATTCATCTTGCTTATTTTCCAAGGCTGCATAAATCATTGGCATGCTTCCTCCCATGTCTTCCACTATTTCAGCCTCTTGAATGTTGTGGACAGTCCTCATTATTTTCCCTTTGTGAGGGAAATCCCTATATAAGTGATTTCCCTCACATCTCTAACATTGAACAAGTGGCTACCTTGGTCTCTTTCCAAATGAATCTGCAATCTTGTGCTCATTTTGGGTTGACTGGCCTTGTTGATTTAATTGGGCGTTATTCCTGAAAAATAGTGGCTTAAAATCATTTTTCCCTTTATCTCTTTTCCCCTTCATCTTTTCATTCCAAGCCTTTTGGAAAAATAGTCTTCCTCTACTTTGCTCATAAATATGCATTTCTCTTCATATGGTTTTCTCCAAAGTTTCGGGGTTATCATATTGAATATTTTCATTGTAGATGGGAGGTAACCCACTTAGAAACCTTTTAATTGTTACCTTCTCATCCTTAATGAAGTCAACATACTTCAGTAACTCAAAGAACCTTTTCTCATATTCCTCCATTGTCATGGTTCCCAACTTGATTTCAAAGAACTCTTTCATCTTCTTTTCATAATAATTCTCTGAAAAATATTTCTCTTGGAAATATCCTTTGAACTGCCTCCATGAGATCCTCTTCTCATCAAGGTTCTTGGCTTGCTTAAGTTTATCCCACCACATGGTTGTATTTCCTTGCAAGTGGTATATGGAAATTATAGCTTCTACCCGGGAGGGGTAATCATGCAGTTGGAAATATTTATTCATTTCTAATAGTCAGGCCTCGGCCTCGGCCTCTTCTCCTTTCCTATTCTCACCATTAAAATTTGGTGGCTTGACCTTCCAGAGGTCACCTTACAAAATGTTTGCTTCAGACCTTCTCATTTGCCTCCAAAAAGGAGACACACTTGGGTTACTCCCTTTCCCTAAACTTGCATGAGTTCTTCTGGTAGATTGCTTTGCAGAATTATGGTACCCACTTGTGCTTCTTGACTTCCTATCATTCCCATGATCATCACTTTTGCTTTGAGATTTAGATGATTACACTTGCCTAGCACTAGTTGTTTGCTTTGTTCCAAATTCTTAGTTGACTTACTTATGCAACTTATTCAAGATTTGAAGTATCTCTTCCTATGCCTTCATAATCTTTTCATTATCATCTCTATAGTTCTGCACTTCCCTATGCATGCTTCTCATAGTGAAAGGCTCTTGCCTATCTCTTTTTCCATTTGACTATGTCTCAATATTCCCCATACTGACATGTAGACCTCTGATCTCTTCCTCATGGTTGTAAGATCTCTGGGCATCTTTCAAAACTCCAGTCCTCATATAAAAACCAAAATTTTATTTCATGTACCTCTCACTCTGCAATAAATGTGCATGTAATAATTACTTTAGAACATGCATAGCATAAAACACTTCATCCATTAGAATATAGGTTATTTCTTCATCAAGTTATGAAGTACATAATGCACCAACTCGAAATCCTATTTTTTTTATACATTCCTCTCTTAAAAATCTTTACAATGGTTGTACCCATGCCTCAATCTAAGTTTTGAGCGAAAAATTACAACATTTACGTGTTGTAATTTCCACTATTTTACTGCTACAAAAATCTATTTATTAATTTTTGGAAGATTTTGTTTCGCAATTCAAAATTATGGGTTGGTATATGTATTCTACTCCTCAAGACCTTTCCAATGACTATTTTTTTTTCTCAAATTCGAGCTCTAAGTTGAAAGTTATGGTCCAAAGAAGTTTAGGTTGTTTTACCCAATTTTCTCATGTATGCTACAGGTGACTTCTTTTACTCCCAACGCATTTTCAGGTACCCATAACCCAATTATGGTTCCACCTATGCCTTCTATGGGTCATAATATTTCCATCAACTAGTCATGTTCCCCAAATGGACTTATGAGCAAGGTGTTATTCCCTCCCGAAGTAAATTTGGTGCCAAAATTTTACCCTTACTGTTTTGGTTGTAACTTTCTCATACAAGTTATTTTTTGCAAACATTTTAGTTTGTTGGAAAGATTAGAAAACTCACAACCCATTGATATTCTCCTACATATATCTCAGTTTTCCACCAGTTCTCTTCCTCTTGACCTGTACAACCCAAGGAATTTACCCCTTCACTAATCTCAGTCCCTCAGGTGTCCCATTTGTTTATCAGAGTCTCTCTGGCACAAGAACCAGGAATATCTCAGCTAGGAACTCAAGGGAACTCGCTGCTAGGAAAACTACCACCTAACCAACAACAAACACTTGTTGTTACAATGCAACTCACCCAGGATTTCACTCTTCGGGCCTGAAAACCAGGCTCTTCAATTTTCCAGCTCCAATTCTATCCAAATATGCTTTAGCATGCTTTAGAATTCTCCCTCCATGGATACACCAGATCCAAGCTCTATTTCCTGCTCTCCATTTTCTCCTCATGCATAAAAACTCCCTATGCAAAAACTATTGTCCCCAACCCATACGAATTTCCTCTCCTTTGGCTTGCTTTCTTGACTCACACACTTCCCCAAGTTGATTGTACTCAACCCCCCATGTGCCCAATAACTTTGGAATATGACCACTCACACCCACCCTCTTACATGTATTCAATAATTCGCTTTGGTAACACTCAATCATAAATTATAAGGTTCATACACCAAGAACAAATTTAGGAAAATGGGTTGAATTAATATACATGGGTAATTCCCCCTTAGATTCTCATCTTAGCCATTATCCTAGACCCTCTCCTCTCTTGTGGATTAATTCAGCGTCCGTCTATTTTCCATGTCCCCTTAGCAACTGGAATCACATTTTATTATTACAATATAGAAATAAAATTAGCATATTACATTGTTTTGGTCATAGCCACACATTAAATTTACATAAGCATTAATTAAACTAGGGATTATAGGGGGGTGTTACAGGGTATTCTTGGAGATTAAGAGTTGTGAGACCTACTAAAGATTTCAGTATTACACAATTGCGGGGTCAAATATTTACATTGACTGAGAATATCCAAGAGTTGACCCTTCCTAAGGCAGGTCAGTCACAAGTTTAGTGTACAAGTTGTTACACAGAAGGTCACTTGGTGACCAAATGTCTGAGACTGAGAGGTGTAGGGCCCTCTAGTAATCCAATGGCACCTCCACCAATGGGTCTGTGAGGAGGAGTTGCACTTGCTACAGCACCATTTCATGGACATGTTCAATATCATGCCTTTCCTAATAATCATGGAGTCCATACTAATGAATATTGTGATATTTGTAGAAATCACGAGCATTCTCCATGACATTTCCCCATTCTGCAAAAATATACACTTACTCCAATTACATTGTATTGATAGTTCTGTGGTTTTCCTACTCATACTACCAATCAATGTCACACTCTAGATGCACTTACAGATAGATTGGACCGATCTGCATCTAGGGTGAATGAAGGACATCAAGGATTTGGAGGGGGTCGCATAGGAGGAGGTGGATACAGAGGTGGAAAAACTTACGAAAGAGGATGATTTTGTTTTTACAATTGCGATGAGCAAGGGAATCTTGTGAGAGATTGTTCGCTTCCAAGAAGACCCTGGTGTTCACACTGTAGGAATAATGCTCACATTATTGAAGACTACCCTGATCTGATTGTTAAATGGGAAGATTGTGTCAGATAGAGAGGAGCCAATTTAATTAATTCTAAACCATGAACTGTAGTTGAAGGGAGTGGATATGCTATCAATATTGTCACTAGAGGAGAGAAAATTGGTGTTGATGTTGAGAGTCCTCATCAAATCAAGTTTAAAAAGTTTATGCCAGATAATGCTAAGTATGATCCTACACGGAAAAAAGAATTCTTCATAAATGCAGTAGATATATTCAGACAGATACCTGGCACATCAACACCTAAAGTTATGGAAAAAAGTTTCAAGTTAAACCCACATCAGCCAGGGATAGCTAGAGAATCATCTTCTCCAACATAGTCTTCAAGTAAATCTCATAAAGGTGTTGATCTTTGGTTTCAGTTATTTTCTGGTATATTAAAGGATGAGAAACTTACTGAGAATTTGTGGAATACCATTAAAGTCGTCTTAGGAGCTAAAGGAAATCCAGAAGAGTTTATTGTTGCTAACCTCCCAGAAAGGAAAGAAAGTGGGGTTGAGAAGAAAGAGGATGATTGGAAGAGAATTTATATTGAATTCCCATACAGATGAATATGAGATCAAGGATGTTATGCTGAACTTGGGCTCTGATGTCAAAATATTGCCAAAGAAGACTTCAGAGACAATGGGAAAACCCAATCTAGTATATTCTCATATTCAATTGAGGATGGAAAATCAATACTGCATTTTTCTAGTAGGAAGGCTAGAGAATGTAGAAGTAGACTTGGTTGGTGTCAAAACAGTAGTTGATTTTGAAGATATTGAAATAATGGGGGAGAAGGATCCATATCCAACTTTATTAGGCATTGACTAGGCTTATGAAAACTATGTTGTCATTGATCTTAAAAAGGAAATTATTAATTTTGAGTCTGATGGTATGAAGGTCACTCGGCCTTTAGATCCATACCAAAGCCCATGGTATACTGAACCCGTGGATGATAATATGGAATTAGATGTCCTTGAACAATTTTATAATATGACTGCAGGAAAACAAATTGATTATATTAACCCCACTACAGATGGATCAGTTAGTTGGCGGAGTGTTCAGTCTATGGATGAGGATTCTGAAGCATCTTTTAATAATTGGCAACAGGGACAGTATGAGAACTTTTAAATACGTTGTGCAACTATCCGCTCAGTAAGGTGGATTGGGGTTGAAATAGGTGATTACCCAACATATGATGGCACCTCAATATATACACAGTTTTCTCATTGATATGGAGGATAAGGTTGTGGCAGAGCAGAAAATTTCAGCACTTGACATAGCTTTGAGATATTCCCCAGCTAGATGGTGGGATACCCATAAAAGAACTCTTTCTTCTTGGGATGAGGTTAAGCTTGTTGTACAATACCACTTCCATCATCCATCACAAGTCATCTGGTCAAGTAAATATCAGAAGATGATGAGTAAGATATTAACTTTGGATACATATGATGGTTTATCTAATCCAGTTGAACATGTTGAGTATTGTCTTAAAGTATGGGAAGTTGCACAACTACCATCTTATTTTTGGGTACATCATTTCTTCCATTCTCTAGGAATAGTTATGAAAACCTGGTATGTGCATGAGGAGACCAGGATACACACCGCATGCTAGAAGGTACTACAAGATCATTTTTTTCATGATTTCTCCTTTTCTGGTAAGTCTTCATAAATTACAGTAGTGCTGCAATAAATCAAGAAAATGGTGTTTACTAATGAACTCAAGTCCAAGTATTCCCATACAATATTTCCTGAGCATGAATATATACTTCAGCTTATTTTTTACCATCCCCTACAAGAATACCTGTGGTCTGCATCAAGATTGACAAAGATCCTGAAGAATTGGTGGGGCTTAGACATCTGACCTTTAAGGAGTCTGTGGGAGCAAGAGAAGTTAGAGATACTCTATCAGATAATACAAGTAGTTCATACACTCGGCCTCTGAAGTTGCGGAAGATGAATATCAGGAGTAAAGAGCATCCTAAATTGGCATCCATAGGAGACCACTAAGATCAGCATACTATGACAGAGATCCAAGCCCTGTTGTGGGAGTATGAGGACTTGTTCCCTAAGGGATTTTCAAAACTTGAAGGAATTAAATAAAATATAGGAGAAATGAGAATAGAGTTGAAACATGATGCTAAACTAGTCAAACATAGGTTGTATCGCTTGAATCCTAGAGTCAAAGAAAAGTTCAAGAAGGAAATTGAAAAAATGCTTGCAATTGGATTAATCTTTCATGTGGATAAAGAGAAGTGGATTAGTCCAATTTTTATATAGAATAAGAAAGGTATTGATGACATAAGAGTTGTGTGGACTATAGAAGTTTGAACTCAATCTATTTGCATCATCCTTTTCCTACTCCATTCAATGATGAAGTGTTTGCTCAGGTGGCTAGAAATGAAGCATATTCCTTCATCGATGGATTTTCAAGGTATCATCAAGTCATGATTATGGAAGAAGATAAAAAGAAGACTACCTTTACTACCAAGTGGGGCTCTTTTTCTTATAATGTTATGCCCTTTGGGCTTAATAATACTCGTGTCATATTTTCTAGGATTTTTGTTGCTTCCTTCCGAGACTTTATCCACAAGTTTCTTGAAGTTTACATGTATGACAATGTAGAGTTTACGAGATACCTGCATAGAATATATAGCTAACAATGAAGCATACACAGCATGCAATGGTGTGAAGACAAGAGACAAAAATGGAGGAAAGAATGAAAGAATTTCTATTAATTGTATTCCACACTCAAAGAGTGAATAATTTACAATAGACCTAGGCTACATAAGTAACTAATGCGCCATAGTAGTGATCTAAAGAGATCTAGACACTCACTGACAAAAATCGGAGTAATATATAACCTGGTCCTAGTTAATTGATCGATGCAATCATCAATTAACTAATTCACATGTGTGGAAGTGAGAGAAACACATGCAAATGTTGGTGATAAAATCAAAGTTTTCATGCATGAGTGACTTCCACTAGTCTAAATGAGTGTAACTGACTATGAACTGAAGAGGAACGTCCTATTTTGTATAGAGAGAATATTCTCATCCAAGGAAACGTTCTCAACATTGGACTATCAAACTTAAGAAAATAATTCTAGGTGAGTGTGTAATATCTCTAACATCCCCCCTGAACACTACTAGGGTGTACATGATGAATGGGTCCTGAAAACATAGGCGAAGTTAGGTGCCCATTGTACAATGCATATAAGAATGAAACATTGAAAAAGTGAGGAAAGAGGGAAAACCTCATGGAAAAAAACCCCCCTCAAAGTACAATTCATCAAAAGATTAAAAAAAAGGGCAGGTGCTAAGCAACTTTGTCCTTCACTCCAAGGAGACCTTACAAATGTGCAAGCTTATGCTCGGTGAATATTTTGTTGAAGATGTAGATGTTTGCATGGATATGATGAAGTAGATGCACTAGTGAGATGTCCGCACATATCCACTTTCTATTTTTTTAATGAAAAAGATCCAAATGAAGTTTGGATTAAACTTTGAAAATCATGCGGTCGTTTTTTGAAAAATGTTGAAAATTTGTTGATTTTAAAATTCTCATAACTTCACTTTCCGGACTCCATTTTAGACAATTGTTTTTGTTTTTTTTTAATTGGACATTTTTCCAAGAGGAATTAAAATATCCAATTTGTTTATGCAAATTCTCCTTAGAAAATGTCATAATTTAATCTGATCTATGTGGACCCCTTTTTGGCTCCTAAGATGCATGCATGTGGCTCCTGAAATGCATGCATGGTGCATAAAAAAGTGTATGTGTGTGACTCGTGAGATTCATGCATGATATATTCCAAATGTGATTAAAAAATAGATCTGAAATGGAGTAGACATCATCTTCAATGATTGAAACAAAAAAATTTGCATATACTTGTGTAGAAGGCTCTTCAAACTGAGAGGATTGATCTTCCAGTGGCTTTTCTACTAGCTCTATATTGTCAACCTTTTGCATGCAATCTTCCTTATTCCCAAACAGAACCTCCAATCTAGTCCATAATTCATTTCCCACATTGACTCTACCATGGTCACACTATGCTTCCCCAAGTTGAAGACAATGCGTGGGACTTCTACCTAAGCATGAAAAACATTTCCCACAGGCTCTACCTTGGTTGGCATTTTTATATTGTTATTTTTCACGGGTCCCATTAGTTTCTTATGAGAGACATTTCATTATCCTCAGGATCCCTCGGTGAGCATTTAAAAGGTTTTTGATTGGCTTATATCTTCTTTCAGATACAAACTTCTGAGCCTTAAGCCCCTTCTTCCCATGAAATGAGTTATAGTCCCTTCTTAGGTCAGTACACCCAAAAATCCCAAAAGACAAGGAGATGAAAAGGATGAAGTGAGGAAAATGATAAGTATGATCATGAATGGTAAGATGAATCATTGAGGAGACCTCCCAGTAGCAAACCCATACCTAAGGGTGACCACTTACTAGGGCGCAATGTCAACCACCAAAGTGAAACATCGCAAAGAGCATAATTTCCAAGTAGACGTTCTATAATCAAAAGAAACTTTAAATGCAACATACTCAAATGCCTCAAATATTGAAGTGACACTTACCACTTTATATTTTAACTTTGTACAATTATTTACTGCAAACTAATTTTGAATAAAAGAACATAAAAGATACAATGGAAAATACACACATTACACAGAGATTTTTCCCCTTGAAACTCAAACTGGGAAAACCAGCATATTCTATATTCATTCACATCATACACTGTTTACAATACAATATACATATAGGATCTCATAGAATCCAAAACCCTAATCCAATAATTTGGATTAGTCAACAACCCTAATTCCTTAACTAGAAATAGAAAACCATCGACGAAAACCGTGTGCCGAAAAACAATCTAAAAATGGACGAAAAAAACTGTCAAAAAGTGGAAGCAAAAAACTAGTTCTAACCATGCAAAGAATATAACACATACCTAACATTCTCCCACTTGTTGTTTTCTTTGCATACATGAGGTTATAAGGTTACATAGTCAACCATTCAGGACAGCAATGCCCATAGATCCTATACACCAAGAAAACTTCTCAGTGCTCATAGATTTTTTTAATGAATCTGCAACATTCTTCAAAATGTCCACCTTCATCGGCAAGTTCTTCTTTTCTTCAACCATGTCTCTAACAAAGTGATATTGAACATCAATATGATTTGTCTTTGAATGATAAGATGGGTTCTTCGCCAGAAAAATTGCACTCTGACTGTCACAATCTATCCTTACAGCTTGTTGTACCAACCCAATACCTAAACACAATCTTTGTAATCATATTGTTTCCTTTCTTGCATGAGTGGTTGCCATGTATTCAACTTATGTAGTTGAAAGTGTCACTAAAGATTGTCTTTTGTTCACCCAACTAATTGCTCCTCCAAACAGCTTAAACACATACCCACTTGTAGATCTTCTACAATCCAAATCTCTAACCCAGTCTACATTCACAAAGCCATGTATGTCCAACACTCTATCCAAATCTGGTCTTCCTTGGTAGCACAATCCATAACTAGTAGTGCCACGCAAATACCTGAAAACTCTCTTTATTGCTTTCCAATGCTCATAAAGTGAACCATGATTACAGCAAGAGAAGGGGAGGGTTAAACCTCTACCCTAATGTCTTCTTATTGGAGCAAAATTGCAAAGACTACACCAGCAATTTGTACAAGTAATTTCCATCCATCAAATCAACCCGTGAAAAGGCAAAAAACTTCACTTGGACTTGTCCTTCTTCCAATCCTTCCATCTTTCAATCCTCCCAAATATATTCAACTAAGTCCTTGGAGGCATCTTCCAACCATGCCTTTAGCAAATAGAATTCTCCTCTATTTATAGGTTTCCATCCTTTGTACATCCCAAATCAGGGTTTAGTCCTTTTAGGATTTAGAGAGGAGAAAATGATATTATAATTCCTAAAATTTGTCCTCCCACCTAGTGCGCACCCCCATAGACCTTCTTCTTAGGTGTTTAGGCCTTTTTTATCCCTAGTGCACCTCTTGGAGAGCCCTCTAACCCTAGTGCATCTCCTTTTGTATGATAATAATTATGTTCCATTTGACATTTCCAAGTCAAATTTTGATTTGGAACCTCTTCCCCCTTTGAATAGGTTCACTTGCCACTTGTCATCTTTCTATTTCTTAAAGTATACATTTTTTCTTTGTTTGAGAGCTTGGACCATGTCAACAATGCCACATGGCATCTCCTCATTGAAAGGGCTATCCTCCAAATATGTATAAGATGCCTCAAACAAAGTGCCCTTACTCCAAATATGTGGAATACACCTCGAATAATGTGTAATGCCCCCAAAGGACCTACTTTGACCATACAGATGCTTCCAGCACCACATGGCACCTTTCTAAGAAGGTCATTCCTCCTTTGGGCTTTCTCCTTGCCCTATGCCATGCTTTGGACCTCCTGCAATGTAGGGCATTTTCTCCTTAGAGTTGTGTTTGGCCCCTACCTTGCCATAAGTTGACTTCAGACACCTCCTCTGCAAGGGCATTCATCTTCTAAGGCTCCCTTTTTGCTCATATCAGCCATCAATGCAATCTCGAGCCCTGGCTTCAACTTACAAACAAGGCGCTCCACCAATGATGCAACAAATGGCAATACAAGACATGTAAACATGCCTCCAAATATGTGTCAAGTGTGATGCCTCCAAGAAAGCCTCCACCAAGCCAACCATACTCCTCCACACCTTTGTTCATGCCTGCATATGATAAATGGAGCTCAGGCAAGATAGAACAAGGTGCATGGCCTCCAAATATCCCCGCCAATTGTAATTGTCATTGAAATACAAAGATCTTTTGTTGTACTGGTGAGAGAAGAAAGCCCATGAAAATGCAAAATGAGCCCTGCATTTTCAGGGGGGTAACAGGAGGATTTTTAGGCATGGCCCTAGATACAATTTATTTCAACCTATCAAAGCAAAAATCAATTACATAAAACATACATCTGTAAGCAATCAAAAGAATTCACAAATATAAGAAGTTATTCTTTTATAGCCCCCCTATATTATTTGTGCTTCTGAAACTCTCAAGAATATTTGCAAATAAGAGCATTTATGTATGTATGAGGCTATATTTTTCTGGAACTCAAATGTTTCTGAAAGCCTACCAATCTCCTTGAAATTAATGTGAAACTAGTTTCTCGTGGATAAACTATGAATAAACAGAAGCCATGGCAATGAGAACAATTCATGTGGGCCATGGTATTTATTATTTCTGTAGAAGCTGATCATGGTCAGATTAAAAATGGCAAGATGAGTTTTGGAATTATGTCCATGCAATCTCATAGCCTTTTACTAGAGAATACATCTCGTAATGAGCACACAAGAAGAAAAGGCTCAACCACATCTAAGGAATTCCAATCATTAGCAAAGTCGAGCCTTCTGAAAGAATGGAGCCCTAAAAATATTGTTTGGGAAAAACAATCAACCTCGTAAGAAAGGCATGTACACTCCATTTACCCTTATGAAAAAAACAATAAGCATGGCAAAGAGGTATCTGTGTTCTCGTTACCTGTAATGTATAAGCTCGGATTACATTTCCAGATTGGTATTATTCCACCATGATCTCAGAAAGCTTACATGTAACCCTGGGGATGGTGGAAGCACTAAATTAGATAGGCACAAGGACAGCATTTGTTGGGAACTTCTAAAGAAGAAGATACATATTGTTCAAATCAGAACAGTCAAAGCTATGAAGCCAGAACCTTTGTAGGCCCTCTTGTCACCCATGATACTGTTCCAGAGCCTTGAGAACTGGTACTCCTTCAAGTCACTAGATAATAGTTGTTACTTGTAATAATTCAGCACAGACAGTTATTATGCTCCAAGAGTCCCTTACAACCACTTACAAGGTCACTTGTAAATGCAATAAGGAAAATAATTTGTAAATTCAATAATGGAAATAACAAATAGCTATGTCATTCTGAATCTCAATCATCTTTGACAGCTATTTATCTTGTTCATCCTCTCAGCCCTGGCCACTCTTCGGAGGACATTCTCAGGCTCAGCCTTGGCACATTTGTGGTGGTGGATGATGATGACACCTCTTTTGATTTTGATGTTGGCCAGGAAGTTGCTCTTCTTCGGCCTCCATAGTCTTGGCTATGTTACCCCTTATGTTGCATGGGGGCTTATATAGAAGGATTTCAGGGTCATATTGCAGTTTCGGTGGGATGATATATAAGCCTATTTCAGAGCATTTTTATCAGTGACCATACATTTGCAGTCATCAAGATCTTATTATCAATTTCCGAGAGGCATGTTATGGAAGCACGTACCTTTCCAGCCTTCCAGGCACTACCCTTATGGTTGACTGAGAAATCTTATGATTTCCTAGTAACTCACTGTTGTGGCAGGTGTTGTGGTGCTTTCGAGAGAGGTATCTTGTGCAAAGTGACCGATCCATACCCCTGTCAATAGTTGTGATGGTATACTTCATCACTGTTCAGCATATGGATGACCCCATGGTGGCATTTTGGTTAGGGGGGTGTGTTACATCCCCCCTTTATATTGTTTGGATGGCCACCTTTTTACACTCAACAGCTATATGATATATTTCCTTGGTGATAGAGACATGTCGGGTTCATGTGTGAGCTTTCTAGTGGATGCGGCATGCTCTTGCACTTTTTGAGATTAATGGCTATGTTCTACTAAGGTTTTATTCATTAGTTATTTCCTGTACACATGCTTTATTGCTAACATCAGTGCCCAAGCATCTGTGGTGTTTACTAGCAAAACAACATTTTATGAAAACTTTGTGGCTCTAGGTGAGGTGCACCCCCCTTTTGGCACACATGTGGAGGTGACAAATAATTATTTTATTATTATTTGGCATGGGAGAGGGAGTGGACTCACTTGTGGACAGCTGGCAGCCTCCATGACACTCTCCCGGACACATGCATGCTCAACTTCTTGACTATTTGACCATTTGATAGCTGTTAAAGGGTTTGACCAGCAAGTTTGACTTGGAAAAAGAGTCAAACAACTAAAAATAGCGAGTCAACTAGCTGTTACAGCTATTTTGGGGCAGCATATGACAATTGGCAACCACCATTTTTTCTCTCTCTTGGATGGATGGCACACTTGGCAGCTAGATCTCATGGAATTTCTTCTTAATTTTGCTCACACATGCCAAGGAAGATGTTATTTACTATTTTTGGTAAAGGTCAACCTCTAGAGAGGGAAACTAAGCCCTCTCATGAGTGATTCGACCTCCTAATTTGGCTGTTACAAAAATAGTTATTGTGTCTATGGGGTACCACCATCAATATTTTAGTATTTTCTCTCTAGTTAGTTTAGAAAAAGAACATTATTTTATTTCAATGGGGTTTGACTATTCTATTTAAAGAGACCCCCTCTCATTTGTAATGGTTGTTGGAAGAATGAGTGCTTGAGCTTTCGGCATATCTTTGTATTGTATTTTCTTGAGAGCAATTGGATGGTTTGATAAGGCACCTTAGAGGATGAGGATGCTTTCTACATTGTGAGCTTACGCATACTGGTTATTTCTTCATCAATGGTGATTGTGAAGCAACAAAACCCGGGTAATATTGTTCCTATTTGCAAGTATTTGTCATTGAATTGGTTATTGCTGATGTATTTTTCTCTATGCATGGTAATACATATACATGATCATTTCTTCATAGATCTAAAACCTCGTAGTCTATGAGCTTGTCTAATATAGCAAACTCCTTTGATGGGTTTTTTCTGGATATTTTGAACAAATAAAGAGGGAGTCAATTTGACTTGTACTCGTACTTTTAGCAAAGCATCTTCCCTCAAGTTTTTATTAGACCCCATTCGTCCAAGGGATATATAAGGCACTGACACCACCTTACAGCCATATAAAACTTTATTTAAATTCACCTTTTACTTGTTCTATAGATCTGGAATTCGCCCAAGAAGATTTTAATCCAGATCTGTCCTCAAAGTCTGGTTTTAGTACTTATTGTAAGTCAAACAAGCCAGACCATGTTTAGATGTATGAATCTGTTATATAACTCATTCTGGAACAGATTCTAAGGGACAGATTTATGCACGATTAAGTAATAATTTATGGTGGAATTTACATTGAGATTGCATACCATTTACCCAGCTGTAATGTACTTTTAATGGTTAAGGGGGGTTTTGTATACTGGAAAATCATTGTATCTGAACTTGTAATCAGACCAACATTAAAAAAGACTACAGCAGTTGATAGAACTCAAAAGACAGCATCGTAATTGCTTACTAATTGGTTCAAAACACATATAAACACTGTCCTTTATTGCTGGCAGTAAGATCTTAAGACAGCTGTCATAAAATCATTTGAATTCTGTGCAGAAAATCAAGCAAAACACATATACCGTTGCATCCCTTTACTTACACTATTCAGAAGGGTTGAAATCTAAAGTAAACAAGTGTCTAAAGGGATGGTTGCCAGAGTGTGGAGTCGTGCAAGAGCATTTTAGGGAGTAGGAACATCATTTTCCAAAAATCCCCGGGAGCAAAGCGTCTGTTATATATATATATATATATATATATATATATATATATAGCATTTATATTAAAAAAAAAAAACATGCAGAAAGCCAAATCAGCTGCAGAATATATGAAAACATGCATATTTGTACATTAATATAGATAGAAATGGCATCCATAGTACATCAATGATTAATCATTATAGCATCAACCATCTAGATTCTAGTAATTACAAACTTACAAACCAACATACAATTTTTTAAGCCATATAATAGAAAGTAGACCATAAACTTATGGAATGAAATCAGTTATCCAGCAACTGTCAACAATAACATGAATCATAACCAAATAGTTATGTTTACAAAATAGGCCATCTGCACTAAAGTATGAAGACTGAAAGGTCCAAAACAATAAAGTTCAAACTGAGCTAGTTGCTAAATACTATGAATCTATCATCTATGACACATAAAGTAAGGAAAAGGGAGAAACAACTATCCCATCCTCCTTCCAGCACCACGATTGTTGTATGGGCCTCCACGTGTTGGTAGTAGAGGATCCTGAGAAGGATGAAACTGTGTAGAAGCAGATGTAGATGGCCGCCGTAGAACTGAATATGAAGCCCCTGGTGTTGTAGCTGGAGTCCTAGACATGGGGACCGTGGCAGTGGATGGGGGTGGCATCTCAACATGTTCATCATCATTCATAAGAACATTCTCCAATTGCTCTAAAAGTAATACTCCATCCTCCAAATTATCCTCCTCTGAATTGTTGCCCCAACGCTTCAAGTTTTTATCCATCTTTGTCTCCTCACAGTGATGGGACAACAATCACAAGTTGTAATGAACATAAACCGGTTTACATTCAACTTGTTTCTTTTGACGCTATGGATGAAATTGTAGGTGCTCCAACACCTCTCTGCAGAAGAAGTGTTCACCACCTATGAAAGCACCCATGTTGCCAAACGTTGCAGTTGTGGGGTAGCACCACCGTGCATGTTCCAGCACTCGAGAGAAGTCAGATTCCCTCGATCTCTAATTGTACGGTTGGTCCCAAAGGCACCATTACTAAGGATGTAGTGGCTCAATTGTTTCTGTATGTTGTCACACTCCTCCTCATCCAAGACCAATTTGTCTAATGTTTTCATATAACTAGCTTGAACCTTTGGATCTTGATGTAGTCTTTTCTTGGATCCACCACCAGGTGTTGATGATGAAATCCATAATACATGATAGTATTTAGGTGTTAGGACATATGTTAAGGCATGTAGTGGAATATTTAGCATTTCCCTCTGTTTTTCCACCTCTACACGAATATGATTATACAAGTTGACATCTCTACACTCAACAATGTCTTTAATCTGCCCTAGCATGCTATCCATTTGCTCATACACCTCCCCAATGATTGGTTGATCTGAATCTACAAACTTGATCATGTGATAAATTGGCTTGGTGAATTGCAAAATATACCGAACATGTGACCAAAAATGATTGTCAAGAACCGTCTCCTTCACTGCATTAGCACCATCTCTAACACTGCTCAATTCATCCCATGCATCACTCATCACCATAGCACCCAACGCTTGTCTCACCTTCAATAGGCACCTAAAGGTGAGGTAATAGCTAGAAAATCTAGTGTTTGCAATCTTAGGTAGTTGCAACCTAGAGTGAGTGTTGTAGAAGTAATTGACCCTTGTATGCCCGGTGACAAATTTGATGAGTTGCTTCCCTCTCTTGTACAACTGATTAATCCATCCACATTCTATGTGCTTGACAATATCATGCATCAAAAGGTTCAAGGTGTGCACCAAACACCCAGACCAAAATATGTGTGGATGAACTCGCTCAATGATTTTACCTACTCCCTTACAGTTTGTTGCATTATCAGTGATTACTTGAATCACATTAGAAGAACCAACATCATTAATGGTTTTCAATAGGAGCTCTGAAATGTTTTGAGAAGATGCAATGATTGAGGAGTCATGAGCTACAAGAAACACTGCAACGGTAGCAAAAACACCAAGAACATTGATCAAATATTGGTTTCTAACATTTGTCCAACCACCTGATACAATGGATACCCCAAAGTCCCCCCAATCATCTTTAAACCATGTTAGAACTCCTTGAATTTTTGTTCTTTCCCTATCTAGTTACATAGTTCTAGCTTTCTCATAGTTGGGGCTCTTGTATCCTTCGGGGGCTTCATTGATTTCCTTAACAAGATCATGCCAATAGGGGGAGCGAAGCACATTGAATGGGATACCACAAGCATAGAGAAACCGGACCACTTTTGCATCAACCTCATCCCTACCTCTAATATTAAGGAAATCTGCTATTATTCTTCTAGATCTAGATAAGATAAGATAATTTTATTAATGTCCGACAGTTGACTAATGACCACAAAAGTAGGTCAAAGGGATTGTTGAGTACAATGATGTCATTACAAAGCAGGAGCACCAAAAGGTCTCCTATAAAAGGCAAGATGCAGAAAGTAAAGTAGAGTAAGGTAGTGTAGCGAGTGAGAGCCAAGTTCAGGCATGAACAACCCTTGGCTCTAAGCCCAAAAACCCGCTTTGGAGTGGATATGTATAAGAGGAGAAGATCCATAAATAAGAAGAACCATGTTAATGTTTATGCCATTATTATAGTTCTTTGCATTTCATAAGATAAGAGCATAATAAGAACAAGATCACTGAGAAATACACATCCACAAGAGACACAACATTTATCCTGGGAAACCCTCTAGGGGAAGAAAACCCA
>ML801322.1:94370-231585 GCA_009831015.1 Picea engelmannii | reverse complement strand
AGGCATTGGCACAATTGAGGGTATGTATAGTTCAATCCTCATTCTCATTTATATTTATCTGTTAAAATATTTAGTTTAGAACACCATAAATGAAATATTCCAATTTTTAATTTAGAAGGCCATAAAACTAAATATTACATGTTTTCATGTCAGGAAGAGCATGACATCATACTAAGAAACAAAGGAGATAATAAGAAACTCGATTGGAATGATTACACATCAATGAAATTCACTCAATGTGTAAGTAAAATATTGTTATTTTTTAATAATTTTTTTTATGACAAACTCAATTCATATAAATATCATATGAAAATTATTTTAATAATATGAAAGATGAACTTGGCAGGTTATAAATGAAACATTTCGTTTGGGAAACTTTGCTCCAGGTGTGTATAAAGAAAATAAGGAAGACATCAAAGTGAAAGGTATTTTCTAATATATGTGAGTTTCATAGAGTGAGTTTTTTTTGTTAAACATATACTTGTTAAGGTGAAATGATGTTGTAATTAATATAATTTTTATAATTGTTATGTTTAATTTAATTGATTCTCACTGTTAGATATTGCATTTCTATTATCCCTTTCTAGACTATGATATTCCTAAAGGATCGTTGATCTTTCTTTCAACCATGGCTCCACATCTAGATGAAAACTTTTACTCCAACGCTCAGAAATTTGATCCATGGCGATGGAAACTTGATCAGGTATGAAAATAATTTTCATCTATTTTAAATTTAGTATTTTTTAAAAGTAGTAAAGTGATTAAACTTATTATATTGCTATGGTATTGTAGGATATTTCAAATGATTCATTATTTGTACCTTTTGGAGCTGGGCCTAGGCTGTGTTCAGGATATCATCTTGCTAAACTTGAGTTATCTATTTTTCTTCACATGTTTGTCACGAGATTTAGGTTTGTTTTTCTACTTTCACATAATTGAAGTTTTAGTATTTTTCTTTACATGTTTGTTACAAGATTTAGGTTTGTTTTTCTACTTTCACATAAATGAAGTTTTAGAAAGTTATTGTGAAATATTTGAGCATCACAAGTTAAGTTTCATTTTGCATATTAAAATTATTTTCCACTAAGAATGGTTTTATTATCACATTACCTTTAATTATTAAGAAAGTTGAGTATAATGTTTTTTATTATGTATTTGGCAGATGGGATGTGCTTGCAGATGACCATGCTTCATATTTTCCATTTCCTCAATTGTCTAAGGGATTTCCCATTCGTCTTCATTTAAGAAGATGAGAAAATGACTTCTCCATTTTGGATGTAAAAATGTCCATGCTTTATATTTGATATTTTGTTGTTTATAAATAATGGGTGAATTCATAATAATAATTTGTGTGTAGTGTATGTAGGCATATAGTATCCATATGTGGCATGCTACTAGTAGTGTTATATGCATGGACATGTGTAGCTTCTAAGGGATATGGTTATC
Organism: Picea engelmannii; assembly: GCA_009831015.1. NCBI lineage: Eukaryota > Viridiplantae > Streptophyta > Pinopsida > Pinales > Pinaceae > Picea > Picea engelmannii. The sequence goes on along the minus strand of ML801322.1, from coordinate 230,139 downwards.
CTAGTTTAAGCGATGTCATTATGTATATGTGTGTATGACACAACTATATTTACATTGTAGTTGTTGAACTATATCTTTGGCACTTACCTATATTTATTTGATTTGAGTTTAATTTGTAATGGTATAACTTGTTCTTTATAATTTCATCAAGAAATAATAACATAGTCACTACATATAAATCTAAATCTGTGATTTTAAAATGAAAATAAGAGTATTACAATTTATGCATCCCATATTTATTACTTGAGACTATTTTCCTTAACTATTATATTTTAATATGTGTTGTAATTAATTATATTAAAATTGCGATAAAATTTTCATGTGTCTAAGGTTTTTATTCAATCATTTGTCTAAGGTTTTTATTCAAAGAACATCAAAATTTACAGGGAAAGACTTATATTTCATTTTTCACTTTAGTGAATAGACCTAAACTCATCATCTTTAATACCACTCAAAAGTTATTGGAATTCTAAAACTCATTGTTACACCTAACAAGACAGAGTGCATTAATTTTTCAAAAAACACTAATCCAACCCTTTTTAAATCCTTTAACCTCCCCTTTTGTCCACCCACCCTCTTCAGCTTGGGTCAATGTGTTGTCAACTCTGCCTACGAATCTCTTTCAATTTGTCTAACTTGGAGGATGCATGTAGTTATTCTATTCCTCAAGGATTCACACATGTAGTTATTACGTGATGTAATAGAGGCTCCATCATGCATTTGGGGATCATGAAGTTCATGATCTATTGATGATAACCAAACTGTTATGATTTTCTAGGGAGATAAATTGGAATTTTATGTTGATGGCCTAACAAAATCATTTAGGGCACATATGGCCTACTACTAGTATGCCTTGACCTAAAGGAAGCACTTTGTTGAGGCGTAACCAATTGTTATACTACATAACAAGATTCCAAGTGTAATAAATGATAGGTTTTCCAATTACCTTTTAATTCTTAGAAAGATTATACCAGAAACATTGAACACTTTGCTTGTCAAACGAAGGATTCGTATAATAATTGTGAATTGTCATGCATTGTATGTGCTAGAATAATCCTTTCATAAATTCTTCTAGTTTATGAAGTTGTAGCAAGAGTAAATGATCTCAGGATAAGGGATTTAGAATATCTCTAACACCAATAATAGACTATAAAATAGACTAATCCAACTGTAAGCAAGGTAAACTGCCTCGGTTGGGCCTGGAAGCAATGAGCTATGACCCCCAGTTGAATGAAATTGCAATAAGTGAAAACAAACTAAGCTAATTTGTAACACCCCAGTTTTAACCCCTATAAACTAGAATGTATTATGTAAATGTGATTTAGGCTGGTGAGCTAGTAAAGTTGGAAAGGGATCGGAGTGCCTATAAATGTAGCACACTGCACACACACACACACACACACACACACACACACACACACACACATAGATCATTGGTTGCAGGACGAACAAAGACAAGACATATGGGGCTATGATTCAACGAGAGAGGGGGATAAAGGGGCCAAGCCTTTTTATTATATTTTATTTTTAGCCATCATGGTTTTAATTGAGAAAAGTGGTTACATGAGTTCTTGGGGCGAGGCCATGTCATTCTTGGTTCTGGAAATTACATAAACGTTGCCTATGGGATATTTGGGGGTTGTTCTTTGTGCTCGTTCATTGTTAAGAATTCCATCACTCATCTTCCTCATTCTTTCCAATTTGTGTGCTCTTGGTTGGAGCATGGAAACAAATGGTTGGAGGAGGAGACCCATTGTGAGATCATTGTGAGGAATTACTTATCATTCCATAAGGGAATGGATGTATGTTCCCATGATATTGATGGCAGTTCCAAAAGAACTATCCATGGCTGAGAATCATTGGAGTTCCCAGCATTGAGATTTCCTACAGTAGTAGCACTGGATCCCTGGAGAGAAATGGAACTGCGTGAGGGATTGCATGGAAGAGAAAGGAGTTAATTTGTTTGGGTTGTGTAGGATGAATGGGAAGGGAGATGGAAATTATGATTTTTGTGTGGTTGGAAAACATGAGAGATTGATAGCTAAGTGGTGTGGTTTTAGATTTGGCATACAACCTTTCCTTGTGGATTCATAGCCCTGTCTTCGGGGTGACACTGTTGTTGAGAGTGGATGAACAATAGTGTCTATGGTTGGGAGGAATGTCCTTGGTATGCAGCCAGTTGGTGAATGTTTACTTGAAAAGATAAGTGCTCTCTTTGTTTTATGTGTAATGTATATTCCAATGTGTATTTATTTATCTTTGAGATGTATTTATGTGTACATGTTTGTTGGTTATTTGCTATGCATGGCATACTATTCCTTTCTTGGATGGTTTGGAATGTTCCTATTAATTGCATATGTTGAATCCATGTTTATTTATCTAAGAGAATGGAAAAAAAAATTGTAATCATTCTAAGAGGGCAAATTTGGAAGTATCTAGGAAATGGGTACATCTCAGGTCGATATCCAGGCAAATTGTTTTGGTACTTGATGTATTTGGTATGTTTCAAGAACTAGTTTCAGAGTGTTCTTGGTGGGATTTGTGAGGTAGTGTGGCCCAAATTAGTGGTTGGGTGTGTTACAAAGTGGCATCCTAGCTCAAGATTCAACATTAAGCTTGTATGGGCGAGGAGCCAACAAAAATTGAGCAGATTCGTGGTTGCATATTTTTTCCCATGACGAATTCAGGAAAACTGGGGACTAGAAGTGAAATTCCCAAATTTTGAGCAGATTTCGAGTTCTAGTGCTTCATAGTAGTCAAAGAAGTGATTCATGGCGTCGATTTGTATATTGTGGAGTCAGGTTTGGCATCAGATTTTGAATTCATGTGTGTTCATAGTGGATATGAAATTTTTTGGATCGACAGCCCAGATTAATTCGACCATGAGGATCCACGGTCAAGATTCAATCACATAATATCGTAGCAAGGCATTCCTGAAAGGCCTTCAGGAAGAACGTTTCATAAATACTTGGAGTTGGGCATGAGGTTGAGTTTGAAAGGAGGAGTCTCATGGTGTGATTCGAATGAACGAGAACTATTCATCGTATCGAGGGTCGATCCTAGTTGTTCATCGGAGGTCGGGTTTTAGAAAAGTGTTAAAATATAGCATGAGTTGAGGTCCAAAGAAGAGAATCTCGGTAGAAGAAGCTCAAAAGAACGAGAGTTGTCTGATAAATCAAGGTCATTATCAGTTGTTAGACCTTATGGAGATGTCTTTTGGAAAAGTGTTTTTCAGAACAACTTATTTAAAAGAGTTTATGATGAAGTTGGTCCAATCGAGGAAACCAATATGCATTTTTGGAGCCCAAGATGATCATGGTCGTTGATCAACATGTTTTTTTACTGTTTGATCTATCGGATGAGCATGTTGTCTTGGAAGGTCCGAGGGTGGAGGATAATTACATGTAAGCCACCACTTTAGCATGCCATGTCAGAGGACATGTCATCAAGAGTGGGAAAATAAAATAATTTCACTTGGCAGTCGAGTGCATGGCTTCAAGAGGAATGGTTCCTGAGAGCCTTCAGAAGAGGGATGTTCGAAGGTTTGTTTGGGAAGGATTATGATGGATGAAGTCCAATAGAGAAAGCCTGACAGGATATCGTACTTCATATTTTGAAAGGGACAAGAAAGGATATTCCATTTTCAATGGAGGTCTCCCGATGGGAAGAGTCCAATAGTGTTTTGGACTATAGATTTCAGAGACATCCATGCACCCCAACAATTTGAAGTTTTTCAATGGGAAGGTTATGAACAAGAGTCCTAACAATATTGCGGAGGTGTAGAAAAATCTTGGCAAGGAGAAGAAGATCAATGGTTCATATTTCTTCTGATTTAAGATCGACAATGCAAATTGCACATAGGCAAATTGTTCCACAATTTCAAAAAAAAAACAAAATAAGTCTGGATCCATTTTATTATTTTGGTCATAACTAGAGAAAGTTAAATTAGATTGGGATGAAACATATGGGTTTTTTCCGCAGAGAGGAGAGATACAAAATTTCCAGAGAGAGCCATTATCCATTTCTGCTTGAATTTGTAAAAAATTGCAAAATAGTGACTTTTAAAGATACAGGTCTAAATCATTGGCAGAGGTCCATATTAAGCTAAAATTAATGGAGAGATTCCAGAAAGAAGACACAAAAATAATGCATGAATGAAATGAATAAATCCTAAGGGGATTGGAATGGGGATGCTGAAATAGGCCAAAATCCACTATTTTGAGCCATTGTTTGATATTTTCGGAGTAGAAAAAGTCACCCCAGATCACAAAACTGGAAATTTTTATGCACTTGATGTTTTATATACTCATTAAGAAAAACAACTTTGATTTAGTGAAATTTTTCCAGAAGTGCACAAATTGTGAGATAGTCAGTTTTGTTAAAAAATCGAAGTCTAGAAAAAGGGGTGAAAAAAGGGCAAAGTTTTCATTTCTATATTGTTGTTGGTTTTTACTCGAGAATCATATGGAAAATATGAGAGTATTTGTGAATTATTTGTCATTAATTTTATCTATGTCTCATACAAAATTTTCTCTAGTTCCTGACATGTTTTCTTCTGCAGTTGACATAAGTTGGCCTTTCAATAAATTACACTAGTGGAGAAAATGCACAAATGGGGTGAAAATGGATTTTTCAGGAAGCCATAACTTTCATCTCATAGATCAAAATAAGGCATCAGTAAAGCCATTGGAAAGTTGATTCAGAGGAAAATAACCTTGAATTGTTAGAATTTGGAAAATTATGATATATTTTTTCATGAATTGAGAAGAAAAAGGACATGTAGCCTTAATTGACAAAACTTCTATAATATGTATAATTCTAACAAAAATGATTTCTTTCACATTTTGTGGAATATTTATAGGTATAATCAGGTAAATTCAAACCTAGGATTGGATATTAGAGTCATGGAAGCATGGCAGAGCTTGTAGAAGTTGGTTGAGGCAATAAAGGGATACAAGGAAAGTAATGAGAAGTGGATAAAAAACTCAAGAAGAATCGAACAAAAGGATTATTATTCAGCTATTATTGAGTGTGAATGAATTGCAGGAAAAAAAAACAAGAATCCTCACATAGGAAATGAATCCAACAAATGGATAATTTCATTAATGGGCGTATAAAGGAAAAGTAAGAATCCATAGAATTGAAGCTATAGATGTGTAGATAGTTGCAAGATTGATGTGAAAGAGAATAAGAAGCTTAGGAGGAGATGTGTGAATCATCTTTATGTGCCAAGCATGGGAATGCCTAGAAAATATTTTCTAGATATGAATTATCTACCTTGTCTAAAATTAATCGAAGCAAGAAAGCCACTTCTGAAATTAGAGTTCGCAGTTGAAGCATGATACAATGCAAAGGAATTGGGGATAGAATAATGAAGGTTCTTTCACTTGAAAGGTGTCACTAAACTAAAATACACTTCCATTGGGAATGGTCTTGACTGCAAAAAGTGTGGCTTCACAGGGAATTGTTAAATGAAGAAATCCAATGGACAACTAGAAGTAATAGCAAGTGCTATCACATGAAGTTGTAAAGGGTCACATGTAGTTGTTAGCTTCGGCATGTTTTGAGTGCCTAAGTTAAAACTTGGATTATGAACAAATGGGAAGGTATTTTTGAAAATAGGAGGAGGTTTTGTTCATCACATACCAAATAAAAAAAACCTCTCTCATTGTTTCAAAATGTGTTATGGTTAGAGAGATGTTAGACACGAAAAGCAACCCTTCTACGCAGTGCGACCCACGGCATGACGCTTCTGCAATTTGTGAGTGACTAACTCAAAACTTGGACTATGAACAAATGGAAAAGTATTTTTGAAACCTGGAGGAGGTTTTTGTTCATTACATAACAAATAACAAAAACCTCTCTTAGTTTTGAAAAATGTGTTATGGTTAGAGAGATATTAGACACGAAAGTGGCGCTACAAAATCTGCAAAGCCATTTTAGGAGTGGCGCTACAGAGTTGCCTGTAGCATATACTGTTAGATATTTGATCATAAAACCCAAACGACGAAGTGGGTTTCTCTAAAATGTTGTTTTGAGGAAGATGATATCCTTGTTGAATTTCTTTCCAAATTGCAGCCTGGCCTAGTTTGGCATTTGAGAGAAAAAATTTAAACACCACTGCACTACGAAATGTGCTGCAAATTCTCTGTTTTTCATACTTGATTGGATATTCTCCTTGTTGGGAGGTTGCCACCTGTCAAGGAGGGTTCAAATGGCTTCTCAAGAATCCATTAGATGTCAAGGGACATCTGCACCTAATTTTTATCTCCATTAAAGACCTCATGTAGTGAGGTGGAAACAATTTATTAATGACTTCCAACAATTTCCTGAAAATTAGCAGTTTGTTGGATTTTTGTCTCTTTGATTGTTGCCACCTATCTCCAAGGCTTAGAATCCAATGGAGGATATGGGATTTGACCTCCTAAGGATATTTGGATGTTATTTTATATTTAAGGAAGGAGAGAGCTCTTGGAGAAGGGTTGGATTCATGAGCCAAGAGAGGCTAGAGAGAGTAGGAGCAGGCAGTTTCCCTGTGTGTGTTTATTTGTAAGCCTGTGGGCATTTTATGATTGTAAGCATTACTGTTATTGGAGACTCATGAGAGATGTGATTTTAGATTGTAATTATTTTGTTTATATATCTTCTTATTTGAATATATTGTAGATTTGAGGATCAAAGGCTGCCAATGATTTATGGATCCCTAAGCAACAGAGGATCTGTTGTATTTTTTCCCATCAATCATTGTTTTATTCAAGTATTTGTTGATTTATTAGATTGAGAGGATCTTTGTTTAGTGAACATTATATCTTATTTTTTCCTTCTTCATTCTTCATTATTCCATCTATTAACATATAATCTTGTTTTTTTTTAGTAGCTTTAGTGCCTTCGATGAGTAGAATGTTTATGACTCCATTGCCCATTGATGTATCCTACTGATCTGCAGTTTGTTGCCCTCTCCCTTTCTTTCTCCATCTTGTTGATCCACCTATTCAAAACCAAAATTATCTTTTACATTATGATGGGTGTTGAGCTTACACTTTAGCAGTCAAATTGTGACTTTAAGTGCTAACATTTTTGGCGCCACTACCAAGGACAGATTTGAGCAAATTGAAGAGCTCCATGGGAAGAACAACATAGATCCATCTCTTGTTGGTAGAAAAGAGAGGGACACAAAAACGATGACTGTATTATCTACCTGGCAACTCCACTAGAGAGGATCCTGTTAACAGAAATATGAAGGGGAAGAAGTGTAAAGCGAGGTATCATTTCATTAGTTTTCTACATGAACTCTTGTTCTTATTTATCAACTCTTTCTGTTCTTTTCCTTTACATACAAAGAGAATCATCTTGTGATTTTTTTATTTGGATGATCATCAACCTTCATTTATATATCCATCCTTGGAAGAAGAAGACCTTCCTTATGCCTATGTTTTAGATGTTGATCTTGTATCCTCACCTTAGCCTATTCATAAGGATGAGCTATGTATTCAAATCCCTCCTGAATTTGATCATCCTTGTAACCTTGAGGAGGTTGATACTGATTCAAAGCATTCTCAAATATCATCACCTTCTGTTGTTATTGTTGAACCTTGCCACCAACTTGTTAAACCTCATATCCATCTCACTAGTTTTCAAACTAGAATAAGAGACAATATGTTTAAAACTTTAACGTTGCCATATCACCTTCATCCTTATCCTCTTAAGTTCTTTGAGTATCTTCCTTGGTTCTCTGGAGAAGATCATGTTACAACTGAGAGGAACATGGAGGCCTTTGAGAACTTTGTTGATTAGTTTGAGATAGTTCATGATGTTGTTACCATAAGGTTGTTCTCCAAATATTTTTTTGGAGATGTTGTTGTGTGGTTTAAAGGTTTGGGAGCCGATTCCATTGGTTCTTGGATTGAGCTATGCAATGCATTTTTGAAGTGTTGGGTTGAGAACAAGTCCCTTGATCATTACTTGTATGATTTTAATGCTTTGAGGAGAGGGGAAGAGGAAGCCTTGGCTGCCTTCAACGAGAGGTTTTATAGTGTTTACCATAGCATGCCAGTGGAAATCTGACCTTTAGAGACTATTTCCATGGTATACTACGTCATGGCTCAGCATTCAAAGATTTTCCTTATCCTATTAGAAAGGAAGTCTTCATCCTTAACATGCTTATTTGAAGATTCCCAAGAAGTTGAGGAGAACATCTGTGCTTCCAGGAGGATCCAAGAGCAGGTTTGGTTTGAAAATCTACATTCATATGAGCAAGAGGACTGTCAGTATATTTTAGATTTGCAACAAGAAGATGGTGAGTATGAATCATATCTATAACAACAGGAAGGATGTAAGTATGATTCACATTTGGAATCAAATTCTTCAACATTTGCAGATTTTTCTATGGACAAGGATGCATGTCTAGTTTATGATCAGTTTTCAAAGCATGTTGAACATATTGTAGCTGATGATTGCATAGATAGTTATATGTTATTGGCTGATCATAATTATCAGTGTGATTTAAACCCGGTTGTACCACTATCTTGTGATCATCATGCTGAAAACAAAGAGATTGCAATTGTTGATGATCAAAATCTGATCTCAAGGGAACCAGAAGGTTGTTTGTTTTCAAGCAAAGAGGAATGTATGTATGAGCAGTTTCCTTTTCTTAATCAACAAGTTTCCAACCATGGTATCGAGGATCCAATTGCATCTTATATGGATTCATATGTTTTAGATTGTTTGAAAATTCCATTTTTCATTACTTCACAGGTATTCATGGGTAAACATGTTTCTCTAAACAAATTTCTATCTTTGTTTTCATACCTATGTTATTCTCTATTGATCAGTGGTATGGATGGGATTCCTTCAGTCATGAAGTTGCTTGAATGGTTACTGTGGAAATTTTCATTTACTTGAGAAAGTTATTGATCTGGTTAGGGTAGGGTAGCATAGGTAATAAGCTCGCTTTCCAAGCATTTCTTTCCTTCAGTTTCTAAGTAAGTTTTTTAGTTTTCATGAATAAGTGGAGATATCAGAGGTTGGTTTCAAAGATGACTCCATAACCCAACAGATAAGGCACTGGAGATGCAGTAGTTCCTAGAGCCTCACAGGGAGGACTCTATCCCCTGTGGAGCCAATGTTATCACATGAAGTTGTAAAGTGTCACATGTAGTTGTTAGCTTCTGCAAGTTTTGAGTGCCTAGCTTAAAACTTGGATTATGAACAAATGGGAAGGTATTTTTGAAAACAGGAGGAGGTTTTTGTTCATCACATAAAAAATATAAAAAACCTCTCTCATTTTTGAAAAAATTGTTATGGTTAGAGAGATATTAGACATGGACTGTGACCGTTTTGTGCAGTGCGACCCGCGGCACAACGTTTCTGCAATTTTTGAGTGACTAACTCAAAACTTGGACTATGAACAAATGGGAAAGTATTTTTGAAAACTGGAGGAGGTTTTTGTTCATAACATACCAAGTAACAAAAACCTCTCTCATTTTTTCAAAATGTATTATGGTTAGATAGATATTAGACACGAACATGGCACTATGAAATCTGCAGAGCCGTTTTAGGAGTGGCGCTACGGAATTTCTTGTAGCATATACTGTTAGAGATTTGATCATAAAACCCAAAAGGCGAAGTGGGTTTCTATGAATTTCTTTTTGGAGGAATATGATATCCTTGTTGAATTTATTTCCAAATTGCAGCCTGACCCAATTTTTCATTTGAGAGAAACAATTTAAACACCAGTGAGCTATGAAATGTGTTGCCAATTCTTTGTTTTGCATAGCTGATTGGATATTCGCCTTGTTGGGAGGTTTCCACTTGTCAAGGAGGGTTCGAATGGATTCTAAAGGATTAGTTAGATGTAAAGGGACACTTTAACCTAATTTTTAGCTCCATCAAAGACCTCATCCAGTGAGGTGGAGACAATTTATTAATGACTTCCAACAATTTCCTAAAAATTAGCAGTTTGTTGGGTTTTTGTCTCTTTGATTGTTTCCACCTATATCCAAGGCTTAGAATCCAATGGAGGATATGGGATTCGACCTCCTAAGTATATTTGGATGCTATTTTATATTTAAGGAAGGAGAGATCTCTTGGAGAAGGGTTTTATTCATGAACCAAGAGAGGCTAGAGAGAGTAGGAGCATGCAATTTCCCTATGTGTGTTCATTTGTAAGCCGGTGGGCATTTTATGATTGTAAGCATTACTGCTATTGGAGACTCATGAGAGTTGTGATTTCAGATTGTAATTCTTTTGTTTATATATCTTCTTATTTGAATATATTGCAGATTTGAGGATCAAAGGCTGCCAATGATTTATGGATCCCTAAGCAACAGAGGATCTGTTGTATTTTTTCCCATCAGTCATTGTTTTATTAAAGTATTTGTTGATTTATTAAATTGAAAGGATCTTTGTTTAGTGAACATTCTATATTATGTTTTCCTTCTTCATTCTTCCATCTATCAGCGTATAATCTTTTTTTTCTGTTTAACAACTTTAGTGCCTTCGATGAGTAGAATGTTTATGACTCCATTGCCCATTGGTGTAGCCTATTGATCTGCAGTTTACTGCCCTCTCCCTTTCTTTCTCCATCTTGTTGATCCACCTATTCAAAACCAAAATTATCTTTTACATTCTGATGGGTGTTGAGCTTACACTTTAGCAGTCAAAGTGTGACTTTCAGTGCTAACAACAGGGATGTGGAATGATTATCGATAAATTGATTCAAGGATGTTGTGCTAGTAGAGTGATGAAATGTTGTGATATACCTCATTCCAAGATGTTGGAATATTTCATAAAGGTAAAGTTTGGATATGACTTCCTAAGAGAAGTTTTTGCAAATAGAACACATTGGTTGGATTGCGGAATGGTCAAGTGGAACTTGGCTAGAAAGTCTTCAGACCAGGAAACAATAATGCAGATGAGCAGAATAGGAGCACACAAGGTAACAAGGATCTGAACAAATTCAAGGACAATTAACTACAACATAAATTAATAAAGAAATGAATTGAAACATAAATGTGCTAGAGTGTATGATGCATACAATGAAGTTAAATGCATTAGTAGGCATGATGATAGTGAATGTTTGGTGCATATGGATGTGCATTTGTGCATATGCACATGCTTGGATATGCATATGACATGTTTGTGGACTTATAATAGTCTATTTTTATGTACATGCAAAAATGATGTTATGGAAATTGAGTATGACTAATAAGGGATTATGTATTTAGGAAAAATGATATAGCATGGTTAAAGATGTGGATGTTGTGACTTCTTATGAATTCCATCTATGTGAAGACCCATGGGGGTTGTAGGAGTGGTGATAAAAAGGTTGGAGGAGGAAGCATGAAATCTTCTACAAATACCAGTTGACCATGTAGCATCAAGTAGGTTGATAACAACCATGCAGGTATGCATTTGGTTTCTTCTGATGCATAAATGTTGAAGGGAATTGAGGTAAGAATTCCCTCAATTAATTTTTCAAGATTTAAATTGATATGTAATGGTTGAGGGCCTAGAGTATATAAATGTTGTTGTTGGTAGAATGCATTTAGATAAAATGTAGTTGCATATTGTTTTATGATTGGTTATAAGATCAAAACCAAGTCAAATCAGGAGACATACTCTTGTTATAGCAATGAATACCCATAGGGATATTCATGTGGGAGACCTGATATAGTTGGATATGGAAGGGATATAGCCCTATGTGAGTGCTCAATGGTTTCCTTATATAGTGGATGTTTGGATTGCAACCTATTTGTCGACATTGAAGAGCACCTAAGAATTTGTTTTCCTTGTGTTGTGTTTGGGTTGAAGAGGAGGGTATCCAAATAGTCGAGCAATATTGAGAAGAGTTCAGATGATGTGTTGAGGCATTGTCTAGACCTTCCCATTCATCATGGTAGAATGCATGACATAGTTATGTGGTATTATGTAGTCAATGTAGGGATGCATTGTGTAGATGTGTCCATGGGTATTGGCACATCGATTTGTATTTTATTAGTAACTATTTGTTTCATTATGTAAATACGGTGATGATGAAAATGCATAATTATGGATATTTTCATTATATTTAATATGAATACTAGCTGAAGTATTGTTGTTTGTTACAATTCAAAGATCACTTTTTGGAGTTGTTGAAAATGTTACAAGTGGTATTAAAGGAATTATTGAATGCATTTTGGTGAATTCATGTATATATTATATGACATAGAAATGATTATGCTAATAGATGAAATGATGTTATTATTGCTAACTCGTGAAGTTGAGAACGCTTTAGGAGTTGTTAGATACTGCAACAAGAAAGTTGTAGGTTAAAGTAGTTACATAATGATGAATTACAGAAAATCTTCATCAAGGGAACATAGTAATAAAAATATTGATGGCTAGAAGAAATAAAACATTGGATGATAATACATGTATAGAGGATGATGGATTCATTCTAGTTAATAGTTGGATTAATGGAAGTTATTGAATTTCTTTTGTAATCAATTTTGAGATCACTTTGGGAAACATTGCAATTGTTTCCATGAAAATGTATATTTGTTATGATATGCTAACAGTTTGTTCAAGGCTGAGTGTCAATTGAGGAAAATTGTAGGTAGAATGGTCTTGGATATGGCACAGTTGTACTGTCATAAGGAAGATTGGTATCTACAGTTGCAGAGCTAAATATTATGAGCAGAAAACTCATGCCTGGAAATTTTATTTTCCTGTATAAAATAGATTTGAGAAATTAATAGTTACAAATTGTTATGTTATGTTAATAGTTTGTTTGGATGAGTATGAATTGAGAAAATTGCGGGTAAAATGGTCTTGTATATGGAAGGGATGTAATCCCATAAGGAAGACTGATATCTACAATTGCAAGAGCCAAACATTATTAGTAAAAACCTCGTGGTTGGGGAATTTTATTTTCCTGTATAAAATTGATTTGGAAATTTATAATTAAAAATCGTTATGATATGCTAACAGTTGGTTTGGCTAAGTGAAGGATGAGGAAAATTGTAGGAAGAATGGCCTTGACTATGGCACTACTATGAGCTATAATAAATATTGATTCATATTGCTGCAAGAGCCAAACAAATTGTGATTTGGAAGCTCATGCTTCGCAATTTTGTTTTCTTGTATAAAACAGATTTGACATTTATGATTGAAAATTGCTATGATATTAACTCATGATGAGTGTATGTGTGTAATATAGATGATATGTTTTCTATTGAATTGGAATATTGGGAATAAGAGAACCAAGAGGAAATTGATTTCAAGGAAAAAGATAAGGAATGAATAAGAGTCTATTGGACTTGTTGCAGCTGGATTTCATGGGGAAGTAACTTTAAGAATTCCTAGTTGAGTGCACTAAAGCCTTGAAAAGAAGTGGTACAGCTTGAAGGATTGCAGAGAAGAGAAGGGAGTACGCTTCATTAGTTTTTGTAGGATGATGGGGAATGTGAGCTTACTGGTTGGAACTACTACCAAAAATATAAAATTTTACAATCCTTTTGCATGTTTTGGGTTGGAGCGCCTATGTATGCATGATTTAGGCTAGAGTGCCTATGTATATAAGCATTTATATAGACTTCATATGCATTTTAAAGGTCAGATATCCTAGATTTATAATAATAAGAACATCATTATGGTGTTGTGCACTGAGGACAGTGCCAAATATAAGGGGAGGGGGATGTAACACCCCGGTTTTAACCCCTATGAACTAGAATATAGTATGTAAATGTGATTTAGGATGTTGAGCCAAGAAAGTTGGAAAGGGGTTGGACTGCCTAGAGATGTATTACATCTATATATAGTAATAGAATATAATGCTAGTTACAAGAAAAGCAAGGACAAGAGATAGGGCGCTATGATTCCATGAGAGAGGGGGATAAAGGGGCTAAAAAAATTTATTATATTTTATTTAACCATATTAGGTTTAATTGAGAAAATTGGTTACATGATATTCTTGGGGGGAGGCCATGTAGTTCTTGGTTATGCTGTAGTTCTTGGTTATGCTAATTATATAAACTATGGTTGTGGGATATTTTGGGGGTTTTATTTGTGCTTCATTCATTGTTAATAATTACATCACTCATCTTCCTCATTCTTGTTAATTTTTGTGCTCTTGGTTGGATCTTGGAAATGAATGGCTGGAGGAGGAGAGACATTGTGAGATGGTTGTTGGTGTAAATATATGTTTAGTATATTGCACTCATTTATATATCAATCCTGGATTCGTAATCAGTGGATATGTTACACTATATGTGTTGAAAATAGGTAATCTATCTATGTATGTTGTATCTAGCTCAATCAAGAAACAATCAATAAAAAAATACTTTGTTTTTGGAATATATGAACACTATTCTTCACACAACTTCAAACTAGAAGATAAAGCTCATAGTAAAAATATCAAGCAAACACTTAGTTGAGAAAGTTTGTTCATTATAGGATCATGAAATAAAAATATGAACTGAAACCCTGCTTCTTGTAGCAATTGAATTCACATAACAATTGACAATTCACTCTATTTACTCTTGGAAAGAAACCAATCATGAACTAATCAATTCCAATCAAGTCTTCCTTCCTCAATAGAGGAGACAGTCAATATGATTGAAAGACTTCATTATTGATGCATGAAGGGTGAGAGATGAAGTCTAATTTTTCTTGTACCTACTGAGGACAAAACAATTACTAAGAATTCCAAATACAGAAAAATAACAATTGCTTATCTAAAAATCCCAAACATCTACCTAGATTTTGTTGACTAAATATCACACTGCAGAAACATAAATAGAATCATCTACTATGCTTAATGTATATTTGTTCATTCACACTGATCCAAAATCAACATGTATCTATTTAGAGATCTATGTTTTACTTAGGAAAGTTCATGCACTCAGAATCATTTGCAATACACAATTATTTTATTTACACACTCAAACAATTAACTTATGTCCACATATAAACATATACAGGGAGACTTACCTTGGTTGGGGTAGTGGGCCCTTGCCGAACCAACAAGGTAGCTCTAAAGAAATTACAGAATAAATACTTTACTCACATCCATGAATTGAAAAAACTAGCATTCGTATTCTTTCAATTAAACAAGTGAATCAGTAATTCAACATTCAATTCCTAGTATAATAGTGTATATTATCTCTATGTCGATCATCTACACAGCGTCCCTTTTAAAGAAGGTCATCCGTTACAATCAAATTCTGAAGATAATCAACAAATGTTTATAAAATATTACAATTGGTGAGCATAGCGTATCTCAAGGAATGGACTTCATCATCATGACAAGAAGTGCACAAGTGATGAAGTCTATCATGATCTTCAAACAAACCAAGGATTCTTCCATCCAACCAATTTCTTGGAGCCATCGCCAGTGTACTCATTCAAAAATTCAATCATGTAGAAGCGGGTTTAGTACCGGACTAACACAGTAATAGATCTTGGTATCTGATCAGCGCAGATTTGGTACCGGATCAACGTAGAGTTGGTATCGGAATAGGTGGAGTTCCAGAATAGAATAGTTGAATGTTGCAGTACCGGACCAACGGAAGTATCAGACGAATCCCAAAAATGAGTATCGGATGAGATAATGTCTTTTCATGAAGTTGCTTAAAGTAATAAAAGTAATTAGAAGCATAAACAACAATCATTTAGTCCCAATTAATTAAGAAATCAAACAAAACATGTTTTTAACATGGGTTACCTCATTATGCATATGAATAAGGTCACAAGGTAGGTTTGCAGAAGAAATAGACAACATATGCATATGTCAGAGGTAAAATTAACCAAGATATAAGATAAGATAAGGTAATAGGGGTGTCAAAATGGAGACTCAACATTTCCCCTATGCTTAAGTCATTGCATGTCCTCATGCAAAAATGTCGAAACTGGTACTCAAAATTTTGCAAAACTAAAACTATCTTCCATCCTATCTGAACATCATTTGTTTGGCTATAGAATATTGAAACCAGAGGCCTCACTCCTAAGCTCCTTCTTAATCACCCTGGTGTACAGGATCAAACATAGAACTTTGTTAAGCTTAGCAAAGGATTCTTCTTGCGCATCTTGTAACCTTCGGTTATATTCTTTCAATTGTGCATTCTCTACCTTAATGTGCCTATCTAAAACTTGATACTTTGTAACCTCTTGTTTTAACTTCTTATTATGTTTTGTAAGTTTCCCAACCTTCAATACCAATTGTTGCTTGCTCAAGAAACCGACAAGATCATATATGGTTGCTTGCTCAGTTACCTCCCCTCGGGCTTCCATCTCCTTCCTTAAACCTCTTAAGGTCTATGTTACTAACCCCTCGGTCTCACTAATCATTATTCCATAGAAACCTTCCTTCTTTGGAAAATTCGAAATATCAATAGGGTCCTCTAAAAAAGAAGGCACATGTGGAATTATTATCTATTTAGCCATGCTTCTTGTAGTTCTACGCACTGGATGTGAGGCTTCTTTAGATGTACTGATAGGAGTAGAAGTTTCCCCAAACAATTTTCTCTTCTTTGTTGTAGGAGCAAATGTAGATATCAGAACCTATTGTTCCTACATTGATTTTGGTTTTACCTTAGGGGACTGAGGTGTAAACTCTAGAGTTTTCTTCTTTTGTACCTTGTTTGTTTTTACTCTAGGGGATAGAAGTGCATGTATGGAAGTCTTATATTTCTGTACACTCCTCATTTTACCCTAGGGGTGGGAGGTGTAGATACAGGAGTTGGCTCTTTCTACACATTCCTCGTTTTAAGCTTCCCCCTACTTCCAATTTTCACTTCAGGAGTCTTCTCCAACTTATTAACCGGATCTTGAGGAAATTCAATAGCTGCCTTAGGGGCACCATATGAAACTTCATTTTGACCACATTTCTTTCTTTTTTGCCTCTCACTTCGTGGAAATTGAATTTTAGGGATCGAGGCTGGATTTGGTCCCTTAGATTAGGAGGACCTCTATGTCGTAACGGGCTTACCCTTGTCCAACCTATCAATAGGATTATATGAACAAGGTGAAATAGAAGCCCCTTTACTTCCTGTCTTCTTCTCTCTGCTTTGCCTATCCTTTAATTTTCTGCCTGACTCCTCACTACATTCCTCTATTGCATGTTCTTCTACAAATTTGGAAACTCCATCTTGAGCAAAGTTTTGTTGAAGGAGTTGTTTCCAACTGCTCCCTTGTTTTCTCAATGCATGTACAACCAATAACTTCATTAACCCATGGTGGTAGAGACTAGTTTCAGGTTTCTTAGATCTTGATTTAAATCCTCTCACCATTTTGTTTAGACTCATCCAGAGGAAATGGGGAAAGTCAATTCGTGGCCCTCCTACAAAATGCAACATAAGCTTTAAGTGATATAACAAAGTCATGGCATACCTTCCTTCACAGGTGAGAAACCTCTATAGGATAATGAGCATTTTCTTGTACTCCTCCTTAATACAACTTTGGGGAATCCCTTTGGTCCAATCGGGATCCTGGTGTTCCAATTTTAGAAACTTCTGACAAAGCCTTCTGTTGACGATCACCCCCTTAAAATATTTCTCTCCAGAGGAAGGAAATCTTGTAGCTTCCTCTATAGTGGATTATGTTATCGTCAATTTCAATTCCCCCAAATGAACACTCTCGTCGGCATAGGTCTGAGCAAAGGCACGAGATACCCCCTCATGATGGCCTTGGAATTTCTTTAAGAACATGACCCAACTGGTATGCTCAAATTTATCCCTACAAGCTTGGTATTCATGTGTTTCCCTATATAATTGGAACATTGGTTCATGTCTATCAAGCCCCATGCTGGATCCAAAGCAAGTCTACCAGCGTATATGGCCACAGGATGAAGAATGAGGGTTTAGTATTGGAACATAGCAGCACGCGATAGAGTACCAGAAGGGGACAGAGTGTGAAAAATGGTATGAAGGGACAGAGCACAGTGTGAATGGAGATTGTATGACAAAAGAAAGGGTAAATAATGCTCATATAGATGGCGAAGCCATCCAAAGGAGCGTTTATAACTTGGAATTCAGATTAAAACGGTCAAATTAGTGGTAATGATGGTGACACAAGATAAGTTGTATCCATGAATAAATTAAAGGATTGTATGGAGGTTTGTGTCAGATTGTGTTCACGGTAATGTTGGGAAATGATTACAGGAGATGTGGTTGGTGTGACTAGAATTCACAGTTATGCAACCGTTTGACGCCATCGTGACCAAAAAAGAATCATGGATTTGACATGCATTAAGACATGGTTTAAATAAATCATTTACATGGTGTGATGTTGGATCATGACACTATGATGTTTCGTCACTATATGAACACTTTGACCAAAGTGTTTGAAAATGGAATTGGTCTTGTTAAAGGTATAATTACTTCATACTCTCAACATATTATGACTAGCCCATCGAAAGTTTCAAGTGCATATGAATGATTTCTTTAGCAGGAAATACCCTCGAGATTTCAGAAGGTCATGGTAGGGAATTTGTAATAATTGAGGAAAGGAGGATGCATGAGAGTCACCACATGTCTAGTACACAATTAGTATGTTTCTTTAATAAAACGGGAAAAAATAGTGAGCTTATACCTCTTATTACCTAAAACATTTGTATCAAGCAGAAAAACCTTTGATTATAGAATAAGAATTACCAAAAATTCATCACCAGTACTGGATCACATCTTAGTACTGGACCACTGCAGAAAATTGTTGTAGTACTGAATAAACACATGCCTTTTCCCTTAGTACCAAATGAACACATAGGTGAATATTGTTGCAGTACCGAAACAACACAGAGACTTTCCCAATATCGGATGAACAAAGATAGAATATTTGCAGTACCGGAACAACACAGAGATGTTATCTAGTACCGTATCACCAGAAAATTTTATTTTGGTACTCAATGAAAATTGGATAAGGTACCTAGTGGTGTATTCTGTAGACCGGAATTTTGTAGGCTGCATTTTGTAGAAATTCCTGGCATTTTCTGCTTCTATGGTAGAGAATATTTGATTTTATTCTACTTAAGGACCATATAGGTAAAACAACAAACAACACTTGCTACAGAAACTCTGAAATTGTAGCGGAAGTGTCAGAAAATGAGGCAAAATAATTCAATGACTGGGCTCCAAGATCTGTAACAAGAAGGTACTCTGTAGTTGGAAAAACGCATGTTGAGATTCAAAATCATCCTCTTTTTGGAACCGAGCTGATCATTGCTTTTGTTGCCACTTCCATTTTATTATAAAAATAACCCTAGCCACTACTATTATGTGGATTTTTCTCAAGCCCAGATTAGTTAATACTCGCCGTTGTTTTCAATTTTAAGGAGTCTGAAAAAATTAAAGAAAACTCCATCTACTGTCCCATGGATTTTTCTCTAGCCCGAGCCATTTTTCTGCTCACCGGTGTTTTCAATTTTTAGGAGTCTGAAAAAATTAAAGAAAACTCCATCTACCATCCCATGGATTTTTCTCGAGCCTGGGCTAGTTCCTGCTCGCTGGTGTTTTCAATTTTTAGGAGTCTAAAAAACTTAAAGAAAACTCCATTTAGCTCCTTTTCCATAAATGATCTACTAGGGCTGGATAAAGGGATAAACCTACATCTGGAAGATTTCCTCCTTATTCATTTATCTACATGAGAACACAATCAACTTTTTTTTTTGTTAGTAACACCAAAATTTCTATCTAATGGCACACCTATTTACAAATATGTATAGAGCCAAATTAATTCACACAACAAACTTATTGTGGTGGATCAGTAGGAGGAGAATTCCCCTTTCTTACCAATTGCATTTCAGAATTTTGAAGGACATGTCTGATAAAATCCTCTTTCATGTTTGGGTGAATCCCTTTCATGTTGGAGTAATCCCATGCAAAAGCACCAGATTGTCCTTGAATCATTTGAATCAATTTTTGTTGCTAATCTATTTCTAAGCTAGCATTGATATACAAGGATTTTCTAGGACTGATTTCAACAATCTGGATAGCTGATTCTTTCCCTTCATATATTTTTGAAATGGTGGACACTGTAGAGGTGGAGGGGTGCCAAATTTCCTGAAATTCAGAGCTGAAGATATGTGTATATCCTGAAAAATATTGAGGGTATTCAATGCATTCGGTATCAACCAAAAACAGGCTTAAAATTTGTTCTTCAGTTTGCTCTTGAACTCATTTTACTTGCTTGAGTGATAAAAAGGGTCGAGTACAGTCCTCCTCCCAATAGGGATTATCCAACCAGAAAGGAACTTCAGTGGTTGGTTGGGCAAGAGGAAAGCGAATAATTTTTTGACTTTGGATCCCATTGGATATTGTCATCTCTCCCGACCGACAACTAATAAATGCATCAGCAGTGGCCAACCAAGGTCAACCAAGCACCATTGGATGTCCTAGTTTGGAGGATTTAGGATGAATCACTAAGAAATCCACAGGGTACTCCCAAGAGGCCAAAGTGATTGTTACATCATCTAGCCTTCCTGCTAGACTGATAACTGATTTTTCTACTAATTCCAACAAAGTATGCATTGGTCTTAGGTGATTTAGTTGTAGAATTTTCATGGTATCAACCGTCATAACATTTATTGTTGCTCCTATATTAATAAGTGTGTTTGGAAAAGAAACACCAATAATCTCTATGGTCACCACTGGATTTTCTGGATCATTATATTTAGATGGCATTTCTAATATAAAATTTGATAATTGTTCAACCACCTGTATAACAAGAGGCTCCTTCCTCTTCCTCCCTAAATTTTTAATGCAAATATCCCTTACAATATTAGCATAAATAGGAATGTCCTTGATGGATTCAAGTAGGGGAATCATTACACATATGTTTCTAAGCTCAGTCTCTATATTATTCCCTAGAGGTACCTCAGATTTCTTCACAAGTAACCTTTCTGGATAAGGGGGAGGATTAGTTTTCTGAGGTATTTATAATGGATGAGAAATGTGAGGAGGAATTTCCTATTGTATAGGGGTGTCTCTTTCTTCATCTGATTGGTTATCCATTTGTTCTTCTTATTCAACTGCTTAGTTATCTACTTGTTCTTCTTCTTGAATAACCACAGTAGGATTTGGTTTATTCAAAACCCTCCCTAACCTTAATTGAACTCCATTAAATGAAGAAGGATTTATCACATAAGTGGGGAAGGTTTGTACTTAAATATTTTTTATAGTTTGTGTAGGTGTTATAACCCTAAATCGCACCACACATGCTTACCTGGCATCGGGCCAACTCATATCCCTTCTTTGCCAAAACTATGCTGAACATCTCTTTGAAAATCCTCTTGTGTCAAGGCCCACGTGCCCTAACCCATTACTGCACGTGTGTACACACTGGTTGACTCACAACAACCCGTGTGTACCTAACAAAGCATGAAAAAAGGAAAGTTGTTGACGGAACAAAAAGCTATGGGTTAGTTAACTGAAACTCCCGGCCATGCATGGCCGAGGGTTCGTCCAAAAACCTAGCTCCTTCTAGCCTATAAAATAAGGGGTAGGGGTACCATTTGGAGGAGGAAAAAATATAGCGAAGAAAATCTTCCCATTTACGTAATCCATTGTCCCAACCCTTTAGCCTTTCCTCGTGGCAAAGGAGATTTAACACAAAGTAGTTGAGGACAGAAGAAGAGGAGCCTAGGATTAGGTTCAAGGAGCGGTGGCTGGTCTCATCTTTTGTAAGTTGATTCACTTTCAGTAATAAAAAGAATGATTTTCCCGTCCCAATTCATGAATTGTCTATGGTTTGATTAATTTATGCTTGATTTCTAACCCTTGAGTATAGAAGTAGCATGCATGCATAGTTGTTGTTTGTCTTGAGTGCAGGTCATCTGTGGAAGGAGCAGCGCAAGCAAGTAATCAAAGCGCAACGGAGGATCTACATTGAATGACGGTAATAAGGTAGGTGTTCCTTTTCCATGCATTTACTGAGAAAAAGGGATTTAAATCTTGGGATGTAGGTAAAAGAGTAGTTTCTGTTCGGTCAAATCTGAATGCAAGTCTGACCCTAGTTTGCTAGTCCGTAGGGTGTTTTTCCCAACAAAAAAATTGGTGACCATACTAGGGAGAATACTCTTTAGGGTTCCTAGATTTATTTAAGTTTTTGGGTAGTTTAAAGACTAGGTTTTCTATTTTTTCTTTGCCTGTCTTTTATTTTTCTGTAAGGTCTGAGCTAGCAGGGAGTCTGGTTTTCCATACCAGTTTTCCCTGACTTTTGCTTGACTGTATTTTTTAGGACACACAAAGGTACACGCGGCCTGCAGAAGGCCTGAACACATGTACCCGCACCCTATCCTCTGATAGCCTGCGTGTGAATGCTAGTTGTAGAGATAGCAGTAGCGTGTAGGAGTTCAGAGAACCTTAGAGGCAGTCCTCCTCTTCCCTGTCAAAATTACACATTCTCAGGGGGTTTTCTAGAATCATGTCTGAGTCTTGTTGGTTCACAGTCCTATCTCAGATTTTTTTTGTTTCTCTTTATTATTCCTTGAATTATTTGTCGTTTTTGTTAGAAAGAGAATCCAAGCCTTCAATGGATCCTGGTTATCAATACCAGAGGCCTCTTCCTAGTCTGGACTGCTTGTTTTCATATTTTTCCTTAGAATTTAGATATACACGCGGCCTGTACAAGGTCATCCCGCGTGTACACTCTTTTTGTCTCTGTTCAGCACGTGTTTGCACGCGTGTTGTTTTAGTGACAGTCGCGTGCTTGTACATGCTACTTTTTGCTCAGGGTGGGGCAGTCATCCCCTCCTTTGATAAGAAGTATTCCTCTCAGGTGTTTGAATCTAGGTTTGAATAGTCAGTAGGTTAGGATTCATCTTACCCTTAGCCTACTTTTTCTCAGTTAATAGTTGACAGAAAAATAAAAATAAAATTTTTTGTTTTATGGTTTTTAGACAAGCGTGAGAGTCATTGTTTGTTCAATTTCTTTTGTGTGATTCTTCAATCTAATTCTTTGTGATCTTCTCTTTAAGCCATAATTGTTTTTCTTGGTTTTTTGCTTGTTGGTATTTTCCCTTTTTTTCTTTACTAGCACTTAAATAAATAAATAAATCTCTTTTCATTTTCTTCTTTGGTTGAAGAGTGTGTTTCTGCATCATTAGCTAGGGAAAAGTCTTTTATTTCGTAAGTTTTTTGCATTTCACTTAGATCATAAGTAGCTCATAGTAGAGAAAAATTCCTTTGAGTTCGCTGTATAAAATCTTAGATAAAATAAAAAATAAAAAAAAAACTTTCTTTGTGAAAAGTTGTTGAAATTTTGCATTTAGTAAAAGTCTTTTGTTTCCATCTTTTTTCATTCATTTTTGCTTTCGTCTTTATAAATAATCAGTTTCACCCTCATACTCCTTGACGTAAGACAAAGCCATAAAAGCAACGCTAATTTTAAAATCTACTAGACTTTTATGTTTGTAGGGTTCACAAACTAGTTCAGGACTAGGGCCTTGGATTAGGTTGGAGAAGAAACTCTTCAAGGCCATTCAAAACCAAACATTAGAGTCTGAGATAGGGAGTGTCTAAGTCCAGTTTTGTGGAATTTATCCAGGACCCCCCTCTAACACAGGGGATAAACATGAGGTCGCGTGCGGAAAGGTAGCAGAGATAACCCCTCCAAAGCCGGACCAATCGTAGTGGAGAACACATATAGAGGGCTTGTTTTTGGATTCCATTGTTTGCATTTGCCATGGGGATTCATGGGTCTCAAATATTTTTGATGTCCTCAATTGTCTTCTGGACCATTTTCTCTCGATACCCTTGATAGGTTTCAGGCTCGATACCCTGCTCACTGTGGTCTACCCGACTTTCAACTGTACCTTCCTGGTGATTGTTTGCGTGCTAGCAACCAAGTTGCCAATCTTTTTAGGGACATACACAGGTGACTGCGGGGGTATATTGCGGTACCTAGGACAGACATCGGGCCACACTTTGCAGAGTATACCCAGAGGGTTCTTCTGTGTTCGAGCTGCACTTGCACCGGTAAGTTGCACTAGTGTTGGTTGTTGTAATTGTTCTTCCAAATAGTTTAGTGATTGCTTGTCTTCTCTCTTAGGGGCTTGTTTTTTTAGTGTGTGTTACTTTTGAACGTTTGGAATACCTTAGCGTGTCTTGCATATTCTCACACAGTGGAGGATCCCGAGCTCCACCAGTCACAAAAGCTTCTTGGCCTGCCACTGGTTACACTGGAGCCACCCCCGCCACCATTAAGGCAGAAGCTAGACCAACAAGGGTCTTTTGAAGCGATCGGGTTACAAACCTTTGTGCCTGAGCAACTCCCGGAGGAATCAACCACCGATATTGGCTCAGTTGAAACCCCAACGACTTATATCTTGGCACCGTTTATTATACCAATCCAATTTCACGAATGCCAGACAATGCCTCACACAACAATGGAAACAAACACTGTTACTTCTTCTGGGAATTCTTCAATTCCCACCACAGTTGCTACCACAGGAGAGTCATCTCCTAACTTACCATCGTCGGTCCGAGCCACCATGGTCTTGGCCACAACTACGTTGCATAGTGGACCGAACCCGCCTATGGCGGCGGCCAC
Organism: Picea engelmannii; assembly: GCA_009831015.1. Lineage (NCBI taxonomy): Eukaryota > Viridiplantae > Streptophyta > Pinopsida > Pinales > Pinaceae > Picea > Picea engelmannii. Next base: position 205,617 of record ML801322.1, on the reverse strand, counting down.
AACCCCCTTCACACCTAGTGCAACAGGCCCTCCGTTCTCATACGGTATGCCTAGTTCGGGTACAAGTCCTGTACTAACCTACTCCAATTTACAGACTTTGGGTCTGGGGACAGGGATCTCTAACGCTCCTCTACAAGGTCACCGTGGGGGCACTCCTGTCCCTTTTAATGCTTTTCCTTACACCAGAGGTCATATCCCTCCTTCGTCCCCTTCGCTTGGTGGTCCGCATCAGCAGTCCACCGGGCAGCCTACACACCCTAGTTTATTTGGAGCAGGGAGTCAAGGAACACCTTCTCACAGTATGTTGGTAGGTTCGACACCATTTTCTTGGAACGGGACATTTGGTAACAACACTTTCTCATCAACCATTTTCCCGACTGGGGGAAACCCCATGTTTGGACAATCTACTCCTGCGCAGGGTATTATTCCTACACAGGGGGCACACATAGCAGGACCTTGGAATTTAGGACAAGGATCTGTTCCCTCCTCCGGAATGTCACTCTGGGGTAATTCTTTCCACAATCAATGGAACCCCAGACAGATTACTATGCCTCTCCCAGCAGGACCGACATGGTGTAATCTTTCCCAAAGTCCTTCGAATACAATGCATGTCGAACACTTTATGTCCTTCTTGGGAAATCAGCCGATGATGTCTCTGCAGATGCAAAATCCTTACACTGGTCAGGGCCATGGTTTTTACTAGAATCTGGGCCAGCATCCAAACTTTTCCTAGCAACCTGGTGCCAGTCAAACTCTAGGACCCTTTTTCCCAGGTTATCAACAGCAACCCAAACTACCATTACTAGTGACTTTACACTTGCCAGATTTGACAAGGTTGTTAAATGATCATATTTTTCACGATCCACATTGGCCTCCTATGCTGACGAAGTTGCCTTTGGACATTCCAAAGTTTGAGGCCAATCCTAATGAAGATCCAGGTGATCATATGACTACCTTTCATCTTTGGTGCTCATCTAACTCATTGAAAGATGACTCCGTACTGTTGCGATTGTTTCAACGTACTCTTATTGGGAGTGCTGTGAAATGGTACATCGAGCTCAATCACTAACGATACTCTTATTTTGGCAAACTGGTGATGGCCTTCCTTTACCATTTCCAGTTACCTGTGAGATATGACGCTGGCACAAAGCTGCTCACCAATTTCGAACAGACAACAGTGAACCATATCTCTGATCATATCCGAGAGTGGAGAAGCCGGAAGAGTTTAATCAAAGTACCAGTCCCACCAACATTCCTGCTTGAGTGGTTCATTAACTCTTTGGTCCCCCAGTTATCCAAAGACATTGCGACATCCATATTTTTCTCTGAGGAAGATGCCATCATGAGGGCTCAACAGTTTGAGCTCATCTATTCTCAGTCTAGTTTATTATACAACATCTTGCCATATGTGCCATGTTCGATACTGGATAAAACTAGACAGAGAGCTGGACCACATGCCAATGGTATTGTTGGTTCAGCACAAACCAAGCCCGCTGAGCAATTGACGAAAAAATTGCAACAGTTATCCATACAACACACAGCGGCCAACCAAACTACTGCTTTGGCTGCTCCCCCTACCCAAACGTCGGAAGTACACTCCGTGCAGTCGAATAACCCAAAGGCCACCCAGAAGCCTGAAGGGAAGAAAAAACAATGAAAGAAGGGTAAGGGGGATAAAAAACCCACTGATAATGCTGGAGGGGACAACACGGAAAAACAGAAGGCGAGGTATCCATGCAACTTGTGCGTGGAAGACCACTCGACCCATCTTTGTCCTCAACTTGCAGAGGCCCAAAAGTTTGTCACACAGCAACAGCAAGTAGTGTTGACTAATCCCTTTCAACATGGGAAAAATCTCACTCAAGCCTCTACAAGCACAGAAGGGGCCAGCCAAAAAACCTGCCCGCATCCAAACAATCCCTCATCCGCGAACATATATATGGTTAGGGGTGACGCGTTCATATCAACTAGAGTGCAAGACTATAGTAAACCAAGCACTTCTGGGAAGGGTAAAGAAGCTGATCTCCCATCTCTTCCTCTGCAGATTGAGAAGACGTTGGGAGAAACAATGACATGCATCCCCAAAGGAGCATTCAAAAGAGCTTCTCACAACCCTAACGCAAGGGCCACCCAAAAATACTCTGTGGTGGAAGATTTATCACAAACCCCTTGTGTGATGTCTGCTTTGGAGGTCCTCCAGAGTTGCCCTTCCCAGAGGAAATCTTTGTTAACAGCTTTAGGATCTACCGAGACTTGTCATCTGGGTACAATCATGCTAGATACAACCGACTTAAAACCTCGTCTACCTTACCACATAGCATTTCAGATAGTAGTGGCTCATCCCATGAAAATGTTTACAAGGAATATTTTCCGCACAGTAGTGGATGAGGGTGCCTCGACATGCGTTATGTCGTTAACATGTTGGAAGGCCATCGGCCAGCCTGTTTTGTCTCCATCACCTACTCTCCTCACTACTTTCGACTGTCATTCATTCCGACCACATGGTATCATTCCTTCTTTCCCCGTGCAGTTAGGAGGGAAGACCGTGTGCGTCGAGGTAGAAGTAGTCAACGCTCCCCTCGACTATAATATTTTGTTAGGAAGGAGTTGGACTTATGCTATGCAAGTTGTGGTCGCTACAGTTTTTCAGGTCTTGTTGTTTCCACACGAGGGTCAGATAGTGACCATAGATCAATTGTCTTTCTACAGACCTGACCCAGCTTTGGGGATATCCATGGTCCCGATGATTGATAATCCTCAACCAGGTGTTGTTAATGTAGGAGTTGGTTTGTGATCATCCTTGATGGGTACCTTTGATTACCCACCTCCTCACGACGATATCAAATTTATATCTAATCACCATAAGGTTGCAATTTTTCAAGTTTCGTCGTTCCGCATGACTTACTTTAAGGATCCTTGGATTATTCCTTCCCCATCAGCCACAATGGATGAGACAGGGCACCCCAGCATGTCCATGCCCTTGTTTGCCGCTGAGGCAGTGCACTCTTTAGTCCAGCAAGCTTCAGCTAACCCTGATCCGACTCCTGCACAAGAGTTAGATCCACTTCTAGAGCCTATTTGGGCTTAGGTTTCTCTCGCGAACGTCAATTCATTAGAATTAGTCTTTCCTTCTGATGAAGTAGTAATCGAAGCAATGACTAGTCTGGACAAACCTTGGGAAGATCTTCATCACATATCATATTTCCTCCTAGAGTTAAGCCGAATTGAAGCAGGAGAATTCATCGTGACTATGACGGGAGATCGGCCTTGTACTATTAATCTCTTAGATACACACGAAATTTATGCTGAGAGCAATATGGAAACTATTGCTGAACCTACACCAATCAATATCTCCCGAAACCCTGGCATCATGGAGAATGTTTTTGTCGAAGCTGATTGCTCCCCCGGAGAGATTCAACTCTATACAAATCTTTTTAAAGAATTATGTGATGTTTTTTCCTGGTCTTACAAGGAGATACCCGACATCGACCCACAAAGTGTCGATCATGAGATACCTTTGTTGTTTTTCAAGCTCACTTTGAGATCCAAAAGAAACATCGGGCGTGACTGCATTTATGCTTTTTGATCTCATCCAGATTAACTGAGAAAAGTAACCCCTATGGAGTCTTCTTTAAGCCCTTTTCAGACTCCTTAAAGATGAAACGATTTCTTAGTGATCTTGTTTCTTCACACTCGTTAAATTGGTCCATAAGAACATTCCTTAAACGGGTCTTATTTTAATCCCTTTTCAGACCCTTTAAACATGAAAAGATTGTCGAGCGATCTTGTGGCCTTTCACGCTCGTTAAACTAAAATTTGAAGTCACGTTTGTCCGGCGGTAGTTTACCCATTTTTCGGTTCGGACGGTCAACTATACGAACAAAGGTATACTCTAGAGAACTTTTTTTCTTTAGAAGAGTACTCTCAGGTATGATCTTATCCCTTTTTCGGGCCTGAGGGACTAAACTTACGAAAAAGAAACCCCCACGGAGTCCATAGTTAAGCTCTTTTCAGACTCCGTAAAATTGAAAAGATTGTTGAGTGACCTTATTCTTTCACACTCATTAAATTGGTCCAGAAGAATATTCCTGACGAAGTCCATAGGTAATCTTTTTTCAGACTCCTTAAAAGTGAAAAAATAGCCGAGTGATCTTGTCCTTGTCACACTCATTAAAATGGTTTTGAATCGGCGTCTAATCGGTGCTAGTTTATCCCTTTTTCGAACCGACTAGACTATCTTCGAAAAAGGTACCCCAACGGAGTCTCCTTTTATGCATTTTCAAACTCTCTAAATATGAAAAACCACTGATCTTACCTTCTCTGGGCTTGTTAAACTTACATTGAAGGACATTACCATTATGTGTACTATCAACCGCATTTGCATACCTTATCCACCAGCCTTGTGACAGTTTGCTTCTGTGTCTTAACACCTTTGGCTACCGGAGGATTTTCCCCAAGTATCATTTTTACCAGAACATCAGTCTTGTCCTTGTTCCTTGAGCTTGTATGTTTGTAGTACTCATTCCTCCATTGTAACGTAATATTCATTTTCCAAAATTATCGAAAAGAACAAAAAAATCAAATATACCCCAAAAAGACGATGGGAAAAGTATTTTCTTTATTGGCAGCATAATGAGTCACCCTTGGATAAAGAACATTTTTTCATTTGATCATCAAACTATGGGATGTAGTACGACCTTAGGAAGATTTTATCACTATATAGAGTTGTGTCCTCCACCGTTTGGTTATTCTTCCAAACATATGGAGAGTTTGTGTTGCCTCCTTCTTCGTAGACTTATGATTAACATATATGATGACTGAGTCTCATCACTTGTCGTGCTATTTTCCAAGGGAAGTTTGTCACTAAGCCTGAGTTGGCCCCTATGCAACATGTCTCTTGTTCGCATACCCGACCATCCTGAACGTCCAATCAAGTCCTTGTTCGAAATCACTGAAGCCTTCAGTCCGATCATCAAGATTATCAATTCCATGACCGATGAGTCGTCAAATACCTCTGGGTAGTGCAGTCGTACACCCATATTACACTCCTACCCGAGTTTTGGAAGATTTTGAAGTTGTTGCTCGAGATCTGAAGTCTATCCATTAGGCTGAATCAACTTCTAGAAGATGGATACTCTATATGTATATCTTTCTGATTTCGAGATGTAGCTCCACTGTGTATTATTCGCAACTACTCTTTATAGTTATTTGACATGGATCTACAGTGTATTTTATTGGTAGCCATGGTTCTATTTTATCCCGAGCATGGGTATGCCCGCCTCGGTGAGACATTTGTTATTTTGCAGACGACACCTCCTGGTTCTTGATCCTTGGGCTCAATCATTCGGCACATCAATAAAGATTGGTAATGTATTTCGACCATCAGATGCTCTTCTGACCTCACACATTAGGGGGCATCTATTATAACCCTAAATTGCACCACACATGCTTACCTGGCATTAGGCCAACTCATATCCCTTCTTTGCCAAAACTCTGCTGAACAACTTTTTGAAAATCATCTTGTGTCAAGGCCCACGCACCCTAACCCATTACTGCCCGCGTGTACTCGCTAGCTGACTCACAATAGCCCGCGTGTACCTAACAAAGAACGAAAAAAGGAAAGTTGTCGAAGGAACAAAAAGCTATGGGTCAGTTAACTGAAACTCCTGGCCATGCATGGCCGAGGGTTCGTCCAAAACCCTAGCTCCTTCTAACTTATAAAAAAAGGGGTAGGGTTACCATTTGGAGGAGGAAAAAATATAGCGAAGAAAATCTGCCCATTTACGTAATCCATTGTCCCAACCCTTTAGCCTTTCCTCATGCCAAAGGAGATTTAACGCAAAGCAGTTGAAGGACAGAAGAAAAGGAGCCAGGATCAGGTTCAAGGAGCAGTGGCTGGTCTCAGATTTTGTAAGTTGATTCACTTTCAGTAATAAAAAGAATGCTTTTCCCGTCCCAATTCATGAATTGTCTATGGTTTGATTAATTTATGCTTGATTTCTAACCCTTGAGTATAGAATTAGCATGCATGCATAGTTGTTGTTTGTCTTGAGTGCAGGTCATCTGTGGAAAGAACAGCACAAGAAAGTAATAAAAACACAATGGAGGATCTACATCGAACGCCGGTAATAAGGTAGGTGGTCCTTTTCCATGCATTTACTAAGAAAAAGGGATTTAAATCTTGGGATGTAGGTAAAAAAGTAGTTTCTATTCGGTCAAATCTGCATGCAAGTCTGACCCTAGTTTGCTAGTCCGTAGGGTGTTTTTCTCAACAACAGTAGGTCTATTGTTTGGATTAGGAATGGGTTCTGCAAGAATAGGGGTAGGCCGAGGAGGGTTTTGGATAGGTGCAGCTTGCATTTGTTGTTGTAGACTTGGGCTCATAGGCAATGTAAGTTGGTGTTGCTGCAAATTTGGGTTCATAGGAAATGTAAGTTGTCATTGCGATTATGGAGGTGGAGGGAGAGCAGGTGGATTAAATCATGATAGCAACTAAGAGATATTGGAAGGGTATTGTGGGTAAGTGGGAAAGGTTATTGGTTGAAAGGTAACATTCCCATATGTAGGCCCCCTCCATCCTTGTTGCCAAGGCTGGATTTCTGGATGTTGAGGTGACCATTGAGGGTAAGGCATTGGAGGTACCCATTTCTGTTGTGAATATTGTGTGGTAGGATCTACGAACATATTAGGATTTTGTTGTCTCCATGTCCTCTTGGGGGGATATGATGTTTCCTGAGGTTCTCCCCCTCCCTTAAAAAAGGATTTTAGTCTAGGTAAAGAAGGGCACTCATTGGTAGGGTGATATTTTGTACATTAACCAAACATAGTGGAAAGATCATATACTGGGGGTTATTCTTGAAGTGTCACTGGTTTCATTACATCTTAGTGCTTCGTGAATCTCGAATCCATTCGAGGTCCTCTAGAGTTTATTGGTCCTCTTGTCTTCAGTCCTCTAGAACAATTTAGGACTTCATATCCTACGCATACGTTCAATCTTTAATGCCGACTGTACCCTCCTAGAAGCTGACTACAAGTTGGTAACCTTAGTGGCCTTTATATTTAGGGTTCATACACAAGGTGATGGTGAAGGGGATTCTTTGTTGTACCTAGGTCAGACATTGGTCAAACTCACTTGGGCTCCTAGGAGGGTAACTCACAAATAGACCGTGAGGGAAATTGCACCAAGGTGTAAGTCTGTTAATAATGTCTCCAACTTAATCGATCCACCCACTCTATCTCAACCCCTTTTTCATATTGATCATGTGACATTGGATTTCATCACCAACTAGCACATTCACTGTGGAAAGGTTTGTTTGGTTTTCTTCCTAGATTTTTTAGCATGTGTTGTTTTTTTTACCTAGAAAAGACCTTAGGGTTGAGTCCCTATATATGGATTCAATTCATGGAACTACCAATGAAGGAACCCCTTTTCTTGGGATATTGTTTGTTTCTCCTTCTATGGAACACATTGGTCCTCCTTATATCACTACTTTGTTGGAGTTACTTCACACACACCTAGGATTTCTTTTTCCTAAGGTTTTTCCTATGTTTATTAAACATTATTCAGTATCCTATATTTTAGGAAGAATATTCCTCTAGGGATAATATTCTCTTTAGTTTGATCAGTTGAGTGGAGTCTAGATGCTACATTGGGATTACCACCATGCAACATTGGGATCATCACTAGCTAATGTGCATTTTCCTTGGTATCATCACCTAACTATCACATTACCCATGATTCCCTGATCTCCTCCTCACTTAACTATGTTTCAGTCAGTTAACTAAAGACTAATAGACTAGTTAACTCAGCTAGGTGGCAGTTCACTCCTGCAACTGCCTGAGAGACTAGACTAGGTGGCAATTTACTCTTGTAACTATTGGTGTGTGTCCAGATAACTCTAGAACACCACTATGGTACATTGGCTTCTCCTGTGCATATTGGTTGAGTTATACATATTATTTCATGTGTAAATTATCATTCATTCATTTGGTTGATAAAAATTCTTCCATTCTTTCTCTCTTGCTTCTTCTTTCTCAATTTCTCTCTGCAAATGTGTTTGTTATTTTCCAGCTAGATCTGTTATGTGTAGGTTTAAAAAATTTACATGGTATCAGAGATGATATACTTCTAGGCAAAAGACACACCAAATTATTTTTTTCAGGTACCGAAGATTGAAGACAGTGGAAAAATAGAATTCTCAAAAGAATTCATTCTCACACCTTACAACTTCTTTGCATGGAAGAAGAAGATGATCATGCATATTCGAAGCAGATGATTTTACAGGTTAACCATGAACACAAATACAGAACCAACATCATCCATAGAAAAATCCAAGTATCTAAATCGAATGGATCAAGCATTTGGAACAATTTGCAGTTTCATTTATCCTGATCTCCTCTTTCACATATCTTCCTGTAAAACCCCCAATGAATCCTAGAACAAAATGGAAGGGCTCTTTGGAAAACATGATGATATGAGGGGACACATTTTGAAGGTGGAATTTCTCACATTGGATACAAAAATCTTCGACAATCTCCAAGATTTCTTTACAAAATATAAGGACTTCTTGTCTCAACTCAAAGCTTGCAGGGTTGATAAATCTAAGGAGGAGAAACAAATGGTTCTCACCATTCTCTCCAAGATTGGACCTGAATTCTTAATGTTTGTATCAACATTCCACTCAGTTAGATTCGCCTCTAGATCCACCTAAAAGATTCCTTCTCTTGATGAATTTATCAAATCTCTGACACAAGAGCAAACCAAGCTCATCAACATGGGAAAAATCAAAAGCCCAAAGGAGCATGCACTTACTGTGAAATATGGAAGTGGTCATCAACATTAGAAATATAAAGATAAATACAAAATATAAATATGAGGGGACACATGTTCGAGGTGGAATTTCTCACATTGGATCCAAAAATCTTCGACAATCTCCAAGATTTCTTTACAAAATATAAGGACTTGTTGTTGAAACTCAAAGCTTGCGGGGTTGATAAATCTAAGGAGGAGAAACAAATGGTTCTCACAATTCTCTCCAATATTGGACCTGAATTCTTGATGTTTGAATCCACATTCCACTTAGTCAGATTCACCTCTAGAGCCACCTGGAATATGCCTTCTCTTGAGTAATTTATTAAATCTCTGACACAAGAGAAAACCAAGCTCATCAACATGGGAAAAATCAAAGGCCCAAAGGTGCATGCACTTACTGTGCAAGATGGAAGTGGTCATCAACATCATAAATATAAAAATAAATAAAAAATGAAAGCACATGAAAATCCTAAGAAGGAAGGGTACTCAAAACTCTTCACCAATGCCTCTGGATCCAAAGGTGGAAAGGGAAGAAAAGGGGAGAAATGCACATACTTCCATAAAGGATTCCATCATGAATTTTCATGCATGCATAAAAAAATAGATCTAATGACTCAAATACTTCAGAAAAATAACCTTGGAGATCGAATTCCCGAGGATGCCAAGAAGAAGAAGCCAAAAGATCAGAATCCCAAGAAAGGAAATTCTAGCCATGCCTTGATTTCCATCAACTCCTCTCCTGATGATTGAATCATAGATTCAGGAGCATCACATCACATGTCTGAAAAAAAAGAATTATATTATTCATTGGATGCATGCAAAGGTCCTCCCATTTTGATGGGGGGCATCTCTCCAGTCGAGGTCACTGGCAAAGGAAGGATTGAACTCACCAACATAATATTTGAGAATGTGTTGCACGTTCCCAAACTTTCCGTCAATCTTATTTCTATGTATCAGATGAAAATTTTTGGCACTAGAAATAAATTCATATTCACACCTGATGCAGTGGACATATATGACATGCAAACCAATTCGAGGGTTTCTACCAGTGATGTAAATCATCAATCTAGGATTTACACTTTTTCTGAATTTATTGAACCTGATTCTACTTTACTGCTTACCCATGCTGATGAAAGTAGTAGGATATGGCACAAAAGGTTCGGCCATTTAAATTTCAAATATATGAAACAATTTAGCAACTAGGGGTTTGTTGATGGTCTACCAGATATCCATCTCTCCAAAGGAATCTACGAGGGATGTGTTCTTGGAAAACACCCTTAAGAGAAATTCGACAAAGGAAAGACACAGAGAGCTTCCTCTCCTTTAGATCTGATCCATAGTGACCTCATGGGCCCTTTTTTGCATCCATCAATCAAAAAATAAAGGTACATGCTCATTTTTGTTTATTATTTATCACGCTTCACATGGATTTTCTTTCTCAGGAAAAAATCAGAGGTCTTTCAACACCTCAAAGATTTCAAAGCCCTAGTTGAGACATAGTCGGGAAAGAAAATCAAAACACTATGTACTGATAATGAAGGAGATTATGTCAACCATGAGATCCAGAATATTTTTCATGAGGTAGGGATTCAGTTGTAGCACATAGTTCCCTATACTCTGTAGAAAAACATAGTTGTTGAGCAGAAAAATAGATCTCTAAAAGAGATGGTATCTTGCATGCTACATGAAAAATATCTTCCACATATATTATGGGCCAAAGAACTTAATTTTGCAACCTACATCCAAAACAAATCTCCCCATAGATCTGTGAAGGATAAGATCCCCTACAAGGGTTGGAGTGGCCTCAAACTGGAAGTGTCGACCCACTTTCATATTTTTGGTTCACGTGCATGGGCCCGGATTCCCCTTGAAAAGAGGAGGGCACTTGATCCATAGAGCAGAGATTGTATCTTTGTTGGATACCCCAATAGTGTGAATGGATATAGACTTATTGATATTTCCTTGTACTGGCTCATCATTGAGCGAAGTGTCAAATTCAAGGAAAGTGTCTCGCATGTACCTCAACAGCCCCATGAAGACACCTTTGTTATTCCACCTGTCTTCTATGACGAGCATGCACATGGCGATTCTTCTTCAGATGAGAGTTTTTATTCATAGGATTTAGATGATCCAGATATAGATTCAGTATAGTTAGATGCAGATTCAGTATATTCAGATGCAGATTCAGTGCATCCATATGGAGATGCAGAGCTAGATCATATGCCCAAGTGGTCCAAGACTACTCTTCAGGATGCAATGGATCTTGTTGGGGATCCAAATGACACTAGGAGGACTTGATCTGATTTCAAGGAGCCTCCTCTTTCACTCACTTCCACTGAACCATTGCCACCCAAGCACCTTTTCTTGGTTCAGTCTTCAGATCCACAATCTTATGGCAAGGCTATTGGAAATACCTTTTGGGAATCAACCATGCAGGAGGAGTAAAACTCCCTTCTCAAGAACCAGACTTTGGATCTGGTTCCCCTTCCTTATGGAAGGAAACTTGTCAAGTGAAGATGGGTCTACAAGACCAAGAGCACAGTAAATGGATAGATTAGCAGATATAAAGCCAGGTAGTAGCCAAAGGCTTTCAGCAGGTGCATGGCATTGACTATGATGAGACCTTCACTCCAATAGTGAATATGGATTCCATATGATTGGCACTTTCCATTGCGGAAGCCAAGGGATGGGAATTCCATCATATGGACATGAAGAATTCATTTATTCATGGTGATCTCTTTTAGGAGATATATATGGAGCAACCCTGAGGATTTATGTGGGATTCATATTTGGTCTGTCAACTGGGGAAGTCTCTTTATGGCCTCAAGTAGGATTAGAGGGCATATTATGCCAATATGGCCTCCTACCTATTGTCACAGAGCTTTGTACGTTGTAAATCAGACATGAATGTTTACATGCTTAGGATGGTTGATCATCGATTGCTCGACTTCAGTGATTGTTGCAGTCAAGAGTATTATACATGATAGGTTTTTGATGAAGGACATGGGTCCACTACACTTCTTCCTTAGACTTGATATCATTCAAGATGCATCAGGCATCAAATTGTCTCAGACCAAGTATGAACGAGATCTCCTTGAGAGATTTCACATGATAGACTGTAAGTTTGCCCCGACTCCTTTCCTATCAGGAGTCAAACTTGAGGATGGCAGTGATCCAGATTTTATGAGAAGAACGAAATGAATAAAAATTATTAATAGGTGCTTAACACAAAATAACAGAGATACAGTAAAACTGGTTTTCTATTCAATAACAAAATAAGCTGAAACTGTAAAATGCAGCGGAAACAAGTTTGTTGGAATGGTGGCGACTTATCTCTGAGAAGAGATGTGACGGCAGCGTGCATTTGCAAGAAGAAAATTACAATGAGGCTCTGAAGGACTTTTTACAATAAGAAATAATTACAAAAACCCTAGACATCCAAAACCCTAACCCTATGAGATGAAACGCCAAAAGTCATGTGGGCCTGTTTGGGTAAGCTAGTACATCAACTTCCCGGGGTTGTAACTTTTGCATACGATCTTCGTTTTAGGCATGTGATAGCCTGTTGGAAAGGTATTTTCAAGGAGATTAATTTTGGGGGCTCAATCATTCCTTTGGATATCATTGAGGAGATTGATACCTAAAAACCTTCATTTAGGCCCTCAAAATGGCTCCGGAAGTAAAAACTGCTAAAAATAGTAAATTGCCAAAAATGTCAAAAAACTGTTTTGAGCCAGTTGGAAAAGGTGGGTGGCCACTGATATCCATTTGGATCAATACTCCCTCCTTAGGAAGCAATAGTCTCCATTGCATTGAGGTCCCCCATTAGATGAGGAAATTTATGTTGAATTTGGCCCCGGGTGAGCCACTTGCCTTGGTGCAGGAGCTGCCCTGCTTTGACGACTCAATAAAGTTGGATCCTTTGTTGTCAAGTGCCCTTGATATATCTATCCACAATATAATCATTGGATGCCTGTTGTATGCAGTCGGGGTTGAGATCTGTTGGTGTCATTTGTTCTGCTGCTTCTGAGGTGTCCAATAATGGTGGGAAATAAGGGCGAAGGAGATCCACGTTGAACACTGGGTGCAGGCCAAGGAAAGGAGGAATGTTGATCTCAAAAGAATTATCCCCCATAGCCTTGGTGATAGTGTACGGTCCATAATAGAGTGGGTGAAGCTTCCGATGGGGTCCTGTAAGGCGTTCTTTCTGCAAGTGCAACCAAACTTTGTCGCCCACCTGAAACTTATGTGGCACCCAATGTTGATCATGACACTATTTGTACTTGTCATTAGACTTCTGTAGGATATCCTAAACCTGTTGGCGGATGTGCTGGATCCGCTCAATGAACTGGGTGGCTTTGTCAGCTTCAGTTGGAGCAGGACATGAGTTAGTCGAGGTGACCGCAAGGGGAAGTGCAACATCTATGGGACCCAATGGTTGGAATCCTAACCCCACTTGAAAGGGGCTGTGACCGGTTGAGCTATGCAAGGCTCAGTTGTAGCTATGTTGGACATAAGGAAGGCTCTCATCTCATGTACAAGGGTTCTTTGAATTATACATGCGAAGGTTATGCACAATCATTCGATTTACAACCTCGGTTTGGCCATCTATCTGGGGGTGGAAGGTTGTGGATTTGGTGAGCTTGGTGTCCAGCAGTGACCAGAGGCTCGACCAGAATGTGTTGAGAAAATGACTATCCCGATCTGAGACAATTGTTTGTGGGATTCCAAAATGTACCCAAACTCGTTCAAAGAAGAGCTTGGCAGTGGCCTCTGCTGTGATGCTCTTCTTGCAGGCAACCAGAATCGCCATCTTGGAAAAGTGATCAACAACCACAAAACACAGTCATTTCCCTGCTTGGTGGATGGGAGGCCCGACATGTAGTCCATTGAGATGGATTCCCATGGCCTGTCAGGAGTAGGAAGAGGGGTGTACAAGCCCTGTTTCTTAGTGGTCAGTTTGGCAATAGCGCATGCAGTGCAGGACCTGATATACTTGTCGACCTCCTATCCAAGTTTCGGCCAGTAGAAATGTTTATGTAGCATCGCCACTGTATTTTCGACGCTGAAGTGTCCTGCCACCCGACTATAGTGGGCTTCCCAGATCAAAATCGCTCGTTCGCTTGATGGAACACAGATATGGCCCAGACGACACAACAACCCATCCTGAAGATGGAAATTATCGACAACTGCATTTGCACCGAACATTTGGTAGGTGGTGGCAAATTCAGGGTCTGTCTCATAGAGTTGGGGCCATCCAGATGTCTCATGGCCGCAAGAGTCTAGCACCGTGGTGAGTGCCACGAATGGCGGTCTGCTGAGGCAATCAGCGACACGATTGGTGCTTCTTGTTTTATACTTGATGTTGAGGTGGAATTGTTGCAAGTATGTGGACCACTTTTGATGACGGTCATTTTGCAGTTTTCCCTGTGTCTGCATGAACTGTAGTGGCTTATGATCAGTGTGGATGATTGTCTCCTTCCCAAGAATGTAATGTCTCCACTGGAAACATGCTTTCATAATGGAGTACATTTCTCTGTCGTAAGTAGGGTACTTATGGACAGTATCTGACAGTGTCTCACTATGATAGGCCACGGGGTGGCCGTGCTGAGTGAGAACGACACCCACGACATAGTCTGAAGCATCTATCTTGATCTCAAAGGGATGTTTCAAGTCTGGTAATGAAAGTACTAGGGCTGAACACAAGCGCTGCTTCAAATCATCGAACACTTGTTGTTGGGACCGGCCCCACACAAATTTTGCCTTACCACCACCCCTGTTTATTTGGCTGAGGGCCCATGCAATATGGGAGAAACCCAACACGAACCTGCAATAGAAATTAGCAAGTCCCAAGAAGCTCCGAAGCTCAATGAGTGTTGTTGGGGTTGGCCAGTCATGGATGACTTGGATCTTGGCTGGATCCACATGTACGCCATGTTGATCAATGATGTAGCCCAGGTAATGGACCATGTCCATGCCGAAGGAGCATTTTTCTAGGTTGGCATATAGCTTGTGCTGCTGTAGGGTGTGCAAAACCTGCTGAATATGATGCAAGTGTTCGTCCCAAGTCTTGCTATAAATTAGAATGTCATCCAAATACACCACTACAAAAGTATTGGTGAATGGTCAAAGGATATCATCCATCATCCTCATGAAAGTGGCTAGAGCATTTGTCAAACCAAAGGGCATGACCAACCATTCAAAAAGTCCTTCCTTTGACTTGAAGGCAATCTTCCATGCATATGTCTGTTCTATCGGGACCTGGTGGTAGCCAGACTTCAGATCAATCTTACTGAAGTATTTGGCCCCCGTGAGTTGATCAAGGAGGTCATCAATTCAGGGAATCGGGTACCGATTTCTGACAGTAATTTTATTCAGAGCCCGATATTCAATACAGAGTCGCCAGGTTCCATATTTCTTCTATACCAAAACGATTGGGCTCCTGCAAGGTGATGATATAGGGCGTATGTGCCCCCTATGGAGCAGTTCTTGGATCTATCTCTTGATCTCCTCATTCTCTAACAAAGAGCGACGATATACTGGCCCATTGGGTAGAAGTGCGTCGGGGGTCAGATCGATGGGGTGCTTGACTTGGCAGTGCAGAGGTACCCTATAGGTGAGGAGAAGATATCCAGGTATTCTTCCACGACCTTATCTACTTACTTCTACTGTGTGGAGAGGTCGGCCACAGATACCCTGGATGTGGCTGCGATCTTTCGCTTATTCTGAGAGCAAATCATGAAGAAGACAAACTTCCCCGTATGAGAGATGACCTTCCTGCATTGCTTAGCAGAGATCAAGGAAATAGCACTAGGTGGGACTGCCTCGGGTATCCTGTACAATTCCTGTTCAAAGTAATAATAACACTACGATGCCTAGACTCATATACAGCATGACGTTTCCATAAATAATGTTGGCCCAAAAGAACATCACAAACTTCAAGAGGAGCAACATCACACAATACCTCGTCTTTGAAGGGCTTGATTCCATACGACAGTCGACACTGTTGGCCCACGCGGAGATCGCTTCCTTGGCGAAGCCATCCAATGGTGTAGGGTTGTGGGTGCGGCGTTGTTGGCAGGGCCAACCACTTGATGACCTCTGCTGAGATGAGGTTCTTCTGGATACCACTGTCAACAATGAAGTGCAGCGGGGTGCCTTTTACCCACATCTGTGAATGGAAGAGGCGCTCTCATTCTTCTGGCTCATCTGGTTCACCAGGTTGGATCTTGGTGGTAGCAACGGTGGCACTGGGTTCCGTGTCAATGATCCATCTTCCCCTTTCTGGTTCTATCTTGAAGTCAGAATCTGCATCTGATTCAAAGGCTTTCACTTTGGCCACCAATGACTGCTTTGAGCGACAGTCAGTAGTGTTATGCCAAGGGCTCTTATGGAAGTCGCACCACTTCCCGGTATCTTTCTTTGTCTTTCTGGTGTCCTTCTTTGCTTGCAGCTTGTACTGGTTTTCTTGATACTGTCCATCTTTTCTCTATCCTTTGTTCGGTGGGTTGGGGCTTCCCTTTCCTAGCTTTTGTTGTGAGGGGTTCCCAGGCCCAAATTGCTGCATCTTTTGTTTGAGCTTCTGCTCGATTTTGACGGCATATCGGTAGGCCGTGCCCAAGGATGAGATGTCTAGAAATTCCATTTCAGTCTGGATGTATCTGTGCAGAGCACCATGATACTTGAGCAACATATGTCGCTCCAAATCTTTGATACCCAACTTGGTGCGTAAGGTATGGAAGATAGTTGTGAAATCTGGCACTGCTTGGTCTCTTTCTTGCTGCAGTGTGGTCCATTTGGTATACAGGTCGTCATAACTTTCGACAAGGTAGTATTGTTCCTTAATAACATCCCTGAAGTATTCCTAGGTGGTCGTGACTAAAAATAATGAGGTTTCCTCTGTTTCCTTTTGCTCATAGAAATTTTCCTACCAATCTTTGACATGGGGAACGGCTTTGAGGAGCGCAAAAGTAATCTTTTCTCTATTCAAAAATTTATGAATAGAAAAATACCCTTCTAGTAGATTCAACCACTTGTCTACAACATCTGCATCTATCTGACCTTCAAATATAGGAATATCAAATTTTATTTGTACCTTGAAGGGGGCGGCACCTCCGTTCAAAGAAGATGCATCGCCTGTTGGTAGTCGCCGAAGGATTTGCACGAAACTATCCATCATCTCATTCCTCTGTTGCGTGAGGGTTTCCTCAATCAACAGTTTGAAAGGATATCTTGTCCCATCATCTTTCTTTTCTCCTACCATGGGAGGTCGCTTGGGCATGCGAGAGCTTCTGTCCTCAAGAGAAACAAGCTCGAGACCCAACTCTTTGTACTCTGACCTCGTTGGGGACATGCATTAAGACGACAAGGAGAAGACCACTCTGATACCACTCATATGGATTTTATGAGAAGAACGAAATGAATACAGATTATTAACAGATGCTTAACACAAAATAACAGAGATACAGTAAAACTAGTTTTCTATTCAATAACGAAATAAGCTAAAACTGTAAAATGCAACGGAAACAAGCTTGCTGGAATGGTGGCGGCTTATCTCTGAGAAGAGATGTGACGGAAGTGCGCATTTGCAAGAAGAAAATTACAATGAGGCTCTGAAGGCCTTTTTACAATAAGCAATAATTCCAAAAACCCTATACATCCAAAAACCTAACCCTAGGAGATGAAACACCAAAAGTCATGTGGGCCCTGTTTGGGTAAGCTAGTACATCAACTTCCCGGGGTCGTAACTTTTGCATACGATCTCCGTTTTAGGCGTGTGATAGCCCATTGGAAAGGTATCGTCGAGGAGATTCATTTTCGGGGCTCAATATTCCTTTGGCTATCATTGAGGAGATAAATACCGAAAAACCTTCATTTAGGCCCTCAAAATGGCCCCGGAAGTAAAAACTGCTGAAAATAGTAAATTGCCAAAAATGTCAGAAAACTGTTTTGTTCCAGTTAGAAAAGGTGGGTGGCCACTGATATCCATCTGGATCAGGCAGGGACACTCCACTAGTTTAAATCACACTATACAGACATATAATGGGGATATTTTTGTATCTCACACACTCTAGACCAGACCTCTCCTATGTAGTTGGCACAGTTTCAAGGTTCATGCAGGAGCCGCATGAGCTACATTGGAAGGCTTCAAAGTGTATCCTTCAATAGCTATAGGGAACCATCACCTTTGGGATTCATTATGTAGCAAACTCTACATTGGATCTCATCGGTTTCACTAATTCTGACTGGGTTGGAGATAGCATTGATCGCAAGTCCACATCTGGTTACTCACTTAGTATTGGTTCTGGGCCTATATGTTGGTCGAGAAAGAAGCAATATTCTATTTCTTTATCTTCAGTCGAGGTAGAGTATAGAGGGGTAGTTAACATAACCATTTAGGCTATGTGGCTACATCATTTTCTCACTGAGATGGGCATTCAGTTTCATCATTTGATCGTCATTTGGTGTGACAACCAAAGCACTTTGAAATTCTGTAGAGATCAAGTTCAGAGGCAATGGATGAAGCACATTGATATCCAAATGCACTACATCCAGGACTTAGTACATGAGGGGATCATCGACCTACAGTTTTTTCCTTCAGGAGAACATACTACAAACATCTTCACCAAGGCCTTCACTAAGAAAAAGTTTCATTCTCTGCGAAGTCGTCTTGGAGTGAAGGACATATTTTCCTAGCAACTGATAGTTCTTCTTTTTACATACATTGTACTTTGAAGGGGGGGTTTTCCCATGAGGTTTTCCCTCTTTCCTCTTTATTTCAGTGTATCTTTTGTATTTGGGTACCTAACATGGCCTCGTTGTCAGGACCCATTCTTTATTTTCACCATAGTGATGTTCAGGGGGGGGTGTTGGAGTTACTTCAAACACACCTAGGAGATATTTTTCCTAAGGTTTTTCTTATGTTTATTAGTCATTATTAAGTCGCCTATATTTTAGGAACAATATTCCTCTAGAGAGAATATTCTCTTCAATTTGATCAGTTGAATGGAGTCTAAATGCTACATTGGGATTATCACCATGCAGCATTGGGATCATCACTATATAATGCACATTGTCCTTGGTATCATCACTAGACTAGCTCATTACCCATGATTCCATGATCTCCTCCTCACTTCACTCTGTTTCAATCAGTTAAATGAAGAATGATATACTAGTTAACTCAGCTAGGTGGCAGTTCACTCCTGCAACTACCTGATAGACTAGACTAGATGGAAGTTTATTCCCATAACTACTAGTGTGTGTCCAAATCACTCTAGACCACCACTATGGTTCATTTGATTCTCCTCCAGTGCACATTGGTTGAGTTATACAGAGTATTTCATGTGTAAATTATCATTCATTCATTTGGTTAATAAATATTCTTCCATTCTTTATCTCTTGCTTCTTATTTCTCAATTTCTCTCTGAAAACGCGTGTGTTATTTTCCAACTAGATCTATTATGTGTCTATTTAAAACATTTACATACTTTGACTCTTCCTACACTCACTATTAGGTTACCGGTCTGGTTTTTTTTCACTCTGATAAACGTAAATGCTCCTAGTGATTTTTTCATAAGTAATCCACCCTAGGACCATCAACCTCATGTCGATCCTCTGTCTTCTTCTCCCGTAGGGTCTTCTTCCCATTCTTCCTCTTCTCGTAGTGAAATATTTGCAACTAGTAACCAGGTGGATAAGAAGAAGTAGAAAAGGAAGATTAAGAAGAAGAAAAATAAGCTAGGGGGGATGACTTCCAACCTATGGAGAACATGTTGGAAGCAATCAACCAACTATTGTTCATCATGTTGGGAGTGTTGATAATGTCGACAAGTCCACCAAGACACATCTCAAACCCAAATTCCCTTGCAGACTTTGCAAGGGTGACCAACTTATTAAGGATTTCCCTAGTATTCCCAAGGTTGTAGAAGTGTGGTATGAGGGTTCTCAACTCTTGTCGTCAGCTTTTTCAGGTCATAATGGTGAAAAACCATCAATTAGTTATAATGAGGTTGGAAGTAAGAAGGGTAAAGTCAAATTTCCTTACTTGTTATGTAAGGATATGCACTATAGTTACCTCTTTCATCGTATGGATGAGGTTTCATATCTTTTGGAAAATATTTTTTATGTCGAGCAACAACTTCCATCTCCCAACCCACCATTGGTTGATGAACTGGTCAATATGGTTCCATCATCGGTCAATCTGGTTGATCAGGTAATCCATCCAATTCCATCATTAGTTGAGCCGGTCAATCAAGTGATCGATTCAATTTCACCTTCGATCGATACCACTTCCCCCTTAGAGAGTGAAGTTAAAGTGGTCGATCCAATACCACCCTTGGTCGATCCCAATTCTCCTTTGAAGAGTTAGAATGTCACTAAGCTATTTCTTGTTACTATGGATTCTTCATGCTATAATAAATATGATGATGCGATTGAAAATATTGATGATTTTATACATGTTGGGAGACATAAATGGGACATGAGTTGTTCTAGTTTTCATGGAGATCCCATTTATGACATTGAAAGTTGTTTTCAAATAAAAAATATAGAATTGTTACCATATGTGATTACTTATGATTTATATGTGTGGCAACATGAAGATGATATGATCATATATTTGTTCCAACCACCCAAGGATGACTTACTGCATCACTCTCATGATGGTTTCAACTCATATCCTAGAAGGTTCAATACATATTATTTTGAGCACTTGGATTTATTTTACAAAGAATATTTTCAACCACCTTTATCCTCTAAATTTGATGAAGATAAGGCCATGATTTTCCCAGAGAAGAATTTTCATGATGAGAGTTTTCATCCATCTCCTTTTTCATCTTACTATTTTGCTAAATATATGGCTGGGATTTTTCCTCGTGATGGTGATTTACCTATGGGGAAAAGTTGTTTTCAACCTATAGTTTGTTGCAAAGGTTTTTCAGTTTCACATAGATGACCAACAAGCCCTATGTTGTGAAAAATTGTTTTTCTTGAGATCTTTACCCATCCCATCCTTGGATGATCATCGAACATCCTTTAGATTTATTTCAATTCCATCCCAAGCCTTAGGGAGTGATGAGAGAAAGGATAATCAAAATTTTGATCCTTTGATTCAACCCTATGAGCCTTTATTTTATTATAGCCATATTCAGAGATGGGTAGAGAAAGCTTGTGGGGACACATCTAGGCATAAGTTTTTTCCCCCCTCCCACCCTCATGAGATTGATTTTTTTTGGGATCTATTCTGTTGGAGTTACTTCACACACACCTAGGATTTGTTTTTCCTAAGTTTTGTCCTTTTTTATTATTCATTATTAGTCATTATCCAGTCTCCTATATTTTAGGAAGAATATTCTCTTCAGTTTTCACTTCAATTTGACTAGTTGAGTGGAGTAAAGATGTTGCATTGGTTTTGTCACCATGCAACATTGGGATCATCACCATATAATGTGTATTATCCTTGGTATCATCACTATACTGGTGAATTACCCTTGATTACCTAATCTCCTCCTCACTTCACTATGTTTTCAGTCAGTTAACTGAAGACTGGTTGACTAGTTAACTCACCTAGGTGGCAATTCACTCTGGTAACTGCCTGAGAAACTAGAATAGGTAGCAGTTCACTCCCATAAATGTTGGTGTGTGTCCATATCACTCTATAACACCACTATGGATCATTGGATTCACCTCCAACGTTCATTGGTTGAGTTATATAGAGTATATCATGTGTAAATTATTCATTATTCATTACGATTAATGAGAATTATTCCGTTCTTTCTCTCTTGCTTCTTCTTTCTCAATTTATCTCTGCAAATGTCTGTGGTATTTTTTAGCTAGATATATTCTGTGAAGGTTCAATAAATTTACATGGTATCAGAGCCAACAAACTGCTAAGAAAAGCTACACCAAATTATTTTTGTAGGTACCAAAGATTGAAGGCAGTGGAAAGATGGAATTCCCAAAAGAATTCATTCTTACACCTTACAATTACTTTGCATGGAAGGAGAGAATAATGATTCATCTCTGAACCAAAGGATTTTATAGGTTAAACTTGAATATAGATACAGAACTGACATCAGCCATAGAAAAATACAAGTATTTAAATCGAATGGATGAAGCATTTAGAACAATTTGCAGTCTCATCTCCCCCGATCTCCTTTTTCACATATCTTACTGTAAAACCCCCAATGAAGCTTGGACCACCTTATAATGGATCTTTGGAAAATAGGATTAGATAAGGGGACACATGCTCGAGGTGTAATTTCTCACATTGAATCCAAAAAGCTTCGATAATCTCCAATATTTCTTTACAAAATTCAAGGATTTACTGTTGCAACTCAATGCATGTGGGGTTGATAAATCTAAGGAGGAAAAGAAAATGGTTCTCAACATTCTATCCAAACTTGGTATTGAATTCTATGTGTTCATATCCACATTCGATTCAGTCAATTTCTCATCTGGAGCCACCTGGAAGATGCCTTGTCTTGAGCAATTTATCGAATCACTGACACAAGAGAAAACCAAGTTCATCAACATGGGAAAAATAAAAGGCCCAAAGGTGCATGCACTTACTATGAAAGATGGAAGACATCAATATCATAAATCTAAAGATAAAGACGAAATAAAAGTGCATGCACATCCGAAGAAGGAAGGGTACACAAAACCGTTCATTGATGCCTCCAAATCCAAAGGTGGGAAGGGAAGAAAAGGGGATAAATGCACATACTTCCATAAAGGATTCCATCCAGAATCCGCATGCATGAAAAAAAAAAAAGATCTAAAGACTCAAATACTTCAGCAAAAAACCCTTGTAGATTGCATCCCCGAGGGTGCCAAGAAGAAGAAGTGAGAAGATCAAAATCCCAAGAAAAGAAATTATAGTCATGCCTTGATTGCCATCAACTCCTCTCCCTATGCTTGGATCGTAGATTCAAGAGTATCACATCACATGGCTGCCACAAAAGCAGTCTATTCTTCATTGGATACATGAAAATATCCTCCTATTCTAATGGGGTACAACTCTCCAGTCAAAGTCACCAACAAAGGAAGGATTGAACTCACCAACGAAAGCTTGGAGAATGTGTTGCATGTTCCCAAACTTTTCGTCAATCTTCTCTCCGTGTATTAGATGACGAATTCCAGCACCGGAAATAAATTCATATTCACACAAAATGCAATGGACATCTATGACATGCAAACCAATTCCAGGGTTGCTACCGGTGAGGTAAATCATCAATCTAGATTGTATACATTTTCTAAATTTATTGAACCAGATTATGCTTTACTGCTTACCCATGCTGATGAAAGTAGTAGGATATGGAACGAAAGGTTTGGGCATTTGAATTTCAGATATATGAAACAACTTAGCAAGAAAATATTGTTTGATGTTCTACCAGACATTCATTTCTCCAAAGGCGTATGTGAGGGATGTGTTCTTGGAAAACACCCTCAAGAGAAATTCGACAAAGGAAAGACTTAGAGAGCTTCTGCTCCTTTAGATATGATCCATAGTGACCTCATGGGTCCTTTTCCACATCCATCTATCAACAAAGTGATGTTTTTTCTCATTTTTGTTGATGATTTCTCATGTTTCACATGGATTTACTTTCTCAGGAAAAAATCTGAGGTCTTTCAACACCTCAAAGATTTCAAAGCCCTAGCTGAGACACAGTCCGAAAAGAAAATCAAATTCCTCCGAACTGATAACAAGGGAGAGTATGTCAATCATGAGATCTAGAATATTTGTCATGAGGCAAGGATTCAGTTGCAGCACACATTTCCCTATACTCTGCAGAAAAACGGAGTTGGTGAGCGGAAAAACAGATCTCTAAAAGAGATGGCATATTGCATGCTACATGCAAAGTCACTACCACAGAGACTATGGTATGAAGCACTTAATTGTGAAACCTACATCCAAAATAGATCTCCTCATAGATATTTCAAGGATAAGACCCCTACGAGGCTTGGAGCGGCCTCAAACCAGAATTTACCCACTTTCATATTTTTGGTTCACATGCATGGGCTCGAATTCCCTCTTAAAAGAGGAAGGCACTTGATCCACAGAGAACTGAGTGTATTTTTGTTGGATATCATGATAGTGTGAAGCAATATAGACATATTGATCTTTCCTCAGACTGACTCATCATTGAGTGAGGTTTCCAATTTGAGGAAAGTGTCTCGCATGTACCTCAACAACTGCATGTAAACACCTTAATTCTTCCACCTATCTGAGATGATGGGAATGCACATGCCGAATCTTCTTCATATGAAATTTCTTATTCATAGGACTCAAATGATTCAGATACAGAGTCATTATAGTCACATGTAAATTCATAGCATCCATATGCAGATGCAGAGCTAGAGCAGAGGCCCAAGTGGTCACAAAATACTCTTCAGGATGCAGGGGATCTTGTTGGTGATCCAACCGATACTAGGAGGACTCGATATGATTTTGAGGAGCCTCTTATTGCACTCAGTACCACTGAACCATTTCCTTCTAGGAATATTTTATCAGTCCAGTCTTCAAATCCATAATCTTATGGCGAGGCTGTTGGAAATCCCTTTTGGGAATCTTCCATGTAGGAGGAGTACAACTCCCTCCTCGAGAACCGAACTTGGAATCTGGTTCTCCTTCCTTCTGGAAGGAAACTTGTTAGATGCATATGGGTCTACAGAACCAAGAGCGTAGCGGATGGATAGATTAGCAGATACAAAGCCAGGCTTGTTTCCAAAGGCTTTCAGTAAGTGCATAGCATTGACTATGATGAGACCTTTTCTCCAGTAGAGAATATGGATTCCATACAATTGGAACTTTCCATTGTGGAAGCCAAGGGATGGGAAGTCCATCAAATGGACATGAAGAATGAAATTATTCATGGTGATCTCTCTGAGGATATCTATATGGAGCAGCCCAAGGGATTTATGTAGGACTCAACTTTTCTATGTCGACTGAAGAAGTCCCTTTATGGCCTTAGGAAGGCTCCAAGGAAATGGTATGCCAATATGGACTCCTACCTGTTGTCATAGAACTTTACACATTATAAATTAGACCCGAAGGTCTACATGCTCAAGATGGCTAATTCACTTCTACTCTTTGTTGATCATCGGTTGCTCGACTTCAGCAATGGTTGTAGTCAATAGGATTCTACATGATAGGTTTTTGATGACGGACATGGATCCTCTACACTTCTTCCTTGGACTCGATATCAGTCAGGATGCATTAGGAATCAAACTGTCTGAGGCCAAGTATGCATGAGATATCCTTGAGATATTTCACATGATAGACTACAAGTCTACTCCAACTCATTTCCTATCAGGAGTCAAACTTGAGGATGGCGGGGACACTCCACTAGTTGACAACACTCTTTACAGACATCTAGTGGGGATCTTGTTGTATCTCACACACTCCATACCAGACCTCTCCTATGAATTTGTCACAGTTTACAGGTTCATGCAGGAGCCGCATGAACTACATTGGAAGGATTCAAAGTGTATCCTTCGATACGTACAGGGAACCATCACCTTTGGGATTCATTATGCAGCAAACTCTACATTAGATCTCACCAGGTTCACTGAGTTTGAATGGGCTGGAGATAGCATTGATCGTAAGCCCACATCTGGTTACTCACTTAGTATTGGTTCTGGGCCTATCTTTTAGTCGAGAAAGAAGAAATTTTCCATTTCTCTATCTTCAGTCGAGGAAGAGTATAGAGGGGTAGTTAACATAACCATTCAGGCTATGTGGCTACAACATTTTCTCACTAAATTGGGCATTCAGTTTCATCGGTCAATTGTCATCTGGTGTGACAACCAGAGCACTCTGAATTTCTACAGAGATCCAGTTCAGAGGCATTGGACGAATCACATCGATATCCACATGCACTACATCTAGGACTTAGTACAGGAGGGGGTCATAGACCTACAGTTATGTCCTTCAGTAGAACAGACGGTAGACATATTCACCAAGACCTTCACTGAGCAGAAGTTTCAGTCTCTATGAAGTCGTCTTGGAGTGAAGTACACAGTGGCCTAGCAACTGTCAGTTATTATTTTTACATACATTGTACCTTGAGGGGGTGTTTTCCCATGAGGTTTTCCCTCTTTCCTCACTTTATTTCAGTGTGTCTTTTGTATTTGGGTACCTAACATGGCCTCGTTGTCGGGACCCATTCTTTATTTTCACCATAGTGATGTTCAGGAGGGGTGTTGGAGTTACTTCACACACACCTAGGATTTATTTTTCCTAATTTTTTTCCTTGTTTATTAGTCATTATTAGTCATTATCTAGTCTCCTATATTTTAGGAACAATATTCCTCTAAGGAGAATATTGTCTTTAGTTTTCACTTAAGTTTGACTAGTTGAGTAGAGTCTAGATGTTGCATTGGTTTTGTCACCATGAAACATTGGGATCATCACTATATAATGCACATTAGCTTTGGTATCATCACCAAAATGGCACATTACCCTCAATTCCCTAATATCCTTCTCACTTAACTCTGTTTTCAGTCAGTTAACTGAAGACTGGTTGACTAGTTAACTCATCTAGGTGGAAGTTCACTCATGTAACTGCCTGACAGAATAGACTAGGTGGAAATTCACTCCCGTAACTGTAGTTGTGTGTCCATATCACTCTAGACCACCACTATGGTGCATTGGCTTCACCTCCAGTGTTCATTGGTTGAGTTATACAGAGTATATCATATGTAAATTATTCATTATTCATTACAGTTAATGAGAATTCTTCCATTCTTTTTCTCTTTCTTCTTCTTTCTCAATTTCTCTCTACAAATGTGTATGGTATTTTCTAGCTAGATCTATTCTTTGTAGGCTCAACACATTTACATATTTTAGTGGTTATCCAAACTCATGATTTTGTGCTTGATATATTTTTTCTTTGGTTTGTAACTAAGCACAAAGGTAGGATTTCTAGATTTGATGAAATGCTAGGATGGATGAGGTTGCAGTGGTTGCAGTGGTTGCTTCTACTAGATAGAAAGGTCTTGGGATAAGGTTGCAGTGGTTGCAGTGTCCTTTTGTTCACCTTCTCATTGGATTTCGAAGAGGTTAAAATTTGCAGTATGAGAGATTATTTTGTGGCATTGTTTTGGTGGGACAATAGTTAGAACTACCTCTAGTATCCGGTATAATTGACCCCCCATAGTAACAATGATGTTACGAGGTTGAGACTCATAAACAGCATGATGCATCCACATATATGGTTGGACTAATAGAACATCACAGATTTCCATTGGGGAAACATCACACAATACCTCATCATTGAAGGGCTTGATGTCGTAGGACAAGCAACATTGTTGGTTGAGATGAATATCTTGACCCTGGCGAAGCCACTCGATGTTTTATGGTTGTGGGTGTGGTGTTGTTGGAAAATCCAACTACTTGACAACCTCTACTGAGATGATGTTCATTTGTTTTATGATATCAACAATAAAATGCAGTGGGGTCCCCTTCACCCACATTTGTGAATGGAAGAGTCGCTCCCCCTCCTCAGGATCCTCTTCTATTTGGATTATTGCAGTTTCCATAGTGGCAGTGGGTTCTGCATCAATGATCCATCTCCTTTTATTATTTTTTGAATCAAGGTCCAAGTTGGGGTTCGACTTTGTGTCTTTGAGCTCGTCCACCAATTATTGTATTGAGCGACATTCATCGGTGTTGTGTTGAGGGATATTGTGGAAATCAAACCACTTTCTGGTGTCTTTCTTAGACTTCCTGTTACCCTTCTTTTCCTGCATTTGGGACTAGATATCTTGAGGTTGGCCTTCCTTTCTTTGTATATGATTCTCCCACTTACTCTGCTGCTTGAATTTTTGCTCAATTTTGATTGCATATCGATAAGAAACTCCTAATGAGGATATGTCTAATAAATCCATCTTTGTTTGGATGTACCTATGTAGACCATTGCGGTACCTCAAAACCAGGTGTCGCTCGAAGTATTTGATACACAGATTTGAGAACAAGGTATGAAATATGTTGGTGTACTCTGCCACCGTCTAGTCTCTTTTCTGACGCAGAGTTTTCCATCTCATGTATTGGTCATCATAGTTTTTGACAGGGTAGAACTCCTCCTTTAGGGAATCTACAAAGGTCGCCCAAGTAGTTTCTCTCCCAAATAGTGTAGATTCATCTGCGATATACCTCTCCCTATAACATTCCCACCAAGATCTGTCATGGGGAATGAATTTAAGGAGCGCGAAGGTGATCTTTTCACTGTCGGAAAATTTTTGGACAGAGTAATAACCTTCTAGCAGATTCAACCATTTTTCTAGAGCATATGCATCTATATAGCCTTTGAATAAGGGTATATCAAAATTGACTTGTACCTTGAAGTGTGTCGCACTTGCGAAATGGTTTCTTGTTGAAGATGTCTTGGCTGCCACCATCGGTATTCTTTGAAGGATATGAGTGAAGTTGTCCATCATCTCATTCCTTTGTCGCATGAGGGCTTCCTCGAGCAATGTCTTGAAATAATCTCTTTCTCTATCATCTCTCTTTTCTTCCTCCATGGGAGGTTTATTGGGCTAGCGAGAGTGGTTGTCCTCAAGAGAAACTAGCTCGAGACCCAAATCTATACCATGCCCTCGTTAGGGACTTGCTATGAGAAATGAAAAAGAGCAGACTGCTCTGATACCATTGATCCGGATTATTTTCATAATGACATGAAGGAAGAAATATAACTAAGATATAACAATGAAATACAAAAACATATAGAAGAGATCACATAAATAAAGTGAAACCCAACTTCTATTACTAAATAAGATAGAAAAACATTGTAGAACACAAACTAGAAAAATGGGGTAGCTTATCTCTAAAAAGAAAGAGATGTTGGCTAGGCTTCATTCACAAGAATCTTTACATCACACTCCAATGCATTTTTAAAGAGCCTCCTTCACCTCAATTATATATGAGAGAGTGAGAGGAGAACAATTCCCATGATGCATGTGGGATAAATTGGACTAAGTTTATAAAATGCTATATGCATGTAAAACACTAGGACTTCCCCGGGGGTCACCCATCTCAATACTACTCTAGCCTGAGCGTGCTTAACTGTGGATTTATAATGGGATCTGGTGCATTAACACTATATTATAGGAATGTACATAAGACCACTAGGAAATCATTAAATGATGTCTATAATTAACAAATGAAGATGACATTACATTCCATTCCCCATCAAAAGGGTGAATATCATGGTTTATCAAAACCACGGGCTCAAAATGGTGATTCAATCGAAGAGGTGGATGGCCACTAAGATCCATATGGATCAATAGGATTGTAGGTCTTGGACAAACAAAGATTTCCATATTCTCTTTCACTCTACGATGAGCACATGTCCCCATATTGGATCCATGTTGGTTGTGGAGCCTGATTATCTTCCTGATTCAGAGGTATTTTTTTTTAGCTGTGTTTATACCCCATGAAGAATTTACACCCTAGAAGAATGTACACTCCTCCACACAGGGGAGTGCAAGGGGGGTTCTTCCCATGAGGGGTCTGAGGGTGATATCCCCCCGGTTGGGGGGTTTGGGGGCAAGTAGGTCCCAAGCGGGGGTTCGGAGGCGAAGCCCTGGAAGGAAAAATTTCCTTGTAAATGTATATTGTAATTTCATAGTAAATCTATACCATTCATTATAAGGTTGCAGATCTGATAGTAGAAGTTATGCTAGGGTTTTTTTCCCTAGAAGGCAACCCCCTTTTATGAGGGAAATATATTGCGGCTATGTATCATTGTGAATATTGTATTCTGAGTGAGGAGGTTGTGAGAGAAAGAAGAGGAAGTTATAGTGGGTGTGTTGTAGGTTGTATCCCTTCATTTGTTGGATAATAATAAAGTAAGGACCTGGAAATTACTCTGGTGGACGTAGCCCACGCTGGGTGAACCATGTATACCCGTGTCTCTATTGTATTGTGTATCTTTTGTGTTTTATTTCCACATTTGTTTTATTTTATTTCTCCGCGATCCTTTTTTTCTAACAACTGGTATCATAGTGAAAGGTAACTCACAGGAAAAGAGGGTTCCTGGTTCAAGTGGGAGCAATGGAGAAAGATGGAAAGTTTAGGGTTGAGAAATTTAACAGCCAAAAATAGCAGTTATGGAAGATGCAGATGGAAGATTATTTATATCAGAAGGATATATTCCTACCATTAGGTGGAATAGCAAAGAAGCGAATGGTCATGAAGGATGAAGAATGGAAGGTTCTTGACAGAAAGGAACTAGGAACGATACGGTTGAGCCTGGCGACATCGATAGCTTTCAATATTTTGAAAGAAAAGACAATGAAGGAGATGATGGACACATTGGCTAAACTATATTAAAAACCCTTGGTGTCCAATAAGGTATTTATAATGAAGAGATTATTTAATATGAAGATGTCAGAAGGTGGGTCTATTGCAGATCATTTAAATGAATTTAATACGGTTACTAATCAACTAAGTTTTGTAAAAGTGGACTTTGATGATGAGGTCGGGGCTCTTCTAATCTTGTTCTCATTACCAGAAAGATGGAATGGCTTGGTCATGGCTATAAGTAACTCTTACTCTGGTTCAAACACTTTAAAATTTGATGATGTTTTTGGTGTTATCCTTAGCGAGGAAATGTGATGGAAAATCACAGGTGAGACATCAGGAAATGCGTTAAACATGGAGAATGGGGGGAAACAAAAGGATAAAGGAAAGGGCTCAGGTAACTACATGAATTCTAGGAAGGGGAGATCCAAATCCAAAATAGGAAAGATAGAGTGTTGAAATTGTGGGAAGAAAGGACATATAAAGGAAGACTACAGAGCTCCAAAGAAACAAAGAGATGGACAACATGAGAAAAATCAGGAAGCAAAAGTAACAGGTGATGTGTTACAAGATGCTTTGATTCTTTCTGTAGATAATGTTTTTGAGTCTTGGGTAGTAGATTCAGGGGCTTCATTTCATGCCACTCCCCATAGGAAACAATTTCTAGATTATGTTCAAGGTGATTTTGGACAGGTTCATTTGGCTGATGATGCACCATGCAAAATTGTTGGAATGGGAAATGTAAAAATAAAGCAAGTAATGGAAACCAATGGTTGTTCAAAGAGGTAAGATATGTTCCATATCTAAGGAAAAGTATAATTTCAATAGGGAAGTTGGCAAGTGAAGATTGTATATCCATATTTACAGATAATATGTGGAAGGTCACCAAAGGATCACTAGTGATAACAAAAGGAGAGAATGTAGGTACATTGTATTAATGTACTGGTAATACTAACTCTTATATCTATTTATCTTCTATAGGAGTGGATTCATCTGTGGCATCATAGGCTTCGACACATGAGTGAGAAGGGGATGCAGATACTTCACAAAATAAATTTCTTTCCAGATCTTAAACAAATTGATTTGGATTTATGTGAGCATTGTGTTTATGGAAAACATAAGAGAGTCATATTTCTCAGAGTTGGAAAAGAAAAGAAGAGTGAATGGTTAAATCTTGTGCATATATATGTATGGGGACTAGCTCAGGTATCATCTCTTGGTGGCTCTCGTTATTATGTTACTTTTATTTATGATGCAACTAGAAAAACTTGGGTTTATTGCATTCGACAAAAATCTGATGTTTTTGATACTTCTAAGAAATGGAAAGCTTTGGTTGAGAATGAGATAGGAAAAAGGTTGAAATATCTTAGATCAGACAATGGAGGTGAATATTGCAGAAAGGATTTTGATGTTTACTATTCATACCATGGGATTCGTAGAGAGAATAGAGTTCTAGGAACACAACACGAAAATGGTGTCTCAAAAAGGATGAACAGGACAATCATGGAGCATGCAAGGAGTATGAGATTGCATGTTGGTTTTCCCTTACAGTTATGGGAATATGATGTAAATATTGTTTTTTACTTAATAAATAGAGGACCTTCAAGGTCTTTGATGGTGGAATTCCAAAGGAGGAATGGACAGGTAAAATGGTAAACTATTCTTTTTTGAAGACTTTCGGTTGTGAAGCATTTGTCCGTATTGATAAAGAAAATAGAACAAAGCTTGAGGCAAAATCCAAGAAGTGTACCTTTATTGGATAAGGTGTTAATGATTTTGGTTATCTCTTATGGGATTATGAAAATCACAAAATCATTAGGAGTAGAGATTTCATATTCAATGAGAAGGTCATGTACAAGGATCAATTGCAAGGAAAGAAACAGGAAAAAGAAAAACCAGAATACACAATGCTTGATGAGATCACTGAAAAAGAAATTCCAAAGGTACCAGAAAATCAAAATGTACAAAAACAGGAGCAGCAGGTACCTCAAAATCCTACCAGTGTTGTTAGAAGATCTACCAAGTTAAGTAGACCCCCTAAATGATACTCTTTGTCATTGTATTATTTATTGTTGACTGATTCTATTGAACCAGAATGTTACGAAGAGGCAATGCAGGTAGACACCAAAAAGAAGTGGGAGCAAGGTATGAAAGAGGAAATGGATTCCCTGGTAAATAACCAGACTTGGGATTTGGTTATGTTCCCTGCAAGAAAAAGAGCATTGCAGAATAAATGGGCTTACAAGTTGAAAGAAGAAGATGCAGGAAAAAAAGAGGTACAAGGCTAGACTTGTTGTAAAGGGGTTTGCACAAAAGAAAGGTATAAATTTGTTGGTAGCCAACCATTTGTGTCGTATCATCGATATTTAAAACTCAGTTTTTCATGAAAAGAATTTTTAATAGTTTCCTCTGTGTCTACGAAGGCTTCAATTATGAGTTTTGTTTGAAAAGTCACTTGATTGGTTGTTGTGTGTTTTTTAGTTTATTTTCTTTAATAAATTTCTCATTTACTCTTTTTCAATTTCATGACTGTTAAAGCATGAAATTGAAACAAGCTTAGCATTGAGCACATCGTTTTGTGAAATGTTTCTTTACCATTAGGATATGAGCTGATCATGTTTGGGTTATCCCTTGATCGTTTTTCATTTAGAGTTTTGATTGTCACTTTACCACCTTCATGATAGATTTTGAAACTAAACTTTGATATAAATTTAAAATTTGAATGCTACCCTTGACCGTCATATCATAGTCTAATCACCGTCTTACATGGCTATTAATCGTGCTCTGAAACCACTACACCCTTGTCCTGCTTGCATGATCTCTCATGCATTGCATCATTGGTGGTTCTTCATTTCTGGGGTTAGGTTATCAATGGTTTCCGAGTGCTTTTGTCCTCTAGTTCAGGGTTCAATCAACAGCCAAAGTGCTAGTCATGGTGGTCTTCTCCCGAAATCATAGTCATCGGGCCACCTTTGACAATGAAAAACTTATCGTTCGTATCAGATGGTTTCAAACATGGTCTCCTCTTTTCTACACCGTTTGGTATATCATAACCAAATCCATGGCCCTGTTGTTATAACCCTAAATTGCACCACACATGCTTACCTGGCATCAGGCCATCTCATATCCCTTCTTTGCCAAAGCACTACTGAACAACTCTTTAAAAAACCTATTTTATAAAGGCCCACATGCCCTACTCCATTACTGCACGCGTGTACATGCTAGCTGACCCAAAACAACCCGCGTGGACCGACAAAAGCATGAAAAAAGAAAAGTTGTCGACGGAACACAAAAGCTATGGGTGAGTTAACTGAAACTCCCGGCCATGCATGGCCGAGGGTTCATCCAAATAGATAGCTCCTTCTAGCCTATAAAAGAAGGGGTAGGGGTCCCATTTGAAAAAGAAAAAATATAGCAAAGAAACTCTGCCCATTTGCATATTCCCATTGTCCCAACCCTTTGGCCTTCCTTGTGCCAAAGGAGATACAAAGAAAAGCAATTGGAGGACAGTTGAAGAGGAGCCTAGGATTAGGTTCATGGAGCAATGGCCGATCTCAACTTTTGTAAGTTGACTCATTCAAAGTAATAAAGAAAGTGATTTTCCCTTCCCAATTCATGAGTTATTCATAATTATCTAAGTACATGTTTGAATTTCTAATCCATTATTCTATAGGTAGTATGCATGTGTAGTTGTTTCTTGTCTTGTATGCAGGTCAACATTGGAAAGGAGAACCGTGAACAAGTAATCAAGTGCAACAAGGGATCGACATCAAATGTCCAGAATGAGGTAGGTTGATCTAGCCATGCATTTACTAAAAAGAAATGGGATTTAAGTTTGGGGACGAAGGTAGAAAGTAGATTTTCTATAGGTCATATCTACATGCAAATTCTAACCCTATTTTCTAGTCCGTAAGAAGATTTCCCTCACAACAGAATTGGCGACCGTACTGGAGACGATCTCTAGGTTTCTTAGGGATTTTATGTGTTTTTGGGTAGTTTTAAAGACTAGTTTTTCTTGCCTATTTTTTCTGTTAGTTTCTGTAAGGTCTGAGCTAGTAGAGAGTCTGGTTTTCCATACCAGCTTTCTCTGATTTTGTTGACTGTGTTTGTCAGGACCCACAGAGGTACACATGGCCTGCATAAGGTTTGCACGTGTGTACCCATGCCCTACTCTCTCACAGCCCACGTGCGAATGCTAGCTGAGGAAGTAGTAGTAGCGTGTAGAGTCCAAAGAATTTTGGAGGCAGTCATCCTCTTCCCTGTCAGAATCAGACATTCTCAAGGGTTTTTTGGAATTCCATTTGAGTCTTGGTTTTTTGCAATCCTATCTCAGATTGTTTTTTCTTTATCATTTTTCCTTACATTATTTGTTTTTCTATTAAAAAGAGTGTCCAAGCCTTCAAGGGATCTTGGTTATCAATATTAGTGGTCTCTTCCTGGTTTTGGGTTGTCTGTTTTCATTTTTTTTCAGAGTTTAGATATACACGCGACCTATACAAGGTTAGCCTGCATGTACATGCCCTCTGTCTCTATCCAGCGTGCATTCACACACGTGTTGTTAGATTAACATTCGAGTGCTTGTACAAGATACTTTTTGTTGAGGGTAAGGCAGTCATCCTTTCCCTTGATAAGAATTATTCCTCTCAGGTGTTTGAATCTCTATCTTAGCAGTCAGTAGCTTAGGATTAATCTTACCCTTAGCTCTCTTTTTCTCATTTAAAAGATGTCATAAAAAGAATTTTTTAGGGTTTTTAGACAAGTGTGAGAGTCATTTTTTTTTTTTTTAAATTGCTAGCGTGTGATTTTTGACCTGATTCTTTGTGATCTGCGATTAGGCCAGAAGTGTTTTTCTTGGTTTTTGCTTGTTGGTATTTTTCCCTTTTTTCTTTATCAAGCATTTAAAAAAATAAAAAAATCTCTTTTCATTTTCTTGTTTGGTTGCAGAGTGTAGGAAAAAGTCATTTATTTCATAAGTTTTTATAGTTTACTTAGATCATAAGTAGCTTGTAGTCAAGTGAAATTTCTTTTGAGTTTGTTTTCCAAAATCTTAGAAAATTAAAAATATTTCTTTTGAAAAGTCGTTGAAATTTTGCATTAAGTAAAAGTTTTCTTTCTACCTTTTTTATTCATTTTTTGCTTTCGTCTATTACACATCATCAGTTTCACTTTCATACCCCTTGACATAAGACAAATCCATAAAATTAACGTTAAATTTAAAATCTACTAGACTTTTATGTTTGTAGGGTTCACCAACTAGTTCAGGATTAGGGCCTTGGATTAGGTTGGAGAGGAAACTCTTCAAGGCCATTTAAAATCAAAAATTGGAGTCTGAGTTAGGGAGTGTCTAACTCCAATGTCATGAAAGTTATCTGGGACCCCTCTAACACAGGGGATAAACACGAGGTCGCGTGTGGAAAGGTAGTGGAGATAACCCCTCCAAAGCTGGACCAATCGTAGTGGAGAACACAGATAGAGGGCTTGTTTTGGGATTTCGTTGATTGCATTTTCCATGGGGCTTCGTGGGTCTTGAATCTGTTCGAGGTCTTCAGTTTTCTTCCAGACCACTTTCTTTTGATACCCTTGATATGTTTCGGGCTTGATACCCTGCTCATTGTGTTCTACCTGACTTTCGACTGTACCCGCCTGGTGACTGTTTGCGCGCTGGCAACCTAGTTGCCTATCTATTTTAGGGACATACACTGGTGACTGTGGGGGTATACCGCGGTACCTAGGACAGACATCAGGCCATGGTTTGCAGAGTATACCCAGAGGGTGCTTTCGTGTTCGAGTTGCACTTGCACCGGTAAGTTGCTCTAGTGTTGGTTGTTGTAACTGTTCTTCCAATTAGTTTAGTGTTTGCCTATTTTATCATCTAGGGACTTTTTTAGTGTGTGTTACTTTTGAGCATTTAGACTACCTTAGAGTGTCTTTGATATTCTCACAAAGTGGAGGATCACGAGCTCCGCTGGTCATGAAGGCTTTTTGGCCTACCACCGGTTACACTGGAGCCACTCCCGCCACCATTGAGGTGAAAGCTAGACCAACAAGGGTCTTTTGAAGCGACCGGGTTACAAGCAATTATGCCCGACCAACAACCAAAGGAATCAACCATTTTGGACCTTGAAGCACACGCTCTTGGCCCAATTGAAACCCAAACCACTGATTTCTTGGCACCTATAATTGTACCAATCCAATTTTATGAGCGCTAGATAGTGTTGCACACAGTAATGGAAAGAAATGTTGTTACTCCCTCTGGGAATTCTTCCATTCCCACTATGGTTGTCCCCACAAGAGAGTTTTCACCTCCGAACCCACCGTCATCGGTCCAAGCCACCATGGTCTCGACTGCTTCTACATTGCACAGTGGTCCAATCCCATCTTTGGCGGCGGCCATAACCCCTTTCACACCAAGTATGACAGGCCCTCCATTCTCATACGGGATGCCTAGTTCAGGTACAAGTCCTGTACTTTCTTACTCCACTTTATAGAATTTAGGTCTGGGGGTAGGGATCTCTAGCGCTCCTTTGCAAGGTCACATCGGGGGCACTCCTTCTCCTTTTAATGCTTTCCCTTATGGAGGAGGTCATATCCCTCCTTTGTCCCCTTCACTCGGTGGCTCGCATCAGCAGTCTGCCGAGCAACCTATCTACCATAGTTTATTAGGAGCAGGGAGTCAAGGACCACCTTTGCATAGTATGCCAGTAGGTTCAACATTTGGAAACAATGCCTTCTCATTCACTGCTTTCCTGACTAGGGGCAATCCCAGTTTTGGACAAACTACTCCTATGCAGGGTACTATGCCTGCACAGGGGGCAAACCTAGGAACTTCTTTCGCAGCAAGACCTTGGAATTCAGGGCAAGGATCCTTTCTCTCATTCGGAATGTCAATCTGGGGTAATTCTTTCCATAATCAATGGAACCCTAGAAAAACTACTATGCCCATCCCCACGGGACCGCCATGGGGCAATCCTTCCCAGAGTCCTTCGAATATAATGCATGCCCAACAATCTATGTCCTATTTGGGAAAGCAGTCGATGATGTCTCCACATATGAAAAATCCATACGTTGGCCAGGGCCATGGTTTCTACCAAAATCCAGGCCAATAACCAAACTTTTCCTGGCAACCTGGTGCCAGTCAAACTCTAGGCCCCTTTTTCCCAAGTTATCACCAACAACCCAAACTACCTTTCCTGGCGACTTTTCATTTGCCAGATTTGACAAGGTTGTTGAATGACCCCATTTGTCACGATACGCATTGGCCTCCTATACCGAAGAAGTTTCCTTCGGACATTCCAAAGTTCAAATCCAAGCCTAACGAAGATCCAGGCGATCATGTGACTACCTTCCATCTTTGGTGCTCATCTAACTCATTGAAAGATGACTCCGTACAGTTGCAATTTTTTCAATGTACTCTCATTGGGAGTACCACGAAATGGTACATTGAGCTGGATCACTCAAGATACTCTTCCTTCAGTGAGCTGGCAATGGCTTTCCTCAACCATTTTCAGTTACATGTGAGATACGATGCTGGCACAGAGTTGCTAGCCAATTTTGAACAGACAACAGCGGACCATATCTCTTATCACATCCGAGAATGGAGAAGCCAGAAGAGTTTAATCAAGGTTCCAGTCCCACCAGCATTCCTACTTGAGTGGTTCCTTAAGTCTTTGGTCCCGCAGTTATCCAAAGACGTCACTATGTCAGGAGTTTTCTCTGAAGAAGATGCCATCATGAAGGCTCAACAGTTTGAGCTCATTTATTCTCAGTCCGGTTTATTATACAACATCTTTCCATATGCACCACATTCAATACTGGATAAAACTAGATAGAGAGTTGGACCACATGCCAATGGTATTGTTGGTTCAGCACAAACAAATCCTGTTGAGCAATTGACGAAGCAGTTGTAGCAATTATCTATACAACACACAGAGGCTAGTCAAACTACTTCTTTGGCTGCTCCCCCTACCCAAACGTTGGAGGTACACACAGTGAAATCGACTAACCCAAAGGCCACCCAACAGCCTAAAGGAAAGAAAAAACAATGAAAGAAGGGTAAGGGGGATAAAAAAACCACTGATAATGCTGGCGGGGACAACACTGAAAAACAGAAGGCAAGGTATCCATGCAACTTGTGCGCGGAAGACCACCCGACCCATCTATGTCCTCGACTTGAAGAGGCCCAAAAGTTTTTGATGCAGCAATAGCAGGCTATGTTGACTAATCCATTTCAGCATGGGAAAAATCTAACTCAAGCCTCTGCAAGCACCGAAGGGGGCAACCAGGAACCATGTTTACCTCCGAACAACCCTGCATCCATAAACGTATATATGGTTAGGGGTGACGCTTTTATATCGACTGGAGTGCACGACTATAGTAAACCAAGCACTTCTGAGAAGGGTAAAGAAGCTGACCTCCCATCTCTTCCTCTACAGATTGAGAATATTTTGGGAGAAACAATGACACGCATTCCCAAAGGTGCATTTAAAAAATCTTCTCATAACCCAAACGTAAGGGCCGCCCAGAACTACTCTATGGTGGAAGATTTATCACAAACCCCTTGTGCAATGTCCGCTTTGGAAGTCCTCCAAATCTGCCCTTCTCAGAGGAAATCCTTGTTAACCTCTTTAGGCTCTACCGAGACTTGTAATCCGGGTACAATCATGTTGGATACAACCGACTTAAAACCTCATCTGCCTTACCACGTAGCATTTCAGATAGTAATGGCTTATCCCACAAAAAATTTTACTCCGAATATCTTCCACACAGTGGTTGATGAGGGTGCCTCGACATGCGTTATGTCGTTGGCATGTTGGAAGGCCATTGGCCAGCCCGTTTTGTCTCTGTCACCTACTCTCCTCACCGCTTTCGACGGTCATTCGTTCCGACCACATGGCATCGTTCCTTCTTTCCTTGTGTAGTTAGGAGGGAAGACCGTGTGTGTTGAAGTAGAGGTAGTCGATGCTCCCCTTGACTATAACCTCTTGTTAGGAAGGAGTTGGACTTATGCTATGCAAGCTATGGTTGCTACAGTTTTTCGGGTCTTGTTGTTTCCACACGAGGGTCGGATAGTGACCATCAATCAATTGTCTTTCTCCAAACCTGACCCTGCTTTGGGGGCATCCACGGTCCCGATGATTGATAATCCTCAACCAAGTGTCGTCAACATAGGAGTTGGTTTGTGCCCATCCTTGATGGGTACCTTCGATTACCCTCCCCCTCATGGCGATATCAAATTTATATCCAATCACCATAAGGTTGATATTTTTCAAGTTTCATCGTTCTGCATGACTTACTTCAAGGATCCTTGGATCCTTCCTTCCCCATCATCCACGATGGATGAGACAGGGCACTCAGGCATGCCCATGCCCTTGTCTGCAGCTGAAGTAGTGTACTCTTTAGTCTAGCAAGCTTCAGCTGACACTGATCTGACTCCTTCACAAGAGTTAGATCCACTTCTAGAGCCTATTTGGGCTCAGGGTTCTCTCGCTAACACCGATTCATTAGACTTAGTCTTTCCTTCTGACGAAGTAGTAATCGAAGAAATGACTAGTCTGGAAAAACCTTGGGAATATATTCATCACAGATCATATTTTCTCCCAGAGTTAAGCCAAATCGAAGCAGGAGAATTCACCGTGACCATGATGGGAGATCATTCGTGCCCTATTAATCTCTTATCTACACACGAAATTTATGCTGAGGGCAACATGGAAACTATCGTTGAAACTATACCTATCAATATCTCCCAAAACCCTGGCATCGTGGAGAATGTTTTCGTCGAAGATGACTGCTCCCCCGAAGAGATTCAAATCTACACAGATCTTTTCAAAGAATTCTGCGACGTTTTTGCTTGGTCTTATGAGGAATTGCCATGTATTGACCCAAAAAAGTTGAACATGAGATTAGAACGTATCCTGATGCCAAGCCTGTTCGGCAAAAGCTTCATCCAATTAATCCTAAGAAAGAAGCGGCCATTAAGGTTGAGGTTGAGAAATTGCTAAAGGCAGGTTTTATCTATCCTATCCATTTGACTCAATGGGTGTCAAATCCTATGCCGGTCAATAAAAAACAGGGCACGATTTGTGTATATACCAATTTCCATGATGTGAACAAGGCATGTCCCAAAGATAATTTTCCAACAACATTCATAGACTAGATCATTGATGAATGTGCTAGTTGCGAAGCCTTTTCTTTCATGGATGGTTTTTCGGGATATAATCAAATACAAATCAAACCCGAATACCAACACAAAACGACATTTATTTGTCCTTGGGGTACATTGGCATATCGTAAGATGCCTTTTGGTCTTAAAAATGCTGGAGCAACCTTTCAGTGGGCCATATATTTTGCTTTCCATGACCTCAAGAATATAGTCGAGGCCTATCTAGATGATTTAGCATCGCAATCTCGCAAGAGAAAGGATCATCCCACACACCTTAGACTTATATTTGAACGTTGTTGCTACTTTTGGATTCGCTAGAATCCGAATAAGTGAAGCTTCTGCATAATGTCAGGACGTTTGTCAGGTTTCATCGTATCAACAATAGGGATCATGGTCGATCCTCTCAAGGTGGAGGCGATAATCTAGTTGCCCCCCCCACGCACAATCCTTCAACTTCAGAGTCTACAAGGCAAGGCGAAAATTTTACGACGCTTCATCGCCAACTATGCTGAAATAACCAAGGGCTTTATGTGCTTACTGAAGAAAGATGTTCCTTTTTACTGGGACGATGTTTCTCAACGCTCTTTTGATGCATTAAAACATTCCCTCACAACTACCCCTCTGCTCCGGCCACCTAACTATAACAAACATTTCTTATTATATATGGCTATAGCAGAGTCAACCATTGGCATGGTTTTAGTTCAGGAAGATGACTTGTTCTCAGAATACGTCATCTATTACCTGAGTTGAGGCCTCATAGGACTGGAACTCAATTATTCTCATATCGAAAAACTTGCGTTGGCAGCAGTTCATGCTTTTCAACGATTCCGTCATTACATTCTATTTCACAAGACCACTGTCATTGCTATCGTGAATCCATTCCAGTACATGTTGACATGATGGGTAATAGGCGGAAAAATCAGTAGATGGATAGTCATCCTCCAGGAGTTTGACTTAGACTTCGTTTCAGCAAAGTCCAAAAAGTCATTGGTCTTCGCAGAGCTTATTTTGAAACTTTCGGTTGAGTCAGGTGACGTTGTGCCTGAAGAATCACCTATCCGGGGAGATATGTTTTTGATCACATCTTCGAATACCTTGTCCAGAGATATAATTATCTATATCTAGACTTTGAAGTGCCCCACTTCTGTTTCTCGTGATGAGCATCGATGTATACACCATCGGGCTAAGAATTATCTCATACTCGATGATACGTTGTATCGGAGAGGTGTAGACTGCATCCTACGTTGATGTCTCACTCATGAGGAGGCAGTTATTGTGCTTAAAGATTGTTATACTAGAGCTTGTGGCGGTTATTTGTCTGGGTTGGCAACAACCCAAAAGATCCTATGAGAAAGTTACTTATG
This sequence comes from Picea engelmannii, assembly GCA_009831015.1. Classification (NCBI taxonomy): domain Eukaryota; kingdom Viridiplantae; phylum Streptophyta; class Pinopsida; order Pinales; family Pinaceae; genus Picea; species Picea engelmannii. Next base: position 163,981 of record ML801322.1, on the reverse strand, counting down.
GTCGACACTTATCAAAGATTGTATCGAATCGGTCAAGAAATTCCATCTGTGCCAAATCTTCTCTCAGAAGATGAGGACACATCCCGCTCCCATGTTTCCTATCATCACCATTGGTCCCTTCACCAAGTGGGGGATTGATTACACCACATGCAACCCCCCTTCAGCAAGGGGGCATCACTATATCATCGTAGTTGTCGACTACTTCAAATAGTGGGTTGAAGTTGTGCCAACGTTTAAAGATGATGGAGAGACTGCAGCTCTCTTTTTATTCAACCAGATCATAGCAAGGTTCAACATCCCGAGGGAGATTGTCACTGACCATGGCAATCACTTTCAGAATCAGATGATGACCAAATTAACATCAAATCTTGGGTTATGGAAAGAACATCCATCACCCTACTACCCCCAGGCCAATGGGCAGGTGGACTCTGTAAACAAAACTCTTAAGACTATTCTACAACGAACTATCAACTCAGCCAAGTCAAATTGGCATTTGATGTTATACTCAGCATTATGGGCTTACCGAACATCTGTTAAGACTGCAACCGGTTTCTCACCTTTTCAACTCGTTTACAGGCTGGAGGCAGTCTTGCCCATCGAATGTCAGATCCCATCTCTAAAATTGGTAGTACAATTATTGCCAGACACTTCTCCACTCGAAGAACAGTTAGTATACCTTGAGCAGCTCAATAAAAAATGTCGTGATGCGACCCTGGCCAACGAGGCTCACAAACATAAGGTCAAATGTCAATATGATAGGTCTGTTTGTCCTTGGATTTTCTCTGAAGGTGACCTTGTCCTGGTCTATGACCAAGATAAGGACCCCGTGGGGGCAGGCAAATTCAAACCCATGTGGTTCGGGCCTTTCATCATAAAAGAGGTGTTAAAAAAGGGCGCCTATTGTCTGGTTGATTTCAAAGGGAATGCTTTGGCAGAGCGTAGAAATGGGCTCTACCTCAAGAAGTATTACTCTTAGGTAGGTCACTGTGGGTAACTTTTTGTTACATATGTATAGTCTTTGTACCGTTACTTTTTAGTTTCTTTTAAGTGTTATGGACATATTATTGATGTTATCTTTCGTCACTGTGGCAGATGTCAAGTGACTCCGAGGTGTTCGTTGGGTATGTAGACGGTTCTAGTCAACACACTCGGAGGCTTGCCTCCGTAGCTTGGGTAATCTTTACACCTCAAGGCCAGTTGTTATCTTTCGGAGGTATATGCTTAGGTGACACCACAAATAATGTCGTTGAGTATAGTGCAGTTATTGAATTACTTCGTGACACTTTGTCATTGGGTATCTCTCATCTCCGGGTCTATCTCGATGCTCAACTAGTTGTGTCTCAGTTAAAAAGAGTATATTGGGTTCATGATCCAACTTTACACTGACGATTCCTTAGGGTACATCTCTTAGAATGAAACTTTGATTATATTACATATTTTCATGTTCCTAGGAGATTAAACCAAGTTACAAATACTCTAGCTAATTAAATTTTAGATTGGCATATTTCACACATATGAAAGAACATTAACATAAGCGTGTAATACATTATTTGTACACATGATCCATAAGACACAAAAGACCAAAAAAACCATATATAATATCATAAAGTAACTAGAGTACATAGATGAACGCAAGCGCCTCAAAAATAGGACCAATAACGAGTCACATGGCTTATGCCCTCAAAAAATATATACAAGTAGTGCTCGTGGCACATAAAATGTCTAAATAGGTTCAGGGCCTATGGGCCCTGTTATACTAGTCCACAGCATGGGATAAACACCTAAACAATCAGACCCACGTCCGAGGTGCCCCCACTACATGAGGCTGCATGGATGGCGGCAGGTCCCCAATCTCTACCATCGGGACTGTGCGAGTGAGTAGAGTAAAGTTCTGCTCAACTCGTCTAAGTACCCTCTCAGCCTCCCTGGCTGGGAGTTCTCCTGCTATTGTTGGTCCCCCGGCAGCTGCGGCTGCGGCCCCTAACCGAGGAAGACACTTGTTCCTTGCATAATCGACAGGTCGCACTGGTCCCACATCTGCATGCAACAAACGTATATCCGTCAAATACTCTGGCATATAAAAAAATGATGATATATAACAAAAAAAACATAAAAACTACATATACAACAAAAACTACAAAGGTGGAAACTTACCCATCTCCCCTCGCTCCTCACCAGGAGGTACTGGTATCTTCGGGTCTCTCGAAAAATCAATCCCGGCATAGGAATAATACTCTATAACCGAGATCTGCCATGATATCCATGCAAAAAAAGTCATCATCGAAGGACTCATTGGTCCTTCCACCGCCCTGTCATGGCAGTAATACTTCCCATCTACACACAGGAGGAAAAGAGGCCTGATGTCCTCGTACCACTACCCGAGGACTAAAACTCAGAACTCTCTCTAAAAAGAATGAACACAAAATAGTCCCGAACTGGAAGTTCCTCTGTGTCCGCTAATGGTAATCTGTCAATTGCCTCTTCATACACTCCAGTAGTGTAGTACTCCAGTCAAAAATTTGTGCATTCAAGCACTGGATAGCACAGTTCATTTGTGTGCGAGACGTCTGATGCAAGGCCGCTGAACCAGTAATCCACCCAATGAGCAATAATATCACTTGAAGCGATAGGTTAGTGATCTTGCTTATAGGCACCTGGGAGCTCAAACGGTTTTTCCTAGCCTCACAGTATAGGGCTATCAGTTCTGCTATGTTATGCGGCCCCGACGAAAATGTCCTGAAATTGACTAGTTCCCCTCTCCTTGAGAGGCTAGTCAAAAAGTAGATATCCTCGGTGTTGGGCACTAGTGATTGCCCCTCTAGCATGAAAGCCTCTGCATCATGGTGCCAATAGTCAAACAAGGCATTCAGTAGCCTCGGTTGTGCCCGAATAAAGGGACATAGGAAGAACTTTAACAAACCACATTGCATTAATGCGGCCACGACATTCGGATCTCCCGCAACCAACTCACCAACTTCTTCATGCTCCCTTTCCTTCCAGTGGACATACATCCTACCAAAACAACAAGGTTCAAGAGGGTGAGTGAGTTCTTTTTTATTTTTTTTGTCTATAAAGGGAGGTCCACACGTGTTGTCTAGGTGACAATCGTGTGTACACACAGGTAGGTTTTACTCTGCCCAAGTGTACACGCGGCCTGTCCAGAGATAGCCCGCGTGGACCTAGGGCCAACCTTTTAAAGGTCGACGCGCACCCAAAAAATGAAATGCAAAGAAAAAATAAAGAATTGAATAGCTAGATAGGGGAGTTTGTACTTACTTGGTCCATATGGAAGTTTGCTTCATCCACTGTAGCTCCCGAAATCACCACTTTTATCAAAGGGGGTCTTTTGGCTCCAGAGTCAATTTCCAAATCAGCAATGGTGATAATGAGCTGCCAGCTTCTATTTATAGACTTTTTGGCCTCTTTTTGTCACTTTTTTGGCCTCCCTCATCATTTTCTTTATACCAAATACCATTTAGAGTGATTCAGGAGTTGCATCGGAGGGATTTGATTGGGTATTGGGACAGTTTTTGGGATTTTTGAGTAATTTTCAACGGTCCATGAAAAATTTTCCGACGATCAACTTGAGCATATAGGTTCGGTTTCTACCCAGATTTTTGTATCTCGTTGTCTTTTTCCTTTTCCATAGGATCGATCCCATCAAGTTGTGACACAAAACCATCATCTCTTCTTTAGAAGTGTCACAACTTGGTGGTAGAGCTTATCGGAACATGGATGCCCTAGGTAGATCCTGGTTGCCTTATGGTATTCATGCTGTCTCTAAAAAAACTGTAGGCTCGGGAGTCCTTATAGTCTTTCCTGAATATGAGTTTGAGCCTCATTTGCATGATTCTTCTTCACTCTTGACCTCACCCTCAGGACTCCCAAAACATAATGGGTCTTCTTTTAATCCCTTTTCAGACCCTCTAAATATGAAAAGATTGTCGAGCGATCTTGTGGCCTTTCACACTCGTTAAAATGAAATTTGAAGTCACTTCTTTCCAGTGGTAGTTTACCCCTTTTTCGGTCTGAACGGTCAACTGTACGAACAAAGGTATACTCTATAGAACTTCAGCTCTATAGAAGAGTACTCTCAGCTATAATTTTATCCCTTTTTCGGGCCTGAGGGACTAAACTTACGAAGAAGGAACCCCAACGAAGTCCATAGTTAAGCTCTTTTCAGACTCCCTAAAATTGAAAAGATTGTCGAGTGACCTTATTCTTTCACACTCGTTAAATTGGTCCAGAAGAACATTCCTGACGGAGTCCATAGTTAATCTTTTTTCAAACTCCTTAAAAATGAAAAAATGGCCAAGTGATATTGTCTTTAGCACACTCGTTAAAATGGTTTTGAATAGACGTCTTGTTGGTGCTAGTTTACCCCTTTTTCAAACCGACTAGACTACCTTCGAAAAAGGTACCCCAATGGAGTCTCCTTTTATGTTTTTTCAGACTCTCTAAATATGAAAAACCACCGAGCTTACCTTCTCTGGGCTCATTAAACTTACATTGAAGGACGTTACCATTGTGTGTTTTGTTAACCGCATTTGCATACCTTATATATCAGCCTTGTAACAGTTTGCTTATGTGTTTTATCACCCTTGGCCCCCGGAGGATTTTTTTCCCGAGCATCATTATTTTGAACATCAGTCTTGTCCTTGTGCCTTGAACTTGTATGTTTTCAACACTCGTTCCTCCTTTGTAACATAATATTCCCTTATTCTTTTTTCACAATTATTGAAAAGGACAAAACAATCAAATATACCCCAAAAAGAGGAAGGGAAAAGTATTTTCTTTATTGACAGCATAATGAGTCTCCCTTGGATAAAGCACATATGTCCGTTTGTTCATCAAACTATGGGATGTAGTACAACCTTAGGAAGATTTTTCTCACTATATAGAGTTGTGTCCTCCACCGTTTGGTTATCCTTCCAAACATATGGAGAGTTTGCGTTGCCTCCTACTTCGTAGACTTATGATTAATTCCATGATGCCTAAGTCTTATCATTTGCCGTGCGATTGTCCAAGGGAAGTTTGTCACCAAGCCTGAGTCGGCCCCTCTAAAATATGTCTCTTTCCCTCATACCCGGCCATCCTGAACATCCAATCAAGTCCTTGTTCGAAATCACTGAAGCCTCCAGTCTGATCATAAAGATTATCAAGTCCAAGACAGACGAGCTATCGAAGACCTCTGGGTAGTGCAGTCATACACTCATATTACACTCCTATCCGAGTTTTGAAGATTTTGAAGTTGTTTCTCGAGCTCTGAAGATCTCATCTCCATCCATTAGGCCATATCATCTTCTAGAATATGGATACTTTATATGCATATATTTTCGATTTCGATATGTAGCTCTGTTGTGTATTGTTTGTGGCTACTCTTTATATAGTTATATGACATGGATCTATAGTGTATTTGATTGGTAGCCATGTTTCTACTTTATCTCGAGCATGGGTATGTCCGCCTCGGTCAGACATTTTTTATTTTGCATACGGCACCTCCCGATTCCTGATCCTTGGGCTCAATCGTTCGACACATCAGTAAAGATTGGTAATGTATTTCGGCCATCAAATGCTCTTTTGACCTCACACATTAGGGGGCATCTTTTATAACCCTAAATTGCACCACACATGCTTACCTGGCATCAGGCCATCTCATATCCCTTCTTTTCCAAAGCACTATTGAACAACTCTTTAAAAAGCCTCTTTTATAAAGGCCCATGCGCCCTACTCCATTACTACACGTGTGTACACGCTGGCTGACCCAAAACAGCTTGCGTGGACCGACAAAAGCACGAAAAAAGGAAAGTTGTCAACGAAACACAAAATCTATGGGTGATTTAACTGAAACTCCCAGCCATGCATGGTCAAGGGTTCATCCAAATACCTAGCTCCTTCTAGCCTATAAAAGAAGGGGTAGGGGTCCCATTTGAAAAAGAAAAAATATAGCAAAGAAACTCTACCCATTTGCATATTCCCATTGTCCCAACCCTTTAGCCTTCCTTGTGCCAAAGGAGATACAAAGCAAAGTAGTTGGAGGACAGTCGAAGAGGAGCCCAGGATCAGGTTCGCAGAGCGATGGTCGATCTCAACTTTTTAAGTTGACTCATTCAAAGTAATAAAGAAAGTTCTTTTCCCATCACAATTCATGAGTTATTCATAATTTGCTAAGTACATGTTTGAATTTCTAAGCCGTTATTCTATAGGTTGTATGCATGTGTAGTTGTTTCTTGTCTTGTATGTAGGTCATAATTGGAAAGGAGAACTGTGAACAAGTAATCAAGTGCGACAAGGGATCGACATCAAATGCCTGGAATGAGGCAGGTTGATCTAGCCATGCATTTACTAAAAAGAAATGGGATTTAAGTTTGGGGACGAAGGTAGAAAGTAGATTTTCTATAGGTCATATCTGCATGCAAAGTCTAACCCTCTTTTCTAGTTCGTAAGGATATTTCCCTCACAACACCTATGGTAAGGATAGAGCTGAATGGATCACAAGCCTTGCTCTTCCATGATGATGATGTGGATGATCTCACAGTATTTGGGTGGGTTAAGTTTATACAGTCATTCGAGGTTTTTAACCTTGAAATCGCCCAAGCTTTTTCCGCGACCTTCGACGGTACTAGGGCCAAAATAGGTGACTTACAGTTGCAATTCAGTGAGGAATCGATTGCAGAAGCCACAGGCTTGTCATAAGAAGGAGATCATTGGTTCAAGAATTTAAAAATCGAAGGTATTACTTGGCACCTATTAATGATTTCGAGGAAGTCACACTACAATTTCAAAGGTACACCCATAAATCTGTTCAAGCCTCGATGGCACGGTTTGTTATTAATTATCAAGAAATTTGTTACCTGTGAGGGACGATATGGATTGGTATTTATGTTTCATATACACCTGTTACTGGTTTTCTTAGGGTTTAGTTTAAACATGCATTTTTACCTCCTCAAAATCCTTCAGAAGATGGCTAGATTTTATCAGAGGCAAAACCCTAATTCACAGTCCAGTGTTTTTCATCATGGCTTGATTCGAGTCTTGGTCATTTCCCATTTGTTAAAGGCAAGGGATAACTGGAAAAATTTCCTAGTTAGGAATGGTTTTGTTCCACTCACACTTGAATAGATAAGAGATTCACCCCTGTGTTTAGATGATCCTACCAACCCTTTCCCATCGACTCATTCTTTGCAAGACCTTCATATCGAATTGCAAGTTACAAAAGACCCTGTGTTATTTACTAAAACCCTTGTTGATTTTCATCAATCAATCAGAGACACACACCAGAGGCACGAATTCATCCCTAAAAAATATTTAGAGGAAGTGTTGGATAAATTGAAGGTTAAAGTATATGTTACTCCCAATCTTGGGAAAGATTTGGTTGATATAAATGAAATTAAAACCAAGAAGCAGAGAAAACATAAAACACAGAGGTTTCAGGATATAGAATTCAATAACAAAAGGAATGTCTGACTCCTTTTCAAAATGGCCAGGAATCGATGTCACAACCATGAGAAGCTTATCCCCACCATTGATATTGAAGACCCTATCCCCATTGATGATACCAGTTCTGAGTACGCTAAGATAAATTCACCCCGATACGATTTTGTGTCCAATTTGCCTCATTTTTTAAAGGAACAAGAAGGTTTCTCAGATATTCAGTATGACCTCAAAAATATTATGGAACAAGGTAAACTTCTTACTTCAGACCAAATGCATCCATTCCCAAATCTAGAACAGGTGTACTATGAATGTTTATTTGACTGGATCCAAAGATACTATCAAGACATCCCTTATCTACAAGCTCAACTAAATCAAGTAATGACTTGAAACTCAGTTATAGAAAAGGAAAATGATGATCTCAGAGATAGCATCCGGTCAAATTCGCTTAGAGCCAACAAGCGATTCAAGAGATCGGGAGAAGTGATTATAAAAAACTCCACCAGTTTCAATGCTATTGTAAATTCGGATTTGTCTGATGTTTCCTTTTCAAAGTTATAATTGGTAAACACTCTTCTTGTAATTCACGATTGGATTTTTTTAAATAATAACTGAATTTGTTTTCATTTTTTTTTATTTAGACCAACTATAGAATTGAAGATTTTGTAGCTTCTCTTTTAATTTATTTATTTGATTGTTTTCTAATTGAGAGTTTGTTTTTCTTTGTTCTCAGGTGAACAACAGATCAATGTGAAAATATTAAAAGAACGAGTCGGAAGTTGGGAATTCAATGAACTTGTAATTTCGTTTTTGAAAAACAATATTTTAATGATGTAACTATTTTGAATAGTTGTCTCAACAGACTTATATTTATGGTTATTTTGTTTTAGTAAATGCTTTTTAAAGTAGATTTGTATCTATCTTGCATGATATGAGAGATAGACTAGGAACTTGTTTTAAATAGCTTGCCCAAGAATAGGGGAAATTCCTCTTGGACCTTATGATGGACTTATTATTCTGAAACTATATGGGATACAGTTTACTTTTTGTCTTTTGTCCTTTTGTATACTGTGCAATGTCATTATTGTTTCTCATATAATTTCTGGACATGAAAATTTATTTGTATTGAACTAGCTTTAGAATGTTCTACATGTATCTTTTCATGTTGTGTTATTCTTTACATGGTTCATTATATTTTGGTTCTTTTAATATCTGTGACTAATTGTCTATCTATACATCTTGAGTTTACATCGAATGTTGGGTCATTGATAATACCATTTGCTGAGGGTTGGAGTTGATTTCATTTTCAGATTTTGGACATTTTAAAGTCACATGAGAGAAAATCTATTTGTCTTTATGTTATCATAGATCTGTTCTGAAATACAAAAGATTTCCTTGAGTTGTTTCAGGAAATATCATTCTTTCTTTTTTTCATAGATTTAAACTTGACAACAGGTTAAGTGGAGCTTATGCAACACCGAAAGATGAATCTAGCTTAATATAGTTGATCAGCTTCAGGTTAGTTAGTTTATATTTTATTTAATTTGTTAATTTACGAATGAATAATGATTACTTCATTTAAACTTTAATGATTTTTCCATTATTGTTATATCATTTCTAATCTTATTCACTCATTATTAGTTATTTTTTTATTCATAGTGCAAAAACAATTTCCTTATTTTTGTATGTTATTTTGATCCATTAGTTTAAAACCATCATTTTCACAAGGCTTTATTTAAACCTTGTAATTTTATATATCTATTGTATATATTACTGCTATCAGTTAAGTAATCGTATTAGTGTGTTGATTGATAGGATTATACATTTAGTTGGTTTTACATCTTGTAATTGTACTAGAATCCTAGTTGCCTAATGGAGCCATAAAACCCGTCAGGGTAGATCATTCCAAACGGCTTGGTTTAAATAGACAACCCCAGTCTGGATCTTCCCTTCTCATTGACGGTGTCTCATAAACTCCCATCAACAAATGGCACTAGAAGGAGGGCCTAAAATTCATTGATGGCACAAGGAGGTATAGGAATCCCCCAAAGAATCATTTTCCTATCATGACGCGCAGTTTCTCAGACCCTAACATTATACTTAACCCAAATACTACGTCATAAACTACACCATACATTTTCGCCGAGCCAGTGACACTAGTTCCTCAAGGGATTGATGTACAAGAAATTGTCTGCCAATCAATTTTGAGAACTCAAAGTGCTTTGTCCTGAATCAGACAGCCTAGTAGACAGTTAAATCAACCCCTTGATTTCTCCAATCTGCAAGAACAACCTCTTGAAATTGGTCTTCCCGATAACACATTAGGTGGTAATATTATCGATCCTTTTGAAGCATTGATCCTAGGTGTTGGGGGATCTAGTCTCCCACCATCCCCACTTGGTTCTTATCCACCCTCTTCAAGAGAAGAATCCTCGAACGAAGGAAGTTATTCATATGAACAATCTCAACCTTCACCTCCAGCAACTCCCATGGCTAACAAAAATAATCCCATAGACCTTGGCTTGATCAAGATGTCGTGGAAGTACCTTGACTCCAACACCCATTACCCAAACATCCAGAAACGTGGCTACCCAAATTCGACCCAGATTCAAAGCAATCAACGGAGGATCATATCAAGAAATCCATGTTATTTGTTAGGCTCTAGAGCGTTGAACACGAGGATATCATTTGTAGGTTATTCCCTTACACTTTTGAGGGAAATGCATCAACCTGGTATTTTGCACAACAACCCCAAACCATTGCTTCTTGGGATGAGTTTGAAACCTTTTTTATAGAAAAATTTCGAGATGATAAATCTCCTGAAGTTCTGGTAATGGAGATTTCTAGTATGAAAATGAACCCTAAAGAAAAAGTTAAGGATTTCAACCAGAGATTCCTCACGCTAAAAAATAAAATTCATGTAGATTCGATGCATGCAGAAAACTTGATTGTTGCATACTATACTAAGGCCCTACATAATAATATAGTTATATGGTTTAAAAGGTCCAAAAAGAACACATTGCTAGAATCTTTTGAGGAGGCGGTCCTTATCGAGAAGGACATTCTTAGTTTAAAAGATAATTTAAATGTTGAGGCTGAAACAACCTCCTCTTCTAAAAAGAAAATATAAATCCTCACTATACCTCCTCAAAGTTAAACTCAACAAGAGACTATAGACTTGGAAAGTTTGCAGAAAGATTTTCAGAAATTATCCAATCAGGTAGTAGACTTAAAAAGATCCATTGAAGAAGAATATACAAGTAAAGGAAGTTTTAGACCACCTTTCAGGAAACCTTTTCCTCCAAACAAACCAAACTCGACCGTAGAAGGTCTGAATTTTGAAGGATTATAGTATGCTTTACAAGCAATACTGGAAGCACATGATAACATTGTTTTTGTACCTCCTGAAAGTCAAGACTACACGGGTGATGAAGAAACACCTTATGAGAAGGACTCATCTCCTCCCATCTTCAGACATTTCTCGGACATCATCTTCCAAGAAAATTTTGAAACTGTCCATCCTTATAACACTTGAAATAGGGTACAAAACAAACTTCCACCCGAAACAAGTAGGAATATGGTATCCAAACAACCAAAAAAATTGAAACCAAACAAAACCCTATTGCCTAAGATTTTGAATATGATTTGGTTGAAGATATTACAGAAAATGCTCCAAAGTATAGCTGAGAATAATAAAAAGAATGATCCTATGAGAAGAAAATCAATAGAAAATGACCCAAATAAAACAAAAGATGTCTCCGGAAAAAAATCATCTGAAAATCAGAATAAAAGGGACATATCAGAGAAAACTGTAGGAAATTTAGATAAGACTATTTCAAGTACAACCATAAAAAATCAACAGACTTATGCTGCCTCATCACGAAAAAATGCACTGCCTTTCTTGTTAACTTTTGAAATTTTCAACAGAAATGTACATAACTGTATGGTTCATTTCGGCACCTCATCAAATTTAATGCCTCAATCTGTGTGTTAGAAAATTAATGATGAAGTCAAACCTTCTTATTTAAAAATCATTCAATTAGACAAAACTAATGTCATGGTCATTGGTGAACTTAAGAATGTATTGATAAGGTTGTCATCTAACCCAAAGGTTCACCAAGTAATTGATATAATTGTTGTTGATATTCTGGAAGTTTATGGATTATTTTTTAGTAGAGATTGGTCAGAGAAGTTACATGGTTATTTTTCTACGGATTGGTATCATATGTGGTTGCCAAAAAATGGCCATCCTAACAAAATCAGGATAAATAGATAATGTTACCTCAAGTACATTGTTACAGATTTAAACGATTCCAATGAGCCTTTTACTACTGCTCTAAATACAATTGAGGCCCAGAGAATGAACATTTTTTTTGGAAATTTCATGATTGAAATATCTTCTATCACCGACCTAGAAAAACAATCAAAAATATCATCCTATACTCTGATGACAGCTATGAAAATTAAACCAAACATTGCTAATGACGAAGAAATCTGGTCATTATATTTTGATGGATCTAAATCCTAGGAAGGGGCAGGTGTTGGTTGTCTGTTGATCGACCCCAAAGGTAGTAAAACATTTATTGATTGTCGATTAGAATTTGAATTTACTAACAACACAACAGAATATGAAGCACTCCTTCAGGGACTAAAGAAGGCATTGGATCTTGACGTGCAAAACCTGATAGTATTTGGCGACTCTGAAATTGTAGTCAAGCAGGTAAAAAATATTATTCATTGTTTATCACCTCATATGAAAAACTACCAAACAGAGGTATGGGGCTTAATATGTAAATTTCTCTCTTTTAACAAAAGTTCCATTCCTAGGTCTAGTAATTCGGATGATGATTTGTTAGCTAATGTCGCTTCAAAATTATTACCTACTAAGGTTTTTTCTCCTAACGCAGTTTCGGTTGAATTGTTATTTAGACCATCGATTCCCGACAACATCACCAATTAGTGAGTGTTTGATGGCGATCATAAAATCATCAATTTTCTGCATATGGAGGATACTTTCCAAGATGCAGTAATCGATGAAAGTGCCCACAATGAAAACCTTCGAGATTTCATGGTAATATATGACCTTCGTTCTGTGGAGATATCATCCGATCTGGTAAACTCTATCCCCAAATTTGTTGTTAGATTAGAGAAATTTTATGATTTACATGACAAGATTAGGGGAGTGGTTAGTTGCAAAATGAACAGTTCTTCATTACTATATGAAACTATAAATTTAGGAATGCGAGATAATCCTCAAAATATCATATGGGAAAAGGGTGTTCTGAACAAGAGAGATCTGCATTCATAAAATTGTTCAAAGAATTCAAAGATGTGTTTGCTTGTACATATGATGATCTAAAAAAATTTGATCCAAACATAATACAACATGTAATTCCCATGAAGCCCCAAACCCAACCTTTTCAGCAAAAACTTAGAAAAATGCATCCTAAATTAGAACCCACAGTAAAAAAGGAACTAAACAAATTACTCACCGCCAAAATCATTTTTCCAGTCCAACATACTCAGTGGGTATCCAACTTAGTCCCGGTAAGAAAGAAAAATGGGGAAATTCGACTTTCTGTCAATTTTTGTAATTTAAATCGAGCCTCTGATAAAGACAATTACCCTGTTCCCCCAATGGAACAAATTTTGCAACAAGTATCTAGTCTGAAAGGCTATCCTTATTAGATGGTTTCTCTGGGTATAACCAGGTCCTTATGTCTCCATCAGATCAGTTGAAAACCACTTTTCGTACCCCATGGGGCACCTATGCCTATAGAAAATGCTTTTCGGATTGATTAATGTCGAGGCTACCTTCCATAGGGCAATGGACATTGTTTTTTGTGGCCTTATCAATCAGTCATTTTTTGTCTACTTGGATGATGTTAATGTCTTTTTGAAGAACAAAAAATATCACTTGTCGCATCTTAGGGATGTGTTAGAACATCGTCGTAAGTTTGGTATTTCACTCAATCCTAAGAAGTCAATCTTTGTAGCAGAGCAGGGAAAATTAATTGGATTTATAGTTTCTAAATATGGAATTATAATAGACCCAGAACGAACCCAATATATTGCCAACCTTCTACCACATTCTTCCAAAAAGGCAATGCAATCCTTTATTGGTAAGATAGATTTCATTAGACGTTTTGTCCCAATTTTTTCTGAGATGGTTAGACCTTTGCAAAACCCGATAAAAAAGGATGTTCTGTAAAAATGGGGATCACAAGAGAATCAAGGTTTTAATTCCATTAGAAAATCTATAACCTAAGATCCCTCCTTGATGAGTCATGATTTCTCCCAGGACTTCATGTTGTATACTTTTGCATCATACAGATCTTATGTTGTTGTGCTCACAGAGAAAAATGTTGAAAACAATGAGATACCTATTTCATTTATGAACCCTCTTTTAAAGGAGTAGAATTAAATTACCCCGCAGTAGATCAACATGCATACATTGTTTTCAAATAAGTTAAGAATTTCATATCTTACCTTTTGAAGTCCAGGATAAAAATTGTTGTTCTTTACCCTGCTATAAGAAATTTGTTAGTGCAAAAGGAACTAGGGGAGAAAAGGGAAAATTGGATGACCTCCCTTCAGGAGTATGATCTCGAAATAGTACTAGAACAAATTGTTAGAGGTCAAGGCCTTTGAAAATTGGTAGTTGATTCAATTGAAAAATCAAAAAATCAAACAACAACAGCAGCTGCAAATCTGCATAACGAAACACAAATCTATTGTACACAAACTATGTCTAATTCATTGTATGATGATATCAAATTTTATTTGCTGCACGGAATTTCTCCTTGTAACCTTCATCCAAAAAATAGAAGAGAATTGAGGCTTATATCTACATATTTTCAATTGATTAATGATATATATTTTCGCAAGAATTTTGACGGTGTTTTTCTGCGTTGCCTAGAAAAAGAAGAATCGGAAAAAGTGTTAGTTGAGTTGCATTCCGACGATCTCAGGGGTAATTTTGGTGGAGATACAACTGCCCACAAAGTACTTAGGGCTCGCTACTATTGGCCCACCTTATTTAAATATGCTCACACTTTGGCTCACAAATGTATAATCTGTCAAAAGGTTGCAGAACGGGTCAAGAAGGTTGCATTCCCTTTACATATTGTCACAGTAGACACACCATTTTAGCAGTGGGGCCTAGATATTATAGGACCAATTAATCCACCTTCCTCACAACAACACAAGTATATCCTTACGGCAACAAATTATTTTACAAGGTGGTTTGAGGCTTTACCATTAAAGGTAGCAAACATGAGTCAAGTAGTTTTGATTTCAAACTCTCATATTATCACTCGTTTCAAGATACCTAAATGTTTAGTTTTCGACAATGCTTCTTATTTCTCTTCCCTGGATATGAATGTGCTTTATTTACAAAAATGTATTAAGCTAAAATACTATGTCAGTTATTACCCCCAAGGAAATGGTTTGGCCGAGTCAAAAAATAAAAATATGATCAAAATAATAAAAAGAACAGTGTCGGAAAATCATAAAAATTGGCACAGTGCATTATATAAGGCGCTTTGGGATGATAGAGTCACTCTGAAAGATTCCATCGGTAATTCTCTTTTCTTCCTCATTTGTGGAAGAGAAGCCATCCTTCCTCCACACGTCTTTCTCCCTTCTCTGCAATGATCTTAGAAAGTTCAGGAATAAGAATGTCCCCCTTTAGAGAATCAGATAAACGCTTTACTAAAACTAGAATAAGTTAGGACACAAGCAAAACATAAATTAGACCAGCATCAACAAATTGTTAAAAGCTGGTTTGATACAAGTTCATCCTCAGAAAGAAATTTTAATGTAGGGGATTTGGTCCTCAAATGGGACAAAGCACACGAGAATAAAGGAGAACATACTAAGTTTCAGAACCTGTGGTTGGGGCCTTTTGTCATTTTAGAGAAATTGGGTCCTAGTTCTTTTCGTTTGCACAACTTAGAGGGACAGCGAAACACTTTTCCAGTGAATGGCCAGTCTCTCAAGAAATACTTCACCTGAGAAATCTCAGACTTACCCCCTGTAAATACCCCTAGCTTTTATATTTCTTTTGTTTTTTATTTTTATTTTCTTTTTGTTTATTTTTGTGTTTCCTTGAGAATTATTTCTAAATCACAATTCATTATTGAGGGGAATCATATATTTCACTAACAGCAGTTGAAACAGTTCAATGCATCTACACATTAAGTTCTTAACTCATATCAGTAATCTATAAGAAAGTTATGGTAGAAGTCTTTGCCAAATCGTTGTTCCCATTTTTTTGTTGAAGTCTTAGGGAAATATGATTATCTTTAAAACTTCTTACACCGTCCCAGTTCTAATGAGATCAACTCAAAGTGCTTTCCCATCCTTGTCTTAATTGAAATCTAAATGTCCAAATCGTGATGAAAATTATCAGTTCTTAAAGAACAAGAAACAATATTAATGATCAATCCTATGATTTCCTGGCTGTGAAATCTTCAGTATCACCCCGCTCTCTCGTTATCATGAAGCTTCTAAAATTTTATAAACAATTATAGAGAGTTGGAAACACTTTAATGTGTGGGAATAGTGCGTAAACCCGTCGGGATACTGAACAGGTCTGCTGGCAGCGGATAAATTCACACATGATACCAAGACAACTTCGTTGAGGTACTGAACAAGCCTGTTGGCAGTGAAGCAATGTCGGTTTCAAGATCCTTCGGGTATGTTTTTAAATTGATCAGATATCAAGATATTTTTATCATATATGGACAACTTTTGGATGGGATCGAAGTACTTAAGAGGTTTAAATGACATCCCTGTCGAGGCTATAAATTCTTGTTGGCAGCAATGACCCTATCAACTATATTGGAGTTACTTTTATAAATATCGTTTCCTTTTGATCAAAACGAAAGTTCAGTTTACAATCATTTTCCATCATATTCTTCGATAGTATGATTGTGTTAATTTTCTGAGTGAATTTCAAAACTCTTCATCTGTTTCATAATTTCTTTAGTGACTATCCAATTTATCTTTTCCCTGATATGAAGTTTTGATGATGCAGAGATAATTTCTTCACCCAACAAGTCTCCATTGTTGGAAGCCAACAATTTTTGTTGTTTCATCGATATTTAAAACTCAGTTTTTGATGAAAAAGACTTTGTAATAGTTTCCTCTTTGTGTCTACGAAGAATTCAATTATGAGTTTTGTTTGAAAAGTCACTTGATTGGTTGTTGTGTGTATTTGAGTTTATTTTCTTTAATAAATTTCTTGTTTACTCTTTTTTAATTTCATGGCTGTCAAAGCATGAAATTGAAACAATCTTGGCATAAACACATCATACAAAATTCTAAAATTTATCCTTGTAAAAATGGATGAGTATTTAAAATACCTAATGATCTTAAGGGCCTTCAAGGGTATTGAGCACATCTTTTTGTGAATTTTTTCTTTACCATTAGGATATGAGTTGATCACGTTTGGGTTATGCTTTGATCGTTTTTCATTTAGAGTTTTGATTGTCACTTTACCACCTTCAATGATAGATTTTGAAACTAAATTTTGATGCAAATTTAAAATTTGAATTCTACCCTTGACCATCATATCTCAGTCTAATCACCATATTACATGGCTATTAGTCATGCTCTGAAACCACTACACCCTTGTCCTTCTTGCCTGAGCTCGCATTCATTGCATCGTTGGTGGTGCTTCGTTTTTTGGGTTAGGTTCTCAATAGAGGAGGTGGTTTTCGATTTCATTTGTCCTCTGGTTCAAGGTTCAATCAATAGCCAAAGTGGTAGTCATGGTGGTCTTCTCTCGAAATCATAGTCATCAGACCACCTTCGACAATGAAAAACTTATCATTTGTATTGGGTGGTTTCAAACATGGGCTCCTCTTTTCTACACCTGCTGGTATATCATAACCAAGTCCATGGCCCTTGTGGTAAGGATAGAGACGAATGGATCACGAGCCTAGCTCTCTCATGATGATGTTGTAGATGATATCATAGTCTTTGGGTGGGTTAACTTTATACAGTCGTTCGAGGGTTTTAACCTTGAAATTGCCCAAGCTTTCTCCACAACCTTCGATGGTACTAAGGACAAAATAGGTGACTTACAGTTACAAGTCAGTGAGGAATCGATTGCAGAAGCCATAGGCCTGTCATGAGAATGAGATCATTGGTTCAAGAATTTAAAAATCGAAGGTATTCCTTGGCACCTGTTAATGATTTATAGGAATTCACGCTACGACGTCAAAGGTACACCCTTAAATCTGTTCAAGCCTCGATGGCACGGTTTGTTATTAATTATCAAGCAATTTGTTACCTGTGAAGGATGATATGGATTGGTATTTTTGTTTATATATGCATGTTAATGGTTTTCTTAGGGTTTAGTTTAAACATGCCTTTTTACCTCCTCAAAATCCTTCAGAAGATGGCTAGATTTTATTAGAGGAAAAACCCTAATTTGCAATCCAGTATTTTTCATCATGGCTTGATTCGAGTCTTAGTCATTTCCCATTTGTCAAAGGCAAGGGATAACTGGAAAATTTTCTTGGTTAGGAATGGTTTTTTTCCACTCACACCTAAACCGGTAAGAGATTCGCCCCTGTGTTTAGATGAGCCTGCCATCCCTTGCCCATCAAATCACTCTCTTCAAGACCTTCATATTGAATTGCAAGTTACAGAAGACCCTACGTTATTTACCCAAACCCCTGTTGATTTTCATCAATCAATCAGAGACACACACTATAGGCATGAATTTGTCCCTAAAAAGTCTTTAGAGGAAGTGTTGGATAAATTGAAGGGTAAGGTATCTGTTACTCCCAATCTTGGGAAAGTTTTGGTTGATATAAATGAAATTAAAACCAAGAAGCATGGAAAACATAAAACACATAGGTTTCAGGATATAGACTTCAAGAAAAAAAGGAACGACTGACTCCTTTCCAGAATGGCCAGGAATCGACGTCACAACCACAAGAAGCCTGTCCCCACAATTGATATTGAAGACTCGATCCCCATTGATGATACCAATTCTAATTCCACTAATATAAATTCACGTCGATACAATTTCGTGTCTAATTTGCCTCCTTTTTTAAAGAAACAAGAAGGTTTCTCAAGTATTTAGTATGAAATCAAAAATATTATGCAAAAGGGTAAACCTATTACTTCAGACCAAACTTGTCCATTGCCAAATATAGAGTAGGGGTACAATGAAGGTTGCTTTGACTGGATCGAAAGATACTATCAAGACATCCCTTATCTATAGGTTCAACTAAATCAAGTAATGACTCGAAAATCAGTTCTGGAAAATGAAAATGATGATCTCAGAGATAGAATCTAATCAAATTCACTCAGAGCCAACAAACGTTTCAAGAGATCGGGAGATGTGATTATAAAAAACTCCACCAGTTTCAATGTTGTTGTAAATTCGGATTTGTTTGATGTTTCCTTTTCAAAGTTATAATTGGTAAACACTCTTCTTGTAATTCACGATTGGATTTGTTTAAATAATAACTGAATTTGTTTTCATTTTGTTTTTATTTAGACCAACTACAAAATCAAAGATTGTGTAGCTTGTATTTTAATTTATTTATTTGATTGTTTTCTAATTTAGATTTTGTTTTTCTTTGTTCTCGGGTGAACAACAGATCAATGTGCAAAGATTAAAAGAACGAGTCGAAAGTTGGGAATACAATGAACTTGTACTTTCGTTTTTGAAAAACAATATTTTAATGATGTGGCTATTTTTGAATAGTTGTCTCAACAGACCTATCTTTATGGTTATTTTGTTTTAGTAAATGTTTTTAAATGTAGATTTGTCTTTATCTTGCATGATATGAGAAATAGACTAGTAAATTGTTTTAAATAGCACTACTTGCCCAGGAATAGGGAAAATTCATCTTGGACCTTATGATGGACTTATGGGATACAGTTTACTCTTTGGCTTTCTTCCTTTTGTAGACTGTGCAATGTTATTATTATTTCTCATATAATTTCTGGACATGAAACTTTATTTGTGTTGAACTAGCTTTAGATTATTCTACATGTATCTTTTCATGTTGTGTTATTCTTTACATGGTTCATTATATTTTGGTTCTTTTAATATTTGTGACTGATAGTCTATCTATACATATTGAGTTTACATCGAATGTTGGTTAGTTGATAATACCATTTGGTGAGGGTTGGAGTTGATTTCATTTTCATCTTTTGGACATTTTAAAGTCACATGAGAGAAAATCTATTTGTCCTTCTGTTATCATAGATCTGTTCCAAATTATAAAAGATTTCCATGAGTTGTTTTAGGAAATATTGTTCTTTCTTTTTTTCATAGATTTATACTTGACAACATGTTAAGTGGAGCTTATGCAACACAGAAAGACGAATCTAGCTTAATATAGTTGATCAGTGTGAGGTTAGTTAGTTTATATTTTATTTAATTTGTTAATTTACGAATGAATAATGATTACTTCATTTAAAATTTAATGCTTTGTCCATTATTTTTATATCATTTCTAATCTTATTCACTCATTATTAGTTATTTTTTTATTCATAGTGCAAAAACAATTTTCTTTATTTTCCCATCTTATTTTGATCCATTAGTTTAAAACCATCATTTTCATTAGTTTAAAACCTTGTAATTGTATATATCTATTGTATATATTACTACTATCAGTTAAGTAATCGTATTAGTGTGTTGATTGATAGGATTATACATTTAGTTATTTTTACATCTTTTAATTATACTAGAATCCTAGTTGGCTAACGAAACCATAAAACTCGACAGGGTAGATCATTCCAAATGGCTTGGGTTAAATAGACAACCCCAGTCTGGAACTTCCCTTCTTGTTAACAGTGTGTCATAAACACCCGTCAACAATATTTTGATGTTATACTTTCTCTTGTTGTTAACATGAATTCAATTAGGACTATTTTAAGTCTTGTGGCAGTAGAAGATTTTCATCTTGAACAGTTAGATGTAAAAACATATTTTCTCCATGGGGATTTGGAGGAAGAGATTTATATGCAACAACCACAGGGGAATGAGGTCAAAGGGGAGGAGAATTTGTTATGAAGGTTGAAGAAGAGATTGTATGGCCTAAAGCAAGCTCCAAGGTTGTAGTATTTTAAGTTTGACAGGTTTATGACAGAACAAAGTTATAGTAGATGTCATTCTGATCACTGTGTTTATTTTAAAATGATATAAAATGGAAGCTATATTGTATTTTTATTGTATGTAGATGACATCCTTGTTCAAGGTATAATATGCAGGATATACATGTGCTCAAGAATAAATTAGCTAATTCATTTGCGATGAATGATTTGGGTGTTGCAAAGAAAATCCTCGATATGAAAATAACAAGAGACAGGAAAAATAGCAAATTGAGATTGTCTCAAGGTGAGTACGTAGAGAAGGTGTTGGAGAGGTTTAGAATGAAAAATGAAAAACCAGTTAGTACACCTTTGGCCAACCATTTGAAATTAACTAAGGAAATGTGTCACAAGACACAGGAGGAGATAGAATACATGTCCAGGGTCCCTTATTCATCAACAGTTGGCATCTTGATGTATGCGATGGTTTGCACAAGACCAAATATTGCACATGCAGTGGGAGTTGTGAGAAGGTATATGAAAAATCCAAGTAAAGAACATTGGGAGGCCGTAAAGTGGATTCTCAAGTATTTGAGATTTACTACTACTCATGTATTATGTTTTGGAGGTTCAGACACTATTCTACAAGGATATGTTGATTCAGATATGGTGGGTGATAAAGATAGCATGAGGAGCACCATAGGGTATGTTTTTACTATAGGTGGAATAATAGTAAGTTGGATTTTGAAAATGCAAAAGGTTGGTGTACTTTCAACAACAGAGGAAGAGTATGTTGTTGCTACAGAAGCTAGTAATGAGATGATTTGGTTACAGAGGTTTATGGAGGAATTGGGAAAGAAGAAAGAGAATATAAGGTTGTGTTGTAACAGTGAGAGTGTCATTCATCTTGCAAAGAAATAATCCTTCCATTCAAATACTAAGCATATATAGCTCAAGTACCATTTCATACGATCTGTCTTGGAAGATGGACATTTTAAGTTGGAAATATACACACTAGACAGAATCTTGTAGAAATGTTAATAAAGGGAGTAGCCAGGGAGAAACTAAGTTCCTGATTAGTTTCAGTTGGTCTTCAAGCATGAATATGAAGATGAGAAATTTTCCAGGTCCAAGAAGGATCATAGTCCATCATATACAACAGCGGTGGAGTTGTTGAGATTAGTCTCCAAGTGGGATATTCTTGGTTGTGGAGCCTAGTTATTTTCTTGATTCAAAGGTATTTGTTTTCAGACGTGTTTATACCCCATGAAGACTTTAGACCCTAGAAGAATGTACACTCCTCCATGCAAGGGAGTGCAGGGGGGGTTACCCCCCCTACGGGGTTTGGGGGAAAGTGGGCCCCCGGCAGGGGTTTAGGGGCAAATCCCCCAAAGGAAAAATTGCCTTGTAAATGTATATTGTAATTTCATAGGAAATCAGGACCATTCATTATAAGGTCGCAGATATGAAAGTAGAAGTTATGTTAGGGTTTTTTTCCCTAGAAGGAAACCCTCTCTTATGATGGAAATGTATTGCGGCTATGTATCATTGTGAATATTGTATTCTGAGTCAAGAGACTGTGAGAAAGAGAAGACAAATTTACAATGGGTGTGTTGTAGGTTGTATCCCTTCATTTTCTAGATAATAATAAAGCAAGGACCTGAAAATTTCTCTGGTGGATGTATCCCACACTGGGTGAACCACGTATATCTGTGTATCTATTATATTGTGTATCTTCTGTGTTTTATTTCCGCATTTGTTTTATTGTATTGCTTTGTGATCCTGTTTTTCTAACAAGCCAGATGTTACCCCCCTGCCTAAGGGTAACTAAAGGAGATTATGTCTTGTGATCTGCCATGAAAATAGTGATCCCAACCATGCTGATGATCAACATGTCCACAGGCTCAATAGCTCCCCTCAGACTTTACTCTTCTACTTTGGATCAACCAATCTCATCACATCCAATCAACTTGATGTATGGGAGATGGTAAGACAATGTCACCATGAGGTATGCTAGTCCTTCTTCCATGCAAGTTGTTGTGCTTAATACGCTAGGCATGTGAATGAGGATCATTGTTTGAAATTGGATAATGGATCACTAACTCAAGAAGTTATGTTATCCCCCCAACTGAGCAGTTCGGGTGCAAGTAGGCCCTTGGAAGGGGTTCGGGGGCGAAGTCCCTGAAGGAAAAATTGCCTTGTAAATGTATATTATAATTTCATAGTAAATCTGGACCATTCATTATAAGGTCATAGATATGACGGTAGAAGTTATGTTAGGGTTTTTTTTCCCTAGAAGGAAACACTCTTTTATGAGGGAAATGTATTGTGGCTATGTATCATTCCAAATATTGTATTCTGAGTGAGGATATTGTGAGAGAAAGAAGAGGAAGTTACAGAAGGTATGTTGTAGATTGTATCCCTTCATTTGCTAGATAATAATAAAGAAAGGACCTGGAAAATTCTCTGGTGGACATAGCCCACACTGGGTGAACCATGTATATCTGGTCTCTAGTGTATTGTGTATCTTCTATGTTTTATTTATGCATTTGTTTTATTTTATTGTTCTGCGCTCATGTTTTTCTAACAAGAAAGATGTTAACCCCCCTACCTAAGGGTAACTAAAGGAGATTATGTCTCATGATTTTCCATGAAGATAGTGATCCCAGCCATGCTAATGATCAACATGTCCACATTCTCAATAGGTACCCTTAGATTTGCCTCTTCTACTTTGGATCAACCAATCTCATCACATCCAGTCAACTCAATGTATGGGAGATGGTAATCCAATGTCACCATGAGGTATGCTAGTCCTTCTTCCATGCGAGGTGTTGTTCTTAATATACTAGGCATGTGAATGAGGATCATTCGTTGAAGTTGGATAATGGATCACTATCTCAAGAAGTTATGTTTGTTTCCTTGTTTCACCATCATGGACAACATGTATACCCTAGTCATGTGTTGTCACCCCTAATAAAAAAGGGTACTAATAGGGGGCCCTCACAAGGGTAACATTCTATTTCCCCACCATACTTGACACTTTACATCTTGGATCCTTTCATAGTGCACTAAAATTAAGTAATGGTTCATGGTCCATTCTCTCATGGGAAGAGGGGTTGAAGGCCTAGAGGTCGATTGCAGTTGCTAAGAAAAAGAATAATAAAGAAAGAATAATGATAAAGAAATAAAGAAAGAATAGAAAATGACTCTTAAAATCCAGTCCAAACTCTAGCTCTACCCTTTCTACATTTTCCCAAGTCCCAAAGAACTGTTGTTATAGCTTGAAACATTATAAAGGGGACTTGAAAATGTGATAAGAGGACAATAAAAAAGTAATATTAAGGGGCTTGGAAAAATGTAGCACTTAGAAAGTGGTAACTCAAGAGAAAGTGTACCCTCCACAAAGTCACTCATAGAAATGGACTCAATGACACCATAAGCCATGAAGTAAGTCCAACGTGTACCACTATCACACTTACTTTTGAAGGGTTCTTTTATTTCACTGCTTCCCTCAAGATATATTCATCTACTTGGGTTTTTCTTTCACTATTTTGTTTGACACACCTAATAGGGTTTGATGAATTCCCTCCCATATTCAAGCTTGGCAACTTACATAAAATCCTAAGCTAATTTGAAATTTGAAGGGGATACTTGATGTGAACTATTTATGTGGCTTATATCTTAAGTAAAAACTTAATTTGTATGATCTAAGGAAAGGTACGTATTATGAATATTATATTTACTTAATTTCATACTTTGTTTTTATTTGGATGCACCTGACATGGTATAGCTTTGAAGGATGCCCAAAGCTTTCACCTAGGACGTTGTGCCTTTATTGTAGGATATGACACATGTGATGCAGAGCATTGAGTCACCCAATGGCTTGACACATTTATATACTAGATCTCACATATTCTTGACCTTGGATGATGGACAGATGGGATTTGTTTTGATAGATATAGTCATGATGGCACACTTATGGGAAGGGAGCCCATACTCTAGACAATGCACCCACACATTACCCATCCATTTGATGGAGGAAGTTGCACTTGGTTTGGCTTAGATAACATATAGAGATTATGTACACCCTCCTCCACCATGAATACCATCCTTCACACCTTGGAAGTTGGGCCTTTTTTATGATAACATCATGTTAGGGCTTGATGGATATGTTGGGGTTTGCCTACCACATGGACACCACATGATGATTTGAGATAGCATGGCAATTCTTCAACCTTGATTTCACTTTGGATGATGAGACCTAGCCTTGGGATTCCCTCCTTCACCTCTAGGATGCTTGATGTCACCACATGAGTGGTTTTATGATTTATATTTTCATTTATTATTGTTATAGAGGCTATTTTTGGAGGGGTTGACCGCACTTGTAACTTAAAGTTATAACATTTTGTGGAAAATAACACTTTTTTATCTCATATAAATACAAGGAATTCTTGTTTCATTTCATCATAATCATTTCCTCCCTCGCACTTGGGAGGAGGAGCTCTAGAAAAATTCATTCTCTTTTCTTCTTGTCTCTTGGATATCATGTGTACCATTTGAAGGAGGATTGTTGGTGGATGCTTTACTTTCTTGAATGATATATGATTTCAACTAGGATTTCTCTTGGCATGGTGATTGGGATAAGTAAGTAGTTTTCTAAATATTTTTATATGGTTGTTCATGGTATAATTGCTTATTTCTATCTTTTTGCATGTTACTTTACCCTAGTTAAACCCTAGGAAGGAGTCATAGATATGCCTCTCCTATAATACTTGTTTTGTCCAAGATTGGTGAAAGAATTAAGAGACCTAGTATCTTTGTAATATTCAAAGGCTCAAGGCCCAAGAGAATTTTCACCTTAAGGTTTTTATATTAGTCATTGTTGGCACAAGGCAGACCCAGGGTTCAATGCTCAATAGCACACCAACAAGCCCTAACTCCCAACCCTTTAGGCAACACCTGTGAAGAAGATGAAGTCTCACCCGAGGTAGAGGCAGGGGTGGTTGCAGAACTCAAATGTCCGCAACCTTATTTGGGACACTGATATGTGATTATATCTTTTATAGGACACTCAACATAGATCATTCATCAATATTTAACCCTTATGGTACTTCGCAGATAGTACAAAGCATCGCAGTGAATACTTATACTAAATATGATTCAGTACTTAGCCGCAGAAATATAGGTTGGATTCAACAGATCAAGCACTAAGCGTCTTATATGTTAGATCTAACATTTATTCATATATCATCAGCACAGAGCATAACTAGATCTATTTAATCACATCAAACACTTAGCCAAGAAAGAGATAAACACATTAGGACAAAGCACAAAGCATAATACACACAATTACTGTGGTTCACCCCCACCCTGGGGCTACATCCACAAAGTCTTCTTCTTTATATTATCTCGGTCAAGTGGTTACAGTATAGAGCTTTAGTGACCCTTACTTCGCATAGGACAGAATATTTGTGCAGCTCGCCAGATCCTTCTTCCTTTCACTTTGGCACAAAGCTACAACAACTTGCACTTAGCTTCTCAATCTCTTTACAGTCATGCACATAGCACTGCAATATACATCCAATCACTTAGATCTAGCTACTAGCACTAAGCCTTTAGCTATACATCACATAGATGTACTACTACTTCTTCTACTCCTACTTATATTGCATAATTATCTATTTATAGATTACAAAATGGGCCTAAGCATGGGTAAACCCATGGGTCGACATCTCTTTCCCGTTACATCAACCCAAAACCCTAATATGGACCCAAAAATAGGTCTTTATTTGTTAATTTCCACTTCGCATTGCGCTCCATCTTTGGCAAGTTGTCGCAGTCCCAAAAATGGTCAAATATTCTTCAAAACTTGGTCAAGGGCCAATAGGCCCCCAACACTCACCTGTGACTCTTCCTGAGTCACGCAGGTCTAATCAATTCTGCTTCGAATGCCTCAAGCTTGGCTCAAGCTGCTTCAACCTACTGTAGTGCGACAACCTCTTGCTCAGTAAATTCTTGGATTATTGTGTCATTGAGCGGTCCTTCCAGGCATTGTTCTACAATAATGACAACCTATTTGAGTTCAGCACCCTGGCTTTCAATTTCAGTGATCAGTTGGCATGCCTTCTCTTGGAGTTGTTGAAGTCGTTGAGAGACTTCCATCACTTTACTTTGCAGCATGTGTACCTGTTTTTGCGTTGTGCGTTGTTCTGTGAATCTCTTCATTATTTTTACTAGGGTCACGGACTTTAGTTACGCTTGTAGCACATCTGCATGTTGATTTTCTTCTTGGAGTTGTGCCTCCAATGTCTGCAATTCTGGATTCACTGTGAGGGTTTCATAATTTTGGGCACTTCTAGTGCTTAGTTGCTTACATTCCAAAGCCAAGGTTTTTAATCGTTCGACTGTGCTTCGAGCAATGACCTCTCTTAGATCTCTTATTTCTTGGGGCGTCTCAGGAACGGTGCAGAGCTCTAGATCCATGATGCGTTGTTGAAGTTGTTGGATTACTTCTTCTAATTGGGACACCTGATGTGGGAGACGATCTTCCATCTTGACTTCTATGACCATCACAGAGTGAAGTTCTTTGTAAACTCTTTCCTGTACTTCAAGTTGCTCTGCTAGCAACTGGTCCTTACTCTGCTGTAACTTTGTTTTTTCCTCCTCCCACTTCTCTTGTAAGGCAAGGTGCTCTAGTTCTACCTTCCTCTGTTGTTCTCTATGTGTGCTTTGTTCTTGCGTCAAAGCCTAGGTGGCTTGCGTGATGTCGTCTTGAGATTTTTGAAGGTGAGCTTTGACTTTCTCGACGATCTAGCATAATTGAGTGGGCTCATCGCCTGTTCCTGGTGTTTCCATTGTTAAGGGATTTGTAGAAACTGCTTGGCTAGACTGGAGTGCCTACTGCACTTCTTTGAGTTCGCCTGTGATCCGACTGAATAGATCCTCCTACTTTTCTTCTTTCTTTTCTACGAGCTCTAATGAAACATCATTCAGCATGGCAATTAAGAAGTCAAAATCATCCTGGGAAGGGTAGTTTTAAGCATGGTTCGGGTGGCCTTATCTTTCTTTCGGGATGAGGGATTTGGTGGGGTAATCTTCCTTTTCTTGGAGGGATCCTCCTCCTCTCTAGGTGGAGTAACCTCTCCTTTATTTTGCTCAACTTCCCTACCACCTAGTTCTTCACCATCACCTCCCTTCGCAGGTGAGATCGAAGTAGTCTTCGTGGATGTTCTCTGGATATCTTGAACTTCCACATCCTTCTTAGTTTTGCACAGTCCAAGTGTATCTGGCATAGCTTCAGGGCTATCCACGTTGGACATCTCTGTGGGGTCTACTGCAACAAGGAGGTCTGTCGACCATTCCTTGGTAATCTCCTCCAAGTCATCTTCTGTCAGCTTGTAATATGACTAGAGTTTTTGTTTGTTCTCATCCGCACACGCTGTGATATAGGTGAAGTGACGGTTTGCATTGAATTTCATCAAAGGTCTAAACCTATGAAGTGTGTTGGGTGTGATGTGTGGTGTAGACTGGATTGCATTCTTCAATTGAGTGTAGTAAGTGTGGAAGACAGCATTGGACTGCCACTTTTTGTTCATGTCGTTGGAGTACCATAGTATACATAACTTTGCAGCCAGTGGTTCGAAGGGTTCGATCTCCAGAAAAGTGTCTCCCTCTGGAAATTCCCAAATGATTAAAGTGATGAGTATGAGCAACCAACTAAAGTGGAACTCATACCCTTGGTCTTGCACTTGTCTACAGTCAAGCTCTAACTGATTTAGAAGGTACTTTGCCCAGTTCATTTGTAGTCCTTCCATGCACTTCCCTGCGAGGTCAACTACAAATCCAATCACCTATCTGGGTCTGTTTTTGCGGACTAACTTCCCTTCGATCAGATGGAAACCAAAGCGCACTGCTGCATTTTCAATGGAGGCTACCTTGTAACCTTGCATGCCTTTCTCTAGATCGCCATATGTGTCTTTTATTCGTTGGGTGAGAGCACGATCTGCAGTCTTTCCAAGGTAAAACTCATGTGGGTCAAGGCTCTGCATGCTTATCCCAGTGATCTGATTGATAAGAATAGGATCTACAGTGATGCGGCAGTCCAACCATAGGTATCCTTTGTGGTAGTAGGATAGCAACAACCTGACGCATGCATTTAATTCTTGATGCCTCCCAAAATGTGGAATATTCATTACATTGTGGAGGGTTGACTGCATGAGGTTGTGGGTCCATTGCTGAGGAGCAATCTTTGGGTTCTTCCCTTTTGTGATAATTAAGTATTTGTGTGGGGTTAGAATATTGTAAACCTTGCGATCTCCAAGGTTGAAATCACTAAATTTCAGTGTTGTTAGCTTATCCTGGTCAGCATGAACTGCATGCACCCCTTTCGGGAGGTACACAGTGACCACAGCATAGTTGAAGTCTCTGGGTACAGTGTCTCGATTCACTGTTCTGCTTAGTGGTGGGATATATTTAGGCAAGATACTTGGGATCATCTTCACAGTGGCGAAGTCATTTTCAAGCTTAGATCGTCTTTCCGAAGGTAGTTGGGATGGTCCTGCGCAAATAGTAGAGGGGGAAGCTGGCAGTCGGGATGGTACACCTGTAGAAATTCTGATCTCTGACATGACTCTCTCGGTCATTAAGCCAATTAAAAATTCTTCAATGATTTTTTTGGCAGCATTGAGCTCGTTCGACATACAAACTTGGGTCAGCTAGCTCCGATGCGAAAGGAACTCAGAGACTACAATGAATAGTATGGGAACAAGGCAATGATCTATGGGTAACTTAATCTCAGGTTTCATGCTCAAATTCTCACTTAGCAAAAATTATTCTAGGTGCATGGTGCGATGAATTAAGTCAGAAAAATTAGCAACGGTCTGCTTGTAATGGATACGATGCCCTCAATAACTCAGTTCTATCTGTTCTGGTGTTGTCCAATGGTCTAGTGGGAACCCATAATTTATTTTTGACCCATTCGGAGCAGAATTCGAATGGTTATATCAGTTCAATGGCTTTATTGCTTCGTCATGGTGGAGTGCCATATGTCGTTGTTTGGATATCCCGACAAAGTTCCAATTCTGCAATTTTTCTGTCTATGAAGTTTCCTCTAGAACTTCTTGTAACCTTGCAGTGTTATCCCTTTTCTTTCTTAACTTTCTAGCCTTCTTCCCCGTGAGCTTCATCTCAGTAATGATTTTACCATTATGATGCTTATCTTTTGTGGTCTTAGTTACTTCATGTTGTGGAAAGTCTTTCCTAGGGTTCCTAGATAATACTTCTTCCATATCAAAAATAGGTAACCCAATCTTCTGTGGATCCTCGAGTGTTCTCTTAGCCTCGACATCGGAGTTTCTAGTATTAAATATCTGCGATCTACTCTTCTATTCTTCAATCAAGTGCGTGATCCTTCTGGTCATAAAGTCTTTTAACTCTTGCTTCTTCTGTTCCAACACTTCTTCTTCCTCTTTTTGTCTGGCTTGTTCTCTATCAATCCAAGGTTTTCCTATGAGCATGGTAAACGGGGCACTGTCTTCAACAAATTTAATAATTTCAAAGTCTTCCTCTGTCGAAGTTCCATTGACGGTCATAGGTATCTGGGCGAGCCTTCCACATAGGTTTATTAGCTTTCCTCTGAATAAAATTGTTCCTCCTAGGGAAGGGATCATGGTAGGATTTCCTATAGCTTCCCAAGTTCTTTCCGGAATAATGTTCACTTGTGTTTCTTCATCAAGAGTACAGTCAATGTCGAAGTTTCCTATTCTTGCTTCGACTTTCTCCTTTTCTTTGAAGATCTCTGATAGCCTAACATGTCAGTGATCATTCAAGGTGTCTTTCATCTATAGCAATACCTTTTCTGATTCTTTCTGAGTTTCTACTATTTGTGGATCTGCCTTAAGGTTTTCTTCGCTTGGATTCATTCCTTCAAGCTTGGAAATCATTCTAGGGCAATCCAATACTTCATGGTCCAAAGCCTTGCAACAAAAACAACTAGGTCTTCCACTAGGGCATTGCTTAGCAAGATGTCCCAGTCTTCTGCAACTGTAACAGAGGGTTAATCCTCTCTTTCTTTTAAATGATCCCCAGCCTCTTATGTACTGTGCACTAGGGTTATGGTAGATAGCCTACAAAAATTTCTTTCGAGGATCCTGCATCCGCTTGTTAGTCTAGACATTCTTTCTATGCATAGGTATAACATATCGATCAAATCTATTCATATCAAACTTTCTTTCATCTATCAGAGCCCTAGTTTCTGACCTAGCATAGAATCTATCAAACATACCTAGAGCCATACTCAAAAAAATTCACTTATTTTACTTTTGCAAAGCACAAAGCTTTCAGAATTTTTTTTTTACTATTCTTACCTTTATTAGAACACAGAACTTATAGATCTTACCTTTTTTTCTGTAGATCTAACCTCTTTCTTTTGGATATTTCCACTTTTACTTTTCTTAGAGCATAGAGCGTTCAAATATCACTTATTTTCTTCGGTATCAACATCTTTCTTGCAGATCTGACCTCTTTCCTTCATATCTGACCTCTTTTTCTTGGCACAAGGCTTTGTAAGTCAAGTAGAATATTGCGCACTAGGGAAATAGATCTATGCATAGAGATTATTTTGCACAAATATTTTTCTTCTTTAGTTCCCAGCAATCACAGTTCCAGGTCCCAGCAATGGAACCATTTTTCGGCACAGGGCAGACCCAGGGTTCAACACTCAAGAGTGCACCAACAAGCTCTAACTACCATCCCTTTCAAAAACACCTATGAAGCAAATGAAGTCTCACCCAAGGTAGAGGCAAGGGTGCTTGCAGGACTCAGATGTCTGCAACCTTAGCTGGGAAATTGATCTGTGATTATATCTTTTATAGGGCACTCAGCATAGATCATTCATCAATATTTAACCCTTATGGTACTTCATAGATAGTATAGAGCATCGCAGTGAATACTTATACTAAAAATGATTCATTACTTAGCCACAGAAATATAGGTTGGATTCAACATATCAAGAACTAAGCGTCTTATATGTCAGATCTAACATTTATTCATATATCATCATCATAGAGCATAACTAGATATATTTAATCACATCAAACACTTAGCCAAGAAAGAGATAAACACATTAGGACAAAGTACCGAGCATAATACACACAGTTACCATAGTTCACCCCCACCCTAGGGCTATGTCCACAAAGTATTCTTCTTTATATTATCTCGATCAAGCGGTTACAGCACAGAGCTTCAGTGACCCTTACTTCGCACAGGACAGAAGATCTGCATAGCTTGCCAGATCCTTCTTCCTTACACTTCGGCAAGCTACAACAACTTTCACTTAGCTTCTCAATATCTTTACAATCATGCACATATCACTTGCAATATACATCCAATCACTCAGATCCATCTACTAGCACTAAGCCTTTAGCTATACATCACATAGATGTACTACTACTTCTTCTCCTCCTACTTATATTGCCTAATTATCTATTTATAGATTACAAAATGGGCCTAGTCATGGGTAAACCCATGGGTCGACATCCCTTTCCCATTACATCAACCCAAAACCCTAAAATGGACCCAAAAATAGGCCTTGCTTCCTTAAATTCCACTTCGTGTTGCGCTCCATCTTTTGCAAGTTGTCGCAGTCCCAAAAATGGTCAAATATTCTTCAAAACTTGGTCAAGGGCCAACAGTCATTTTATCCTTGACCTAGGTCATCTAGAAGAGGGAAAATGACATCTAGGGACCAAGAGGCTTTTCACCCTAGAAATCATTTTCATGAAGGTTTAACTCCTAAGGCCCAAGATGATTTTCACCTTAGGGTTTGAATATGATTCTCCTTGATTATCTAAGTCTTTTATCAAGTGTTGCATGGTTGAATCCATAATACCTATAAATCCAACGACATTGAACTAGAAATCTTATTGTAGAAAAAATGTACTTAGAATCAGTATTCTCTCTCTTAAAGCGATTTGATTAACCCTATTAACTCTAAATCTATCAAACAAATGATATTTATTGTTGTTGTTATAAAAAATTTCTACGACCACCAGGGTTTACTCTAATTGTTGCATACTTACCTGGAAAAGTGGATAAAGATACTCAGAACTTAAATGTAGCAATTGGATGTTGATGCACATGTTGAAGGCCTAGTTTCTATGTTGAATTGTTATATTCCTGGGTACTTTTTCCTATTGTTGTTACAAAAGATTAATTATTGTTATGCATTGTCCTATTTTTGTAATTTGCAACAACAATTGGTTTATTTTCTTATCTAGTGTGTAAGAGGTCATTAATGAGATATATGACTTGGTAATTGTCTATATTATGCTTTGGATTATTTATTGTCTTGTACAGGTGAACTAGTACCTTGTTACCTTTCTTACCTCCCCTAGACCTAGAACTAAAATTCAAGTGACCAAGATAAGGGGTTGTAGGCTCTGATAATATTTCTATTTGATCCCTTGAGTTTACCAGGGAATCCTCCCTTGTGTTGGATATTCTTCCATCACTACAAGGGAAGTATTTACTTAGGTGACAATGGTAGAAACTTCCAATTGTTACACACATAAGTATCTTGTGGAGGATTTGCACAAGTACAAATCCTATGAAGACATCTATTACTATATTTGTTGATTATGCCTTAGAGATAAAAAAAATTAGCAAGGGGGGGATTTCCTTTTCCTTATAAAAGAAAAATAAAAAGGGGGGATTGTTGTGGCCACAACAGGTGGACATATCCAACCTTCTAAAAAATGTTCATCATGTCAATGTCGTATATATTCGCTGCAAGAAGTAGATAAAATCATCCAAGATTTATCCCTAATTTATAGAACTATCAAGTATCCTCGACAAAGTTAGAAATGTTTTAGAATTTCAAATTAATTCATAGAGATCCTTAAAATATCCAATAAAATCATTATATGTGGTCCCTAGCCAATCCTCTCATTTTTACAAGATAATCCATTTCACATGAACAATACATTTCATATAAAAATTAGGGAAGAAGACACTCTCTAATTCACATTGGTGAGGCACATAAGCAACAAAAATAATCTCATTGTGAAGGGTGCATTGAAGTGTTTTTCCAGATATGTTTTTAACTTGGTTAACAATTTATTTATTTTTCTACTACTTGTTTTGCAATGACACATATCAATTGTACAACTATATTTGAATCGAATAGAGATTTTTCCTTTTGTATATCACTCATAAAGACCTCATTTAACTTCCATTCTTGTCTCATATTTATTCCATGGATAGTAAATAACATACATGCATTTTTCAAGGGCTTCCATGGTAGCTTCCCATATCCAAAAAAAACACATTAATCTTATCCAGAAACACCCAAAAATTGTGACAAAGTGAAACCATGAGCCTAGAAACATGAGAACCTTTTTTATTTAACCCACAATAATCAACCCAACTTTCAACACATGGAGGTGGTTCAGTATCAATTCCCATACCCAGTTGAAAGTCCCTTTCCTCATTTTGTGTGCCTTTAGACACATGAAGGATTTATCTTTTCAACAAAACTTCAAGCATGCCTTTGATACAGTCTATCACTATCAAACGTACATTAAAACATTCTTCTATAAAATTTAAAATGAGACTGAATAAGGAGTATATTATCGGAATTATATCTTATACTAAACATTAAAACTAAGTTCACCTCAAAAATCCAATGACTTGAAGAATTTTACAATCCAGAATAACTCCAAAATCCAATTCAAAACATGGACATCAGTCATATAAACTATATTTATTATTTCATGCCATACTAAACAACACAACCTCAACAAATGTTACAAACCACCTTGTTTCTCCAACTAGCTCAAGTTCCAAAATGTACTACTTATAACCTTGCAAACATTCTTCAAGAAAGTATGTTGATTTGATGTTGTTGTAATGTGATTAGGTTTTTGTGATGTTATTAACTAGAAAATTAATGAACTTCCAAATTTAATTTAAAAATATTGTCACAATGTTAATAAACTTTCCATCTACTAATACTTTTGGGTAGATAGAATATTACCATTTTATTTTCCAAGTTACAAGGACAATTTTACCTAGGTGTAGTAAATTATCTAAATTACAAAAGAAAGTTGTAGCCTCAAACAAAAAAAATATGGGTGACCACAAAGAATACCTGATTTAATTCAGCAATTCTCATTCAATCACCACCTAGAGTTATGAATAATCATCAACCTGTTCTTTTCTACTAATTTTCATGCAAGTATGCCATGGTATAAGGTAAGCCTATGAAAAGGGAGAAAACATATTGAAAGAATTATTCTGAATATTTTTCCAACTTTTTGTCAAGTTAAGCAATAGTCTTTGTTATCACACAATTTGTACTTGTACAAATCCCAAGACAAGTAGGTGAAATCGGTGTAACAACATGATATCCCACCACTTTCACCTTAGTGAGAAATCCCCACTTTTAGAGATGGATGGAGGTCCAACCCAAGGAAGGCATCCTCGGTGACCTAAAGGGCTTGGTAAGGTAAGGATGTGGTTAACAAATACCCCCCTCTCACTGATCACCTAAGTCAAGAATGTCTACGTATGAGGAATTGATGCAAGGAAGAGTATTGGTGTACCTTCTAGGAACAAGAACAATGTAGCAGATATATAGAAATTTCCAAGTACAAGAATGATAAAAAGACCTCAATGGACAATAGACAATCAAAATATATGTTGGTTGATATGAAATTGTAGCAAGTTACCAGTTTATAACATTAATTAACATTTTATAACATCCAAGAGAATTAGTGCTCATAATTTCTTGAAATCACAATGAAAACCTAGCATTTATTGAGAAAAATGATTAGCAATTGTTACAAGCAAATTTTGGGTAGGTAAGCTAGCAATTAGGGTTAGTTATGAAGAAAATCAGCACCAGTTAGGATGGTTGTAGCAATTATCTAATATAGAAGCCACTAAGTTAATGTTTTAATCTAAATTAGGTTTAGGAGATGTTAGTAAAATCTTCAAAGGAAAGAGTATAAGAGTTGTTTGAGCAATTCGTTCAACAAGAGAAAGTAGAAAAGTTCCTTTTGAGATTACGGAGTCAATTATAATAGAAACAATAACTTGGACAAATAAATGACAATAATGGTGGAAGGATGAAGATACAGATTCTTGAGGTGTTGGCACTTCAATGCCTCAACCTTCTAATCTCAAAGATTGAGTCTTAGATAGAGTGCAAGCTCTTTTGGGATCTAGTGAGTTCCTCTTCTCTTTGGAAATTTGAAAAATATTAGCAACAAGTTCTAGAATAAAACTTCTAAAGTTATAGCACTAGTATGGCTTTAGAAGCCTATATAGACAAGATCTTCTTATAAATTTTGACAAAATGAAAATATAGAGAAAGGAAGAAATACCTTATGCTCCTTACTCCTAGGGTTTCAAGGAAGCAATTTCATAATCTTCAACATGAAAAAGTAAAATATACCATAAAAATTCCAATATGAGATGAGAATTTCATATTTTCCTTACTTCACCAAGAATAATCAAGCATTAAAACCCTATTTTGTAGAAATTTCACAAAAAAGGATCGAAGAAGCATCCAAACCAATCCTCCAAGAGGTGTGCACTAGTAATTTCAGCCAATATCTCCAATAGGGAGAAAATGGCATATCTACCTCCCTTTTGAGAGAAGTCTTATAATCTAAAAATGAATTTGGGAAGGTGAATTTATATCAACTCTCCCCTAAAAATGTCAATGAAAAAATAGAAGGGTCGACCTTAACATTTTACCCTTAAAATTCAATTTAAATAAAATTACATCAAAATGTCCCTTAAAGGGTGACGTCGTGCCTTTCTAGGGTGACATTAGGCTCCACAACTCTAGGTTGAAGAAGTGTGGGCCTCGAAAGGCTACTCATCACCATCACACGTGCCAAATGTCACATCCCAATATTCCTTCATCAACTCCATCAATCCCTAGTGATGTCATGGGCTACAAGGGTGACATCCAAGCCTCCAAAGGATAGCATCCTAGTGGGAGAAGGTGGGAGTCCATCATCAGCCATGCCAGAGTGGCTCCCAAGGAATCGACCCCATTATCCATAGTGCAAATTGCAATCACCATCCTGGCCCAAACGTGGGGTATCTTCATCCATCTTTGGGCTCCAAATCCCCATAAATATCTAAATGAAGTCATCTCCTCATGAATACATGTTCATAGGGAAATGTCCTTCAAATACAAATAGATACACCCTACAAGGGTCAATAAGTCACAAGCCATGTCTAATAATCAAAACACCCAAACATGTGAATCAAACCCCCCTTTAGGAACTAAAAAAATGCTCAAAGACCTTATACAATTTGTAAAATTTAGGTGTGGTAGGGGTGTTATGCATCCTAATGGGCCAGTAAATCCCCAAT
The DNA here is from genome assembly GCA_009831015.1 of Picea engelmannii. Classification (NCBI taxonomy): domain Eukaryota; kingdom Viridiplantae; phylum Streptophyta; class Pinopsida; order Pinales; family Pinaceae; genus Picea; species Picea engelmannii. The sequence continues at coordinate 127,093 of ML801322.1, read as the reverse complement.
TCAAGGGTGTTTCCCAAGGGAAACCCTTCTAATCCATGTATGAGTTTGAGGTGGACTGGGGTAAAAAATTTTGGCATGGGATTTATGACATACAAGGTTTTGTATTGTCTCACTTATGGGTGCCTTTGTAGAGGGTTTGTTGCACCTTCATTTTCAATGAAACCTTTTTCCAATCCCATTTATTATCATTAATTAATTAAATTCCAAAAAAACTAGGTACTATAAGACTTGGAAAGAAAAGAGTATTGCAATGTCACTTGAATCTATAGGTACACAGAGTGCCATATAAAGACGTGTACACACCTCGACAAGTAGGACATCTATATAATGTGAGTTTTCTTTTGCATGTCTTTCAATTATTTTAGAAGAAACGTTGTGTCATTCTCAAGACCTCTTGGGAGAGGATATAGAAGGTTTTGATTTGGATTTTATCTTTTTCCAACTACATTTCCTTATGGGCCTTCAACCCCTACTTCCCATGAAATGAGGTACAATCCCTTCTTGGGTCAGTACACTTGAAAGTCCCAAAAGATGAAATGGAATAAGTATGGAAAGTGATAAATATGATTAGGAGAAGTACGATGACTCTTCAAGGAACCCCCCAGTAGCAACCTATTCTTGAGGGTGACCAACTTACTAGGATAAACTGACACTCACCAAGGTTAAAGAAGGCAAAGAGTACAATTTCCAAGAAAACGTTCTGTAATCAAGAAAGAATTCGTTGCAACATGTTCAAATGATTCGGTTATTAGGGTGACACTTACCATGATACCAAAATTATTACCTCACGAAGCAATATTTTTTGTCCTCTAGGGCCAAGCAGGTGTTGTGGGTGCTTCTCTATTGCTGGTGATGTATGGTGGCACATCAATTAATAGGAGGGGCCCTACGGGTCTATGCTAGTCAATATGGCTCTCGGCACTCCATGTCTCCTACATTTGGGCATCAAGACATGATCTTCATAGTTACCCCTAGTGTGAGGGGGTAACATAAGGCTCCTACTCGAGGACATGTGCTCACCGTAGAGTGCATGAGAACCTCAGTATCTCTGGTACAACTTGTGCCTACACACTCAAGAAAAATGTTAGACTACCTAGGGTGGCATTATCACCTCTTGTCTTTATAAAAAATGATATAGCAATAAAAGGAAATTATATTCTAACATGTCAAATAAAGCATTTAAATATGATATAGCAATCATGAAATATGTAAAGAAAATAACATGTAAATCACATGCATGTATGAAAATAAATCTAAGCTAAATGTAAACTATACTATCATGATATGGAATCTTCAACATATATACAATGTTATGCAAGATGCAAATGCCTACCTACCTACCTACTCTAAGAGGTGAAGAATCACATTTGTCCCCCATGATGGGATCTAAGGAGGTGGCCACTAACTGGTAATGGAAATCTCGTTCCTTGCATCGTGTTCAAGTAGTAAGAGTTATTGATAGAATTCCATCTAACTTGAAATGGTCCAATACAAAACTTCCCAATTCCCTTATGATTATTAGGCTGGCCCATTTTCATATCCCACTCCAAAACCAAATCTTCTTGTTTGTAATCCCCTCCTTTGGAATCAATTGTTTCTTGTATTACCCTTGTGTATTTATTTGAGGGAGGGGGTGGGAATTTGTGGTAAGGACTTCCTGGATTGGTATAATCAATATATTTTCATCTTCTTTATTTAGAACTTTGATAGAACCAACTTCATTGTCCTTTTATCTGCCTAGAAATTGTTGATATTATTTCTTCTTTGACCATTGTATAGTTACAATATTCATGATACAATATATTATGCATAATAGAAAATATCTATCAAGCAATGACAGAATAATAATTATTTATCTAGAAAAGTATCGGAAGAACATTAGAATAACACCAAAATAATCACTAGGAAGAGCAACTTTATTATGATATAAATGTTCACTTGTTTCTTCGAGCGGGAAACCTCGAGCAGAGAAGAACTCCATTATAATAATATCCAATACAAAATTTATCATACCCTCGACTCTTATTTATACTAAATCTATCTACCATAACAAAAATCTAGAGGAAGATCTTCTAGAAGAAGAAGCTTCTATTAGGTATTCTTACATTTGACTTATTCTTCCTTATTTCTAGGACTTATTAATATTCGCCTTTATTACATGGAAAATATATCATTCTACCTACATGAGGAGTTAGGGAGGTTAGGTCCCTAAAATTTCCTCCCATTTAAAAAAACTATTGTCCTAAAGGCTTGAGATGAGGAAATTGTTGCAGAATGTTAGTTGGCTCCCAGGTGGCATCTACTGGAGTTGTATATTTCCACTATACTAACACTTCCATGATGGTGCGATGATAGAGACGATTCTCACGCTGATCAAAAATGTCTTGGGGATGCATCCATATGGAGCCTTATTCATCCAACTCAGGAAGACTAGTTTGAGTTTGGTACATAGTTCCAATCACCTTCTTAAAGCATGAGACATGAAAAACAGGATGGATCTTAGAATGTCTTGGAAAATATAACTGGTAGGCGACTTGTACCACACGTTTGAGAACTATATATGGACCATAAAATTTAGGTGCAAATTTCTGGAAATGGTCATCCTTGAGTAAATTTTTCTTATAAGGTTGCAATCGAAGAAATATTTGGTCTCCTTCAACAAATTGATGTTCAGAATGACCTTGATCAGCTTGTTGCTTCATGCAATTATGAGATATGACCAAATTCTCTTTGAGGGAATGGAGAATAGCTTCTCAAAATGTAAGAGTATGGTAAACCTCCTTAACCTTAGAGACTATTTTCATGTATGAGAGAATTGGGGGTTGATTTTTTCCCTATAATTCTTCAAAAGGAGTCATGCGAGTAGTTGTATCATAAGATGTGTTGTACCACCATTCATCTAGTGGAAACCATTGCAACCATTGAGTTTTCCTTTCAGATGAAAAACACCACAAATATGTTTCCAAACACTTGTTGAGCACTTCAGTTTGGCCATCAATCTGAAGATGATAGGCTTTGTTGAGTTGAAATTGGGTTTCTTGGAGCCCAAACAGTTCTTTCCAAAAATTAAAAGTGAAAGTGGGATCTCTGTCGAGAACAATAGAGTGAGGCATGCCATGAACCTTGAAAATGTTATCCATGAAAAGTTGAGCCACTGTGGTTTTTGTAAATGGGTGTTGAAGAGAAAATAAATGAGCATATTTGGAAACACGATCAATGAACACCGTGGTGATTGACTTATTACCCTATTTAGGTAAGCCAACAATTAAATCCATAGAGATATCCCTCCAAATAGTGGGTGGAATCGGGAGTGGTTGGAGCATGTTAGGAGCTTTGATTGTTTCTCCTTTGTTGCATTAATAGACATCACATTCTACCACGAAGTTGCAAACATCCGGTTTCAATCCCTCCTAGAAAAAGGAGCATTTGACTTGGTCATAGTTTTTGATAAATCCTGAGTGCCCAGCTGTGGGTGAATCATGTAGCTCATAAAGCACTGTTGATTTAAGTTGTGATTTTTTACTTAAATATAGAAGGCCTTTGTAGCGTAGCTCATCATTGTTCCAAGAGTACCCCTTGGAGACTGGAGAATTGTCTTGCAGATGGTGGATCAAACATGAACTTTTGGGATCTTGCAACCATTCTTGGAGAATGGCTTGGAGCCAATCAGGTACAATGAAAGAGAGGGAAAAAAGGGACCCTTCATCTTCATACTTTCAGGAAAGAGAATCAGCAACCACATTGTCTTTTCCTTTCTTGTAAAAGATCTCATAATCATATCCAAAGAGCTTAGTCACCCATTTATGTTGCTCCGAAGATGAATTAAGTTTCTCTAGAAAATACTTAAAGCTCTGATGATATGTCTTAATTTGGAAGAATTGCCCCAATAGATAAGGGTGCCAGAGATCCACTACATGCATCATAGACAAAATTTCCTTTTGATAAATGGATTGTCCCAAATGGCACTCTAAAACTTGTTTGTTGGTGAAGGCCAAAGGTCAACCATCTTGCATAAGGACTACACCAATTCCTCTCCCTAAAGCATCACATTCCAAGACAAAGTTCTTTGTGAAGTCAGGAAGGGCCAAGATAGGAGTGGTGCACATAGCCTCCTTCAATGCTTGGAAGGATTGATCAGTTGTTGGAGTCCAAGTGAAAGCATTCTTTTTAAGGAGAGTCATAAGAGGTGATACAATTTTTCCATAATTCTTGACAAACTTGTGATAATAACCTATTAAACCTAGAAAACCACGCAAGATTTTGAGAGTCTTAGGTCGAGACCAATCTTGTATTGCTTCAATTTTGTTTGGATCCACCCTGACACCATGTTTTCCAACAATATGACCCAAATACTCCACTTACGAGGCTCCAAAAGAACATTTAGATTGTTTGAGGAAAAGTTGGTGCTTAGAGAGTAGATGAAGAACTTTATCCACATGAGCAAGATGGGAGGTCCATTTTTTACTATAGATGAGAATATCATCAAATAAAAATAAGACAAAATGATGGAGAAAAAGGACAAAAAACATGATTCACGAGGATTTGGAAGGTGGATGGAGCATTACAGAAGCCAAAGGGAATGACCAAGAACTCATAGTGGCCCTCATGAGTTTGAAAGGAAGTCTTAGGAATGTTAGCCTCTTTCATATGTATCTTGTGATAGCTAGAATGAAGATCAAGTTTAGTAAAATATTGGCCACCACTTAATTCATCCAAGAGATCATCTATGACAGGAATGGTAAAATTTTCTTTGATGGTCAGTTTGTTCAGGGCGTGAAAGTGACGACACATGCACTAAGAGCCTTATTTCTTAAGGACCATGACCATAAGATAAGAATAGGGGCTAGTACTAGGATGTATAACACCTGCGGTGAGAAATTATTGGACAATTTTCTGAATTTCATTTTTCTATGCAAAGGGATGACAGTAGGGACGAACATTGGGAGGAGGGCTTCCAGGAATAAGAGGAATGGAATTGATCATGAACACCATAGGAAGGGGGAATTCCTTGGGGAGTAGAGAAAATATATTTATGTTTGGAGAGGATGGATTGGAGGTCAATATGCATAGATGGTATCTTAGTGGCTTGAATGGAATGAGGGATGAAATAATTCCTGAATTCCCTTTTTTGAGGAGACTTTCCATGTGATGGGAACTAATGATCTCAGGGGAACTAGATGTGATGTCTTGGAACTTATACTATTGGCCCTCCTGGGTGTATTTCATGGTTAATTCCTTAAAATCCATGAGGATGGGACCCAGAGTCCTCAACCATTCAACACCTAGCACAATGTAACAACCACCCATGTCAATAGAAAACATATGAGATTTCATGTTGTACTGGCCAATTTGGAGACGCACATTTTCACAACACCCCCCACATTTCATGGAACCTCCATTCGAAATCATGATTTCAAAGTTATTGAAAACACGAATATAGCAATTATTTTCAAGGGCAATGAAGTGATGAATAAAATTATGGGTGTTGCCACTTTCAATGAGGATGATGACTTTTTGATGCTTAATGTATCCAATTAACTTGAGGGTTTGGGGAGCCAAGAAGCCAGTGAGAGAATTCATGGAAATGACTAGTTCAACTTCAGGAGGTTCCACTAGTGTGGCCAGATCAGTTGGGAAAGGGGACTCAGACATAGGAGGATCCTCAACCTCTTCTTTGGAAACATCTTCAGATATGACCATAAAGAGATTTTGTTCCTTACACTTGTGCCCAGGGAAATATTTGTCATCACAATTATAACAAAGGCCCTTGAGTTGGCGTTCATCCATTTCAGCCCTGGTCAGTTTCTGGATCTTGAGTGGAGCGGAAGGAGGGGTGGAGTGAGAGGTTTAGGGCATAGAATATAAGAGGGTTTTCTAGTTTGATTAGAGACAACCTGTTGTGTTTCCTTATCTCTTTTAGTAGCTTCCACCCAACTCTGGGGGTGAGACATGAGGACATGCACACAAATATCTTCCTTGAGTCCAATGATAAAGCATTCTCATAAAAAAGCATCATACATTCCCTCTGTGTGGAAATCCAAGAACTAAAAAGTGGTTATAAAGTCTTCCACTATGCCATATTGTTTCAACTTGGTCAAGAGGCCTAAATGGTGGGTGTCACTGTCGAAGTGTTCATAAAGCTCTAAAACAAATTTTGTCCAAGCTACATACCCTTGGCGGGATTTTTTTCACCATTGCCACCATTGCCAATGTTCTGGATCTAGATGGAGAACACCATACTGGAGTTTGGCTAACATGACAGTAATTCCATAAAAAGATAAATATTTTTCCATTTGGGTGACCCAACCAGTGGGATCTGAGCCATCAAATTTGTTCACATCCACTTGAGAAAGGTGGACTTCCCATTGAAAGGGAGGAGATTGAAAATTATGGGAATGGGAGGATGTCTCACCTTCAAGGTGAAAAGGTTGGTCAGATGAGTCTATAGGAATATTCAGTTTATTGCATATATTGGCAACGAAGGATTCAAGTTGAGTAGAAATGTCTTGTTTTAAGTTGCCCATTTTGAAACTGAGTTTTTGGACTGTGTACTAGGTCTCTTCAAAATTAGAGGAAAAAGTATTGAAATGAGATGACAAGGTATTGAAGTGTACTTCCAAGTCTTGGCTATGGGTGTTGGTCATGATGAATGGGGCGGGTGGGATCACTTATAAAAAAGGTTTATGGTGAAGGGTGGCACAAGGATCGTAGCGAAGAGGGGAATTTAATGGGGTAGGTCCCAAATAAGGGGAGTCAGAAGGGAGCAAGATCACAGAGGGAAAAAATGGAAAATTGATAGGTGTTACTGCGATTAGAATGAGAAAAGGAGTCGAATGGAGTAGGTATCAAATAAGGGTACTAGGAATTTCTAGACTTTTCTTTTTTACTCCTGTGGAGTTATACTCCAAACTGAAAAATACTATAAAGGCGAAATGATGGAATTCTTAGCATGAAAAAAGATATAGTAATTTCACAACCCCAATACAGATGGAAAGGTTGTACTACAAAAGATATTGTTGATTCTTGTTGTATTTTGTTCGCCAGGGTTAGGGTTTGTAGGGAATCTACAGTCAAGGGTTTTCCCTATGTTATAGCTCTTTGATATATGTGTGGGCTCCAGCTATATTACTCGGCCCAATATCTCAGGACACCAACTAAGGAGGCTAGATTGTACCCTTATTCGTACTACCCAACTACCCAGGTACTAGAGAGTCACTTCTCGAGTGTTGTTCTTGGTGACACTATAGCAATCAAGTGGTCGATCGATTTATCTATGGAGGGATTCAACATGCCTAGGTCAATCTGTATATAGGTGTTGTCTGATGCACTACCACTCGAATGGGTACCAACAGGGGTTATAAGGGTGGCCAATAGATGTGCGCATAATTAACACTTGTATTTCCTACTTGTATTACTCCCTAACCATGGGTTTATGTGCGTAACGAAAAATATTTGCAGCTTTAAGACATTGAAACACATCTATACCCTGGAAAACAAATTACACACAGTGTATGACAAGGAAATAGCTCTGATACCACTTGCAATATTCTTGATACAATATATTATGCAAAATAGAAAATATCTAACAATCAATGACAAAATAATAATGACTTATCTAGAAAAGTATCAGAATAACACCAAAATAATCACCAGGAAGAGAAACGTTATTATGATAGAAATGTTCACTTTCCTCTTCGAGGGGGAATCCTCCAGCAGAGAAGAGCTCTATTACAATAATCTCCAAGAAAAAAATTCTCATACCCTTGACTCTTATTTATACTAAATATATCTACCATAAGAACAATCTAGAGGAAGATCTTATAGAAGTGGAAGCTTCTATTAGGTATTCCTACATTTGACTTATTCTTCCTTATTTATAGGCCTTATTAATATTGAATTTTATTACATGGAAAATATATTATTCTACCTACATGAGGAGTTAGGTCGGTTAGGTCCCTAGAAATAGTATTAAAGTCTTCTTCCTCAGAGAAAGGTAAGTCACTTGGAGAAAATTGTGGAAGATATTCTTTGATGGTTTCATGTACCTGACTGGTTCTAGTATCTGTGTCAACTTATTCCACGTGTATCTTAGCCATGGGCATGTTGGGTAAGTGAGAAAAAGTTCCATCTTTCAAAGGCACATTGATATTGGTCAAATCCATCTCTAAAGTTTGTTGGCCCTTGACCAAGTTTTGGGAGATCCTTGGTCAATTTGACCTATTTTGGGACTTCGACAGCCTGTCTAAGATGGAGTGCAAGACAAAGTAGAGATCGTGGGATCTTGGCCCCTTTTTCGGGTCCTTTTTGGGATTTGGGAATATGTAACGGGATTGGGATTTTGGCCCATGGGTTTACCCATGTTTAGGCCTATTTTGTATGTATAAATAGAAGGCTAGGCAATGTAAGAAGTAGTTGAATAGTGAGCAAGTGTTGTGCAAGTTGGCTAAGTGCTAAGAGTGGGATCTGTGTGATAAAGAAGTGTAAGGCTTCATGCATACTTTGTGAGACTTGCAAAGCTAAGTGCAATTCATTGTAAGAGGTTGTGGAAGGTTGCATGCTTAGATCTACTCGGGGAAGGAGGATCTAGCTAGCTGCACAGATCTTATGTCCTATGCGGAGTAAGGTTTTGAGGCTCTGTGCATGTAACCCATTGAAGAAGCTAACAAAGAAGAAGAGTTGGTGGAATTAGCCCCAGGGTGGGGGTGAGCCACGTAAACACTGTGTTATTCTGCTCTGTGTGATATTCTAATGTGTTTATGTTTTATGTGCTAAGTGCTTTGATATAGATAGATAGATCTGTTTATTCTTTTTTCTTATGATGAATTTGGATGCTAGATCTGTCATCTGTGAACTTGCTTAGTTCTTGAATCTACCAGATCTGATCTAATTCCTTTGTTAAGTGCTTATATACGTTATATTAGGGTGAATGTTGTGATGCTTTGTTTTCTCTGCGAAGTAGATATTGGTTAGATAATGATGAAATAATGGTTCTAAGTGCTCTATTAAGTGTTATAATCACATATGTGTGTCCCAGCTAAGGTTGCAGACACCTGAGTCCTACAACCACCCCTGCCTCTACCTCGGGTGAGACTTCATCTGCTTCGCAGGTGTTGCCAAAAGGGTCGGTAGTTAGGATTTTGTTGGTGCATTGTTGTAGTGTTGAACCTTGGGTCTTCCCCTGTGCCAACAAATGGTTGTGTTGCTGGGACCTGAAACTATGATTGCTGGGAAATGATGAAGAAGAAACTTTGTGCAAAGATCCGACCTTAAATTGTGAAATCTATCTATGTAGATTTGTTTCCCTAGTGTGCAGTATTCTACTTGATTTATAAAGCTCTGTGCTAAGGAAAAGAAGTCTAATCTGAAGAAAAGAGGTAATATCTGAAATCTCTATGCTCTGATAAAGGTAATAATAGTGAAAATTTTCTAGATCTGAAAGCTTTGTGCTCTATAGAAGTAAGATTAGTGGAAGTTTTTTTTTCAAAAGTATGAATCTAGGTATGTTTGATAGATTATGTCCTAGGTTGAAAACTAGGGTATTAATAGATGAAATAATATTTGATATGAGTAAATCTGATAAGAATAATGAAAAATATGTTATACCTATGCATAGAACGGATATTTGGACTAATAAGTGTATGCAGGATCCTAGAAATAACTTTTTGCAGGTTAGCTACCATGATCCTAATGTGTAGTATAGGAAAGGTTGGGGATCATTTAAACGAAAGAGAGGATTAACCCGTTGTTACAGTTGCAGAAAACCCGGGCATCTTGCTAAGGAATTCCCTGGGATAGGACCTAGTTGTAAATCTATGGACCATGAAGTATTGGATTGTCCTAGAATTATTGCTAAGCTTGAAGGAATGAACATGAGACAAGAAAACCCTAAGGCAGATCTAGAAGATAAGATTATGACAGAATCCCAGAAGGAATCAGAGACTATATTACTGCAAATAAAAGAAACCCTGAATGACCACTGACATGTCAACTTCTCAGAGATCTTCATAGACAAAGAATGCCTTGAAGCAAGAATAGGATACTTTGACATTGATTGTGTTCTGGATGAGGAAACACAGGTGAATATCATGATAGAGAGAATGTGGGAAGCTATAGGGAATCCTTCTATGATTCCTTCACTAAGAGGAATAGGACTATTCAAAGGAAAGTTGATAAACCTATGTTGAAAGCTCACGGGGATACCTATGAATGCCAATGGAACTTCGATAGAGGAAGATTTTGAGATTATTAAATTTATCAAGAACAATGCCCTATTTACCATGCTACTAGGAAAATCTTGGATTAAAAGAGATTAGGCCAGAAGGCAAGAAGAAGAGGAAGTTTTAGAACAAAAGAAGCAAGAGTTAAAAGAATTTATGACTAAAAGGATTGCACACTTGATTGAAGAACAGAAGAACAGATCAAATCCATTTAACACCAGAGACCCAGATGTCGAAGTTGCAAGAACACTAGAAGAACCACTGAAGATTGAAGTACCTCTTCTAGATGAAGAAGAAGGGTTACCCTTGAATCTTAGGAAAGAATCTCAACGGCGTGAAGTAACTATGACAAAAGAAAATAAGGTCAGAATGGAAAAAGGCACACCGAGACGAAGCTCACTGGGAAGAAGGTTAGAAATATAAGTAAGAAGTGAGCTAAGATCAACAAGTTGTAGAAGGTTCCAAAGGAAACCTCGCAGAAGAAAAAATTGCAAAATTGGAGCTTCGTCGAGATATCAGAACAGTGATGCATGGCACTTCGCCATAGCGAAGCAATATAGCCATTGGGGCCATTATAACTATTAGATCAATGCTCCAAAAAGATAGAAATCCATTTATGAAGAGCCAGCTCACCATCCGACTGTTGGGACCATGCCATAACAGACAAAACATAGTTAATGAAGGCTTCATACCCGTTGCAAGCGACCCGTTGCCGAGTTACCTATTTATCCCATCACATCATGCACCGAGAACACTTTTTCCAATTGAGAATTTGAACCCACAGACTAATTCGAGTTTATACAGTGATCATCATGCTCTTGCTCTCTATCTCATTACTATGTCTAAGTTACCCCCCGAACCTGAGATTGTTAACCCCGAGCATGTATGTCAGACAAGTTGAGCGCTGCAGAGAAAGTTGTTGAAGAATTTTTATCGACCTCATGACTAAAAGAGTCATGTCGATGTCTACAGGTATACAAGCATCATCGATGAGAAGACTTCCAGCCTCTCCATCCACTTCTCATGGAGCCGGACCATCCCGACCATCCGATGAAAAGAGAACCAAGTATAGGGATGATCTAGAGAATGATAAATTGATCCCAACCATCTTACCCACCTATCTACCACCTCTGAGTGGCGCAATAAATCGAGATAGCGTACCTAGAGATTTTGAGTACACCTTGGTCACGGTGTACCTCCTGAAGGGGATACGCGCAGTTTGAGCAGACCAAGATAATATTGCGGCGTTGAATTTTAGCGACTTCAACCTCGAAGATCAAAAATTTTACAACATGCTCGCCCCACATAAGTATCTAACATGAACTAAGGAGAAGAATTTGAAGATAATCCCCCAGTCGTGGACCCATAACCTCGCGCAGTCCACCCTTCTCATTGTCATGAATATTCCTCACTTCGGACGACACCAGGAGGTGAATGCATGTGTCAAACTATTGTTGTCTTGTTACCATGGAGGTTATTTGTGGCTAAACCACCATCTAATAGTTGATATGACGTTGATCAATCAGATCATGGGGTTAAGTATGCAAGGACCTGATCCACAAGAGTTTTACCCTAGAAAATCCATGGATCGCGCTCTAGCACAGTGGATCAAGGACACTTATGGAGATGTCAAGAAGGTAATGCAAGGCTACAAGGTAGATTCTATCCAGAGCTGCAATGAGCCTTGCCTATCAATTGATTTTAGGGAAGTTAGTATGAAAAAACTGACCCACCCAAGTCACTGGTTTTGTAGTCGACCTCGTGGAGAAGTGCACAGAAGGACTTCAGATGAACTAGGTGAAGTAACTGGTGAACTAATTAGAACTTGACTGCAGAGAAGCCCAGGATCAAGGGTATGAATTTCATTTCAGTTGGCTATTAATCCTAATCGCTCTTATTGCCTGGAAGATGACGGAAGGTGCGACCTTCCCAGACATTGAGCCTTTCGAACCATTGGCCACGAAGTTTAGTACATTATGGTACTCAAGTGATATGAATAAACAGTGGAAGTCCAATGTTTTTTTTCATACCTATTACAACCAGCTAAAGACATCCATCCAGTTTGAGCCTCGCATCACTCTGAACACTCTACACCTATTCAGGCCCTTGATGAAGTTTAGTGCATACCGACATTTTATTTACATCACAATGCGCGCTAACGAACACAAGGAACAACTCCAATCCTACTATAATCTAACAGAGGATGACTTGGAAGAGATCACCAAGGACTGGTCGGCGGATCTCCTCATTCTAGCAAACCCTAGGGAGATATCTGACATTGACAGCCCAGAAACTATGCAGGATACACCCAGGCCTAGCAAGACAAAGAAGACTGAAAAGGTTAAGGAATTAAACAGTGCATCCGTGAAGACTGCTTCCATATCACCCGAGCAAGGAGGTGATGATGAAGAGTTGAATGACAAAGAGGTCTAACAGCAGCAGGGTGATGAAGTTGATCCCTTGAAGAAGAGGAAAGGTTCACCTTTGAAACCTTCCTTCCGGAAGAAATCAAAGGCCACCATGACCAAGATGCATACCATCCTCACCTATGAAGACTTTGACTTCCTCGTATCATCCCTGAACGATGCTTCATTAGAAATAGCAGAGAAATAAGAAGCAAAGAAAGAGGAGATATATGATCGAATCGAGATTGAACTCTGAGGGGAACAATAGGCCCTACAGTCCATCCATGCAGTCTCAACTACGCCAGGGGAACCAGAATTGGGAGATGAGCCAGCTCAACTCCACTGCCTAGTTGATACAGTCAAAGATCTTCTTCAACGAGCGCAAGAAGAAACAGTGCAAGCCACCCAGGCTTTGACACAAGTACAGGGAGTCCTTGTAGAGAAATGCAGTGTTGTAGAACGGGAAAATCTTCCTCCCCAAGAGAATTTTGATGAAGAAAAATCCCATATACAACAAGAAAAGGAACATTTTCTCGTAGAGAAACTCTAAGTAAAGGAAATGGGCAACAGAGAACTTTTCTTTATGACAGTCATAGAAGTAAAGGCTGAAGAGCGAGTTCCACAACAAGTAGCACAACTTGAAGAAATGATCCAACAGTTACAACAATTCATAGAAGATTTGGAGCTACGCACAGTACCCGAGACCCCTCAAGATGTAAGAGACCAAAGGGGAGAAACCTCCAGGAGCACATTTGAAAGGCTCAAGGATCTTATCATGGAATATAAGAAGCTCACTGATCGTAGTGCCCTAACATATGAATGACTCACTGAGAGTCCAGAATTAAGAGCACTGGAGTCGCAACTCCAAGAGATGAAGTATCAAGATGAAATGATATAGGCGTAGTTGAATTCCTTGTCAGTTGTGGAAAGAATGAATTTCTCCCAAGAGAAATGCACTACATAGCAGCAAATCCATACTATCCAGAGTAGAGTTATGGAGATAACTCAGAAGCTCCAACCTGTGCAAGATAAGACCTATCAGTTATTCACAGAGGTAGAAGGCTAAGGAGCAGAGCTAGAGTAGGTTGTCACTACAGTAGAATGACATCTAGAGGGACCTATTAATGATGCAGTGATCCATGAGTTTGCTAAAAAGAAGGTCGTATCACAGTAGTAGGTCGAAGCAGCTTGAGCCAAGATCAAGGCATTTGAAGCAGAACTAGTCAGACTAGAGTGACTCAAGATGAGTCATAGGTGAGTGTTGGGGGCATGTTGGCCCTTGACCAAGTTTTGGGAGATCCTTGGTCAAGTTAACCTATTTTGGGACTTCGACAGCCTGTCGAAGACGGAGTGCAAGATGAAGCATAGATTTTGGGATCTTGACCCCTTTTTTGGGTCCTTTTTGGGATTTGGGAATATGTAACGGGAATGGGATGTTGGCCCATGGGTTTACCCATGTTTAGGCCTATTTTGTATGTATAAATAGAAGGTTAGGAAATCTAAGAAGTAATTGAATAGTGCACAAGTGTTGTGCAATTTGGAAAAATGCTAAGAGTGGGATCTGTGTGATAAAGAAGTGTAAGGCTTCATGCATACTGTGTGATACTTGCAGAGCTAACTGCAAGTCATTGTAAGAGGCTATGGAAGGCTGCGTCCTTAGATATACTCGGGGAAGGACGATCTAGCGAGCTGCGCAGATCTTTTGTCCTATGCGGAGTAAGGTTTTGAGTCTCTGTGCATGTAACCCATTGAATAAGCTAATAAAGAATAAGAGTTGGTGGAATTAGCCCCGGGGTGGGGGTGAACCACGTAAATACTGTGTTATTCTTCTCTGTGTGATATTCTGATGTGGTTATGTGTTATGTGCTAAGTGCTTTGATATAGATAGATAGATATGTTTATGATTTGTGCTTGTGATGAATTTGGATGCTATATCTGACACCTGTGAACTTACTTAGTGCTTGAATCTACTAGATCTGATCTAATTCCTTTGCTAAGTGCTTATATACATTAGATCAGGGTGAATGTTGTGATGCTCTATTTTCTATGTGAAGTAGATATTGGTTAGATAATGATGAACTAATAGTGCTAAGTGCTCTATTAAGTGTTATAATCACATATCTGTGTCCCAGCTAAGGTTGCAGACACCTGAGTCCTACAACCACCCCTGCCTCTGCCTCGGGTGAGACTTCATCTGCTTCGAAGGTGTTGCTAAAAGGGCCAGTAGTTAGGGTTTTTTTGGTGCTCTATTGTAGCATTGAACCCTAAGTCTGTCCTTGTGCCAACAAAGTCCCACCCAACATTGCAGCAAATTTTCTAAATCATCCCTCATACATCAGGGACATATACCACCATGAAGTCCATTGGGATGACCCTTTCAAGGTATCGGGGAAGGCGGGACTTCACATTTTCCACCATTCCATGAGTAGGAATGGTGCTTTATTCAAATCCACACATGCTCCTATAGGGTCATGTGGGTTTCAAACCTAGTTGTTCCATTACCTTCAAGGGCATCATATTAGCACTCACTCCTAATTCAAGCATGCATTTATTCAATCATTTTCCATTTATCTGTAGTGACATAAATAATGGTGGTTGACCATCATATTGCACCCGTAAATGGTCTACTTGCAGCATTATGGGAGGATCTACCAGCACATCTTGTACCTTGAAGAACCTTTCAAACCTATTCTTCATAGAGGTAACTTTAATGATTTCCTTCAAAGGTACTATCACTCTCATCTTTGCTAAAGTGATTTCTGAGTTGAAGTTCAAGTTGGTATTGTTGGATTTTAGAAAAGTAGGGTTGGGTAGAAGTTTACTCATTGGTGGAATTTTTTGAGAAGGATTAGGGTCAGTAAGAGGAGCTTGGAGGAGCTTGAGGTTTCTTCTTTTGTCTTGTATAGACTTGTAACTCTTTCTTTTTTAGCTTCTCCCTAGACTCATTATCTAGATTATTTATATCTTCCATTCTATCCCTTCTAGATTCCTCTTTCATGCCTTCCTCATGTTCTTTGGATGTAATATTGAGGCACACTTGTGGTTATTTAGTGAAGGTATGACTCATAATGTTTACTTTTTTTGGTTCCCCATTATTCATCAGACACTCATTCTCCCAATGTGCATCCTTACACTGAAAACACCAAGGTGTTTCATCCACAACATTTGAGGGGGAAAGAGTATCATGGATTAGTTTCTCATTTTGAGGCTTGTACATTTGATCAGGACTTTTAGGCTATCCCTTGAAGGGAGGCCTAGGAGCTTGTTGTTTTTCTCTCTCTAAATTAGAAATCATATTCATCATCAAGGCTTAATTTCTTTCCATGCCTTCTACAGTTTCTTTAAGTTTTACCAAGGAAGAAATGATGTCTTGGGTGGTCTTACCACTATGGATTACTTTAGGATTAATGTCAACCTTGTTTGTTGGGGGGTATAAAGGTTCAACCTTGGACAAAGAGAGATTATCCTTGATTCTTATAACCATTTCCTAGGCTTCTTGATGTTGGTTGTGGAGCCTAATTATCTTCCTGATTCAATGGTTTGTTTTAGCCATGCTTGGACCCTATTCCCTAACCAGGGGGTGTGGGGGGGCTTTCCCCCCCACAAATGTTTCCAGGGGGGTCATATTGGGAAAACTTTCCTTGTAAAATATTGTAATTTTGTAGTCAATATGGATCATTCATTATAAGGTCACAGATATTACGATAGAAGTTATTTTTAGGGTTTTTTTCCCTAGAAGCAAACCCTCTCTTATGAGGGAATTGTATTGCGGATGTGTATTATTGTGAATGTTGTATTATGAGAGAGGAGAATGTGAGAGAAAGAAGAGGAATTTACAGTGATTGAGTTGTAGGTTGTATCCCATCATTTTGTTGGATAATAAAAAGGAAGGACCTGGAAATTTCTTTGGTGGACGTATCCCACACTAGGTGAACCACGTATATCTTTCTCTTTATTATATTGTGTATATTTTGTGTTTTATTTATGCATTTGTTTTATTTTATTTCTCAATGATCCTATTTTTATAACACTTGAATGGTCATTGGACTCTTGTCCTTAAGCATGAAACTGATCTATCCTGGAAATTCCTAGGCATAAAGGAAAAGAAGGTAATATCCTCTAGGGTGATATATCTTAGGTATGTGTTGGAGTAACCTTTCAAACTTGGCATTACATTCCCTTACAGTCTCATTCAATGATTTCTTGATGTCATTAAGTCATGCTAGTAGCATGTTAGGATCTTCCTTAACACTCCATATTTTGAGAAAGAGTACTTCTTCTATTTTTTCCTTGGTTTTGATGCTAGCATTAGGGAGACTATCAAACCAGCTTCTGGAATCATCATGAAGAGTGGAGGAGAATATTTTCATCACTAATTCCTCAAAATCATCATTTACGGGATTGAGTTGAAAGAAAGCCCAAAAATTACTCATATGGTCATCTGCACTAGTAACATCATTGTCAGTGAATCTAGGTAACCAATTTTCATACTTTGCAGGCATATGTCAAGGGTATCCATTGATGGATAACATATCTAATGGATTCAAGAGATTAGATGCCCATTTATTTTGAACCTAGTTCTAGGTTGAATCTTGAGTATGAGCCATTGTGTTGAAAGGAAGGTTTCCACCAAACAACGATTTTACTACTAGAGAGTCATGAGGAATCCTTCTCTTGTAGGTCTTGGGAGGGTTAGTGTACCTCCCTGAACTTTGTAGAGTCACTAGATAACTCCTAAAGGATTATCAAATTAAAATAGGGAATCATCCTCAATGGAGTCGATTATAAGTAAGATTTGTAAGATAAGGGCTTCGGGAAAATCTCACCAAATATTTTTTGTTGATGAAAAATGACTCAATTTTCCCCAGCAATAGCGCCAAAACATTTATCACACAATTTGTACCTATCCAAATCCCAAGACAAGTAGGTAAAATTGGTGTAATAAGAGGATATCCCATTACTGTCACCTTAATGAGAAATCCCCACTTTAAGGGATAGTTGCAGGTCCAACCCATGGAAGGCATCCCTGGTGAACTAAAGGGTTGGGTAAGCTAAGGATATGGTTACAAAATTCTCGCTTCTCACTGGTCACCTAAGTAAATAATGTTTATGTATGAGGAATTGAGGAAAGGAAGAATAGTGGTGTACCTGCACGGAACAAGAACAATATAGCATATATATAGCAATTTCCAAGTACAAGAATGATAATAAGACCTCAATAGACAATAGACAATCAAAATATATGGTTGTTGATATGAAATTGCAGAAAGTTACCATTTTATAACAACAATTAATGTTTATAAAAGCCAAGAGAATTAGTGCTCAAAATTTCTTGAAATCATAATGAAAACTTAGCATTTATTGAGCAGATTGATTAGTTGTTACAAGCAAATTATGGGTAGGTTAGCTATCAATTAGGGTTAGTTATGTAGAAAATCAACAACAATTAGGATGGTTGTAGCAATGATTTTATATAAAATCCACTAATTTAATGTTTTAATCTAAATTAGGGTTAGATATGTTAGTAAAAGCTTCAAAGAAAAGAGTATAAGAGTTGTTTGAGCAATTCCTTCAACAAGAGCAAGTAGACAAGTGCCTTTTGGTCTTATGGAGTCAATTATAATAGCAGCAATAACTTGGATAAATAAATGATAATAATGGTTTAACGATGGAGATACAAAGTCTTTAGGTGTTGGAATTTCAAGGCCTCAATATTCAAATATCAAAGATGGAGTCTTAGCTAGAGTGCAAGATCCTTTGGGCTCCAGTGAGTTCCTCTCCTCTTTGGACACTCAAAAAATATTTTCAACAAGTTCTAGAACAAAACTTCTAAAGTGATAGCACTTTTAGGTATTATAATCCTATCTAGACAAGATATTCTTAGCAATTTTGACAAAATGAAAATATAGAGAAAGGAAGAAATACCTTATGTTCCTTACTCCTAGGGTTTCAAGCAAGCAATTTCGTAATATTCAACATGAAAAAGTAAAATATACCATAAACATTCCAATATGAGATGAGAATTACATATTTTACTTACTTCACCAAGAATAATAAAGCATTAAAACCCTAGTTTGTATAAATTTCACCAAAAATGATCCAAGAAGCATCCAACTCAATCCTCCAAGAGGTGCATACTAGTAATTTCAGCCAATAGCTCCAATAGGGTGAAAATTTCATATCTACCTCCCTTGTGAGAGAAGAATTATCATCTAAAAATGAATTTGGGAAGATGTATTTATATCACCTCTCCCCTAAAAATGTCAATGAAAAAATAGAAGGGTCGACCTTAACATTGATCCCTTAAAATTCAATTTAAATAAAATTACATCAAATGTCCCTTAAAGGGTGGTGTTAGGTTCCACAAGGTGATGATAGGTTGGAGAAGTGTGGAGCTAGGCCTCCAAAAGCCACTCATCACCATCACACATTCCAAATGTCACATCCCAATCTTCCTTCATCATCTCTATCAATCCCTAGTGACATCATGGGCTACAAGGGTGACGTCCAAGCCTCCAAAGGCTAGCATCCTGGTAGGAGAAAGTGGGATCCCATAATTGTCCATGCCAAAGTGCCTTCCAAGGCATCAACATCAATGTTCTTCACTGTGCAGATTCTAATCACCATCCTACCCCAAATATGGGTTATCTGCATCCATCTCTAGGCTCCAAAGCCCCATGAAGGTCCAAACAAAGTAATCTCCTCATTAATATATATTCACTGGGAAAGTTCCCACAAAGACAAACAGATATTCCCTACAAGGGTCCATAAGTCACAAGAATCATACCAAGTAATCCAGGTCTAATAATCAAACCACTCGAACATGTCCATCAAACCCCCCTTTTCAAACTAAACAACTTCTCAAAGACATTATGCAATTTTTCAAATTTAGGTGTTAGGCATCCTATTGGGCCATTCAATCCCCAAGTCAAGGGTGTTTCCCAAGGGAAAACCATCTAATCCATGTATGAGTGTGAGCTGGAGTGGGGTAAAAATTGTGGGCATGGGATTCATGACATACAAGGGTTTGTATTGTCTCATGCAACCTTTTTCCAAGCCCATTTATTGTCAATAATTAATTAAAGTCCAAAACAATTGGGCACTATAAGACATGGAAAAAAAATATTACCACAACATCACTTGAATCTATAGGTACATAGAGTGCCATATGCATGGAAAGAAAAAGACACTGCATACATGTACACACCTCCACAAGCAAGACATATATATAATGTAAGTTTGCTTTTGCAGGTCTTTCAATTATTTTAGGAGAAACATTGTATCGTTCTCAAGACCTCCTGGGAGAGCATATAGAAGGTTATGATTTGGATTTTATCTTTTTTCCAGCTACATTTCCCTCTGGGCCTTCATCCCCTGCTTCCCATGAAATGAGGTACAATCCCTTCTTGGGTCAGTACACCCGAAAGTCCCAAAAGATGAGGAGACAAAATGGAATAAGTATGGAAAGTGATAAATATGATCAAGAGTGGTACAATGACTCTTCAAGGAACCCACTAGTAGCACCCTATTCCCAAGGGTGACCAACTTAATAGGATAAAATGACACCCACCAAGGTTAAATAAGGCAAAGAGTATAATTTCAAATAAAACGTTTTGTAATCAAGAAAGAATTATTTGCAACATGTTCAAATGCTTCAATTATTAGGGTGACACTTACCATGATATCGGACTTATTACCTCATGAATCAAGACATGTTGTCCTCTGGGGCTAGGCCGTTGTTATGGATGTTACTCTATTGTTGGTGATGTATGGTGGTGCATCAATGAATAGGAGGGTCCATGCGGGGCTATGCTAGTCAATATGGCTCTTAGAACTCCATGTATGCTAATTGTGGGCCTCAAGACATGATATCCATAGTTACCCCTAGTGTGAGAGGGTAACAGTCTCAAAGTATAGAATTCAGCATGTTAACTCATATCCTTAGACTGAGGAATGAACAGTATAATTGAATATTCTAGTTTGGTTGCACCCCTACATTCCAATCTACAAATTTACCCAAAATATAGGAAAAACGAGAACCATGAAAAAATGTAAGACTGACTAAAAATATTAAAGAAGAATTTCAAAATCCCCATCGATATAAGAATAACCACACAATTTCTCTAATTTATTTTGTCAAATCAAGAGATATTGTTAATTACTTCAACCCATTGACACTAGATCCATAATATGACTAGCAAGATATTGTTACCATTGAACCTTTCCTATTAGCAAGTGGATATACATGTTCAAATGATTTTGTGTCATCAATAGACATTATGAATGTATTACAAGGAAATAGGGCCTTGGTGTGATCAATGAAAATTTTGGCTCTCAATATAACAACCACCTCTTTAGTTATTTAGGATCCTGGTAAGGATCCCTTTTTGTTCAAACAATTTCAGGAGGTCTCTTTGATGATGAAAATAAACTAGTTTCCTCTAGTCCATTAAAATATATTACTAAAAATCATAAAACCATAATAATGATTTTTTTTATGAAAGAACTTGGGTGCTTGACAATAAATAACATTTAATTTGACTGAAACATATGCTTTTTTTTGTAAGAGTATGAGAAAACTTGAGTATGGAACATTTTATCATTTATAGTATATGCCAATCACAATGAATCTAGGTCAAAATGTCAACTATTCACTCTCATTTGAAAAATTATCAATGTTTCTTTTCAAAACCATCTTCCCAACAGGATTTAAAGAAAAAGAAATATTATTTGTTAATAAAATTAAAGTGTAAATTCTAAAACCATTATAAATCTAAAAACTAAGAATGTTATGGTTTTCATGCTACTATTTATGTTTTTAAACACATACAACCCAATTGCTATAACTTGTGGCTTTGATACCAATTTGTCATGTACCCATTTACTAAAACACACAATAGGACTAATTGTTTATGTCACCAGTGTTGTAAATGACAACAATCTATTTGTTTGCATAGTAATGCTAGTAGATAGTAGTTAATACCATCATCAACAAGAACAATGGTGACAAAATGACAATATTTCATAAATTCTTGACAAGGAAATGGTTGTTGGACACAGTGGTATGATATTTTCATTGATGTCAAAAGAGTGCAGGTGATGATATCAAAGCTCAAAAGATATAGCACTGTAGAAATTACGAAGGAGAAATCTGAACCATTGATTGAAAGTAACTAAACAAGAATCATCAGATCTCGTGGAGAACTTTGGGTGAGTTCTTAGCCATTGGATCAAGAAGGAAATATAAAGCTTTAGGACTTCAAAGCTTCACCAACTTGGAAAATATTTGAGACAAGGAAGAATCCATGAAACCCCAAAGTCGCAAAATCTCATCAGTCGTCAGATCTAGGAGATTGAAATCTGGTCGTTCTATAGGAAGATCGCACTAAAGGAAATAAGGTTGTGAACTCCTTCATTGACCTACTCTAGTGATAAGAATTTTAGATAAACCAATAAAACTTGAACTCCGAAGCCCTAGAGTTAATAAATGTCGTCAGATAAAATAGTTGAAGGTCTACGGTGGTAGATCTATTTGACGCTTCAACAATAAACGGAGGAATGTAGAAAGGAGCCACAATATCCCAGAGTCCCAGAATCACCAAAATATTGCTAGCCATCCAATCAATAATGAGCTTTGGATAATGAATATTCCCCTAGACCGTTCGATCGTGTGAGGGAAGGAATAGTCATCCCAGTGTTGACCACTCTGGGATTACGAAGAGTCCCAAACAACTAAAACTCCTGAAGCCACAAAGTGTCAAAGCCACAAAGTGTTGAAGCCACAAAGTGAAAATCCATAATCATGAAATCCCACCACTCGTCCGATATAATAGGAAGATAAATATCATTAGATCTAAGCAACAATCTGGAAAGAGACATATGGCACATTTTGAAAGGTGACACATGTCAAGGCTCAGTTGACATATAAATTTTACGAAATTCAAGAATCAAGGTGGCATGTGGTAGCCACTCAACCAGTTCCATGTCCACATATACACATCACCATTCCATGTCACTCTGAGATTATAGCCTCCAAGGATGTCCAACTCCTCCTAACAGAAAAAATTCTTGTAGCGCCAAAGGCCAAAATCGCGAAATAATGTTGGTTGTTGATCTAAGATCCTCCAAGTTCTCTCATGACTGTTAGATCAAGCGTAGTGGAAGGATAGAGTAAGATTGAATCATGAAGTAACACTAAATTTTGATCTATTTTGGGAGAATTCTCAGCTGGTGATCAAGCAAAGTGGCCAAGTGTTAAAGCTACACTATGTTGAAAGACCATGGATCATAGATCTCAACTCCTAATTAAGTCGTGATTGTCGATTTTGTTGAATCCTCGAGATAAGGCAGGATCATCTATTCAATGGAATATTAAATATTGATCGTCTGATCTACTAGTGAATAGAGTAAACTCACTTCGACGAAATTTACTCTGGGAGAGTTGGAAGACTGCAAAGGCCGAAAATCTCAAAGGTTGAATTACCAGAGAACCTAGTTCTAGCATTGGTCACGTGATAAGGTAAAGAAGCTAATAAGGAGTGAAAAGGGCCTAGAAGTAAATAATACCTTGGACATTTGAATACAGTCCCATGTAGAAGAATAAGGGTGGAAGGAGAAAATCGCCTATCTGTAGAATTTGAATCCAGAAATAAAAAATCCTTATTAAATCACATACAAGGATAAGTGCATGGATCTAGCCACCAGTCACACGAATTTTGGATTGAAGGGAGAACCTATTGATTAAGAATCGAATTCACAACAATTTGGGATCTGTAGATTGATGAACCGATACACAGTCATAATTAAAGAAGAGTTAAATCATGAGCATCATGAATAAAGAAATAAAATTCTTAATGACAAAATACTTAGAATTAATTAAATGAAAGGGTACAATGGTTAATTATTAAAAGACACAATGCCTCAATGTCATGCCTTTTGGAATAATGTACAAATAGAAAGGTATGGTGAAAGAAAATAATCTCTACAGTCCAAATCAGAAGATCAAAAGAAGAAGCAAAGTCCAAGAAGGAAACATGAAGATAATTATGCAATGAGGGTGGAAGGAGGATCAAGGAAGGATTCATATCCTTTACTAAGTAAAATGTGAAAACAAGGGAGTTGGTGCTTCTTAGGGTTGGTACCCTAAAACAAGGGAGTTAGTGTTTCCTAGGGTTGGTGTCCTAAAAAAGGGAGTTGGTGCTTCCTAGGGTTGGTTCCCTAAAACAAGGGAGTTGATGCTTCCTAGGGTTGGTTCCTTGAAGAAGGGGATTTGTGTCTCCAAGAGTTGGAACTCTAAAGAGGATTTGTGTCCTTCACAATCATATATTATTCTCTATAAACTTTTTAATTCTTGTTAAGTATATTTATATAATTGGTTTTTAAATGCAAGTCCATTGTTAATCTATTGTGATGATTAAAATAACAAATTACTAATGTTTAAAAAGATAATACACACCCCCCCCCCTTAGTATTTCCAACAATTGGTATCAAATCCAATGCCTTCAACACAGTCTAATAATTGGAAGGTAGATCCTGAGAGAAATGGATCAGCAAGAGAGAATGTCTTCCAACAAAGCATCATTGTTTAAAGGACATGATTATGCTCTCTGGAAAATTAGAATGAAAAGATACCTTATGGATCTTGGTTTTGATGTTCAAAAATCTGTAGAAAATGGGTACATTGTACCAGCTACTCCACCCACGTATACTACAGGAAAGAAGATTTGCAATGACAACTCAAGAGCAGTCAATGCCATTCTGGGAGGATTAAAAAATCCTATATTTGTGAAGGTAATGCATTGCAAGTCATCCAAGGATATCTGGGACAAACTGGAGGTTATATATGAAGGATACAACAAAGTCAAGGAAGCCAAACTACAAACCTACAGATCTCAATTTGAAAATTTGAAGATGAAAGAAGAAGAGAACATTGTTTAATATCTTCATAGAGTAGATGAGGTAGTTAACTCAATCAGAGCAGTTGGATAAGAACTTAATGTCAAATAGTTGGCTTAGGTTGATGGAAAGTTGGTCTATACTGTTGGTTTTCATTGATGTCAACCCTTGGAGAGTGATATTGTAGATTGATGTCAACCCTTGGAGAAGTCTGGTAGAGAATTCTAGTAGCATAAAGGCATCGGTAAGGGACCCATTTTTTTTTGAGGTATAAAGGCATGAAGATCAGTGAATTTATAGGTAAGACTATTCTAGATGGATAGTTCATATCATGCCATTTCCAGTGATATGTGAAACATCACATAACTCCTCATTGTTAGAGAGTTATGGCCATGAAAAGTTGGAGAACCCTCATGAGTTATCTAGAAGACCCTAGAAGGTCAAAGAACTCAATTATTTTAGAATCTCCTAGAAGAAGTGTACTATTCAAATTGATAATAACTAGGAGTTAATCATGGGTATGGGTGTTGCATTAAGAAAATAATTAAAAATAAATTAGTTGCAACAAGAGGTTGTGAGTAAAGAGAAATTATTTAAATAATAAAGTAGTCAAAGTGGTTGCAAAGAGAAATTATTTAAATAATAAAGTGGTTGCAAAGAGAAATTATTTAAATAATAAAGTGGTTGCAACAAGAAGTGGTGAGTTTACTATTTATTGATAAGTCAAAGTGGTTGTAAGAGAAATTATTTAAATAATAAAGTTAGTTGCAACTAGATGTGGAGAACTTACTATTTCTAGATAAGGTAGTTATAAGTGGACAAGTGGTTAGAAGTGGGTTAGCCCCAAAAAGAAAGAAGTTGGGTTAAGTTGGTTAGATGGTAACCCCTTGAGGAAGCTACATGAAAGTATAAATAAAAGAGAAAGGCTCTCCTATTAGAACCTATTGAGCATATCGAATATCTATTATTGTGTAAGGTTTATTGTAGGTACTCATTGATACATCAAGTTACGCAATATTGAGGAAGTGAAAGAGGATTGACGGTGAAAGTTTCAGAGTTGCAGAAGTACTTAAAAACCCTATTTTATTAAGCATATGCGGGATAATAGTATAAAAGGGTGTGTACATATGTGATCTGATAGTATAATAGGGTGCATACATGAGGTTAAATCCATAAAAATTTGAGAATATTAAGATTCCAGGTCTCTAGATTCTAAAAGTGATTCGAAAAAGATCTTTTAATGACTGTGGTTGAGTTTTTAATTGCATGTGTTAATTTACCATTTATGAAGCTGAATGAAAGAGGATGAAGATGAGAGAATATATATTAGTCATAATACAAAATATAGATCTGAACTGAAGCAATAAGAATAGCAAACCATAAAAAGAGAAGTGATAACAGAGTTCGACACAAAATTGCCTACGTCTCTGGGCCTTCATCTCAGTGGGAGAGGCTTCTTTATTTTTGTTCAAAGCTCAAAAGTACATTGCAGCAATGTCATTGTTACAAGACTAATCTGGTCATGTTCTTCTAGATCTCTAGAACCCAACAAAATAAATGGCACGCAAAATGGATGACCAGAGCTCCCAAAAATGGCCCGCAAGCATCTGCTCCTCAACAGCTTCCCTGCATAAAAATGGCTTTGGCTTGGCTTCCCTTCAACATAACTCTTCTTTGACTATATTTCATGGCCTCAAATAGGCCTGGTTTTTATAGATCTGAAGTTGGTTATCCTTCCCCAACTTCCTCCCAAAATCTGGGCTCAAAAAGAGTCCAATATCCCCCAAAATGGGCAAAATCCTCTTATTACAGAACAAAATTCAATTTAAAATCCAAAAACATTATAATAAAACCCATTTTATCCAAAAATATATGGGTTAAGCCCCATAGACCTGGAGCGTGCACTTAAAACATGGGCATATGAGTTTCATATGGCCAAGCGTTGGCCTTACAATGGTTCTCAGCTCCTGGTTTTTGGGCACATATCATGTGACCTGTGGATTATGAGATATACCTCCACGCACATAGGGATATGCTTAAAACCCTGCTCCTGGATATATGGAAGATGATAGGACCATGCCCTTGATTCAATGTATGGTTGTTTATGCCATTAATCTATGCCCTCAGTTGTATGCTTGTATCCAAATACCACGAGCTGGGGCTTAGCCCCAACCCCCTCCTTTTTGCGCCCATACAAATACCATGCAATATATTTTATATTGTGGGTTTTATAATATAAGCAATAATTTGGCGCATTTGGTAATAGGGACTCTACCAAGAATTGGGTTGGTCCAAGAGGTCATGGGATCGACCCCCATGGACTCCAAATAAACTTTTTCCACCAACCATTAACCAATATCATGGTGCCACGTGGCAACCCATGACTGGGCCATGTGGCACCCAACAATTTGCCAAACAAAAACCACTTGTCAACTACTAGGTGGATCCCTGTCACTGACCAGTCACCTTCTTCTAGGATGCCACTTGTCGCCAACTACCTCTTCCATGTCAACACTGCTGATGTCATCGTTTTACTGAACCTGTTGACTTTTTGCCTGTTTGGGAAAATGGTCAGAGTGTGATAACTCTCGCATACGGTGCCCGTTTGAGAAAGTGAATATATGGCCAAAATCAGTGAGATGAGACAGATGCAATGACACCAGTTTCATTCCATTCTAATAACTTTCATTTTTTAGCCTTTTTGAGCCCTGTCAGGCTCCTGGATCCGATTTTGGATCACACCTCCCCACTAGAGGACTTTTTGGTCCCAAAAAGGTTACTGACCAGCCAACAATCTCGGGATAGGCCACCCATCTTGTCCTCTGCCTCTGAACTATGCCCTGCGTACCTGTCTCATCAAGATCAACTGTAACACAATCATGACAACTGACAGCATATTGTTAGCCATTTGAACCCTGTTACATCTTATTGAAGCCACTATCATCCATGTAGACAACATTACTAATGATAGAATCAAAAAGACGACTGCAAATGAGCTGATATACTTTTAATATTTGCACGACATGATCTTATCTTAAAGAAACTTATGATTGATTTTCCATTCAACAATCATTTCTTGTTCTTGCTTAAGATCGATTACTTCATTTGAAACAATTATTGGTTTGTTGCTTGCTTTCACTGCCTTCTTTAATTGTTCAATTGTTTGAAGTGTTTTATTTTCCTTTACATGATGAGCATGAACCACATAATCTTGACCTGCTTTGGTTAATTGATATTGATTCTTTGTCCTGTAGAAGATTTCCTTACGATCATATAAGTATGGACTACCTAAGACCATTCCACATTCACTTAACGACACTACATCACATGTTACCTTATCCACATACTTAGATGAAATTGCAAATATGATTGTGCACTGCTTTGTTATGTGCATTTGATGATGATTGCTTATCCATTTAAGTGTGTAAGTATTATGATGAGTTTGTGTTTTTAATCCCAATTGCTTAACCAATTCTTCTGAGATTAGATTAGCTTGAGATCCACTGTCGATTAATGTGTCTATCTTAGTGTGTTGCATGAAGGTCCTTATATGAAAAAAGTTACTTCTACAATCAATGCCTTCACCAATTTTACCTGTCATACCAACCAATGAGATCTTTGATTCATCACCTGAATCCGATCCCAAGTCTGTGGGTCTTATTGTCATTTCCACTGTTTGCATTCCCTTCTTTTCCTTGAACCACTTTGGCCTCTTCTCGGGATGCAATTGCCAACATCTGTCCTCATCATGTCCCTCTTTCTTGCAATGCTTGCAAGAGGGCTTCCCTTCCTTTCTCGCTACTGCATTTTCCTTTTTTCCATGCCATTTCCTCTTGTCCTCTTTCCTTGAAGATGATTCCCCTGATACACTTGCTTTCCCTACTTCAATGTATGTCGCTTGAATAGAAACCTCATCAAGGTTAGTGGGTCCAAACATGAATACAGTCTTTCTAATATGTGCAGGTAAACCTCCTATATACTTCATAAGGGTTTCTTGTGTATGTAAAGGGATATCTAACATCAATGCCATTTTACGAAAGCTATCTGTATATTCTTGTATTGTTTTTCCTTTTCTTAGTTTTAAAGATTGCCATTCAATTAATGTTTTTTCTTTATAACCCAAAGGATAGAATTGTTTCCTAAGTGCATAAATGAATCTTTTCCATGATGGAAATACATTACCCACTTGTTGCGTTCCATTTTGCAACTTGCTTTGCCACCAGATGAGAGTTGTACCTGCAAGTCTCAAAGATGCCAACTTGATTTGTGTGGCCTCATCCTTGATCTGTTGCACACTACAGTAAACCTCCATCTGCCTGACCCAATTGTCAAGTTTCTCTACATTTACTTCACCATCATATATGGGCAACTCAAATTTAACATCAAGTTTTAACAATGGCATTTCATTCTTATGCTTATGAACATGTTTCTTTGCATTAGATTTCGAACTTGAACTTGAAGAAGAAGGAGAAGAAGGAGGTGATGATGGAGGTGAAGGAGGAATTTGAGGAAAATCCTCTTCCTCTTCACTTTTTCCCTTTGAAGATTCACCCAAAACTAGTCTTTTCCGTTCCAAGTAATCCTCGTACAAAACTTTCACCATCTCTGACATAGCAAGGAAAGTTTTCTGGAACTCTTTCTCATCCTGAGAAAGCCCTTCTTCCGATGCCATCTTCTCACTGTGAGAATCTCTCTTTCTCAATCCAATTAATGGATTCTCTGCAACAATCTCACCTTCACCACGTTGTATCTTTTCCCTGGTTAACATGCAAACTCAAATCCAAATGTCAACTAGCTTTGATACCACTTGATCTGAAAAAGATCTCTTAATGACTATGGTTGAGCTTTTAATTGCATCTGTTAATTAACCATTTATGAAGTTGAATGAAAGAGGATGAAGATGAGATCATATATATCATTCATAATACAAAATACATATCTAAACTGAAGCAATAAGAACAACAAACCATAACAAGAGAAGTGATAATGGAGTTCAACACAAAATTGCCTACGTCTTTGGGCCTTCGTCTCAATGGGGGAGGCTTCTTTATTTCTGTTCAAAGCTCAAAAGTACATCATATCAATTCCATTAGTCTACAAGACTGATTTGGTCATGTTCTTCCAGATCTCTAGAACCCAGAAAAAGAAACGACACACAAAACGGATGACCAAAGCTCCCAGAAATGGCCTGCAAGCGTCTTCTCCTCAACAGCTTCCCTGCATAAAAATGGATTTGGCTTGGCTTCCCTTCAACATAAATATTCTTTGACTATCTTTCATGGCCTCAAACAGGCCTGGTTTTTATAGATCTGAAGTTGGTTATCCTTCCCCAACTTCCTCCCAAAATCTGGGCTCAAAAAGAGTCCAATATCCCCCAAAATGGGAAAAATCCTCTTATTACAGGCCAAAAATCAATTTAAAATCAAAAAAAATTATAATAAAACCCATTTTATCCAAAAATATATGGGTTAAGCCCCATAGACCTAGCGCATGCACTTAAAACATGGGCATATGAGTTTCATATGGCCAAGCTCTAGCCCAAAGGGCTAAGTGCTGGCCTTACAACGGTTCTCAGCTCCTGGTTTTCGGGTGCATATCATGTGACCTGTGGATTATGAGATATACCTCCATGCACATAGGGATATTCTTAAAACCCTGCTCCTGGATATATGGAAGATGATAGGACTGTGCCCTTGATTCAATGGATGAGCAGTTATGCCATTACTCTGTGCCCTCGGTTGTATGCTTGTATCCAAAGACCACGAGCTGGGGCTTAGCCCCAGCCCCCTCCCTTTTGCGCCCATACAAATACCATGCAATATATTTTATATTGTGGGTTTTATAATATAAGCAATAATTTGGCACATTTGGTAATAGGGACTCTGCTAAGAATTGGGTTGGTCCAAGAGGTCATGGGATCGACCCCCATGGACTCCAAATAAACTTTTACCACCAACCATTAACCAATATCATGGTGCCACGTGGCACCCAACAATTTTTCAAACAAAAACCACTTGTCAATTGTTGGGTGGATCCTTGTCACTGACCAGTCACCTTTTGTCGAGCTGCCACCTGTCGCCAACTACCTCTGCCATGTCAACACTGTTGATGTCATGTTGATGTCATCATTTGACTAGACCTGTTGACTTTTTACCTGTTTGGGAAAATGGTCAGAGTGTGATAACTCTCACATACAGTGCCCATTTGAGAAAGTGAATATATGGTCGAAATCAACACAACGAGATGGACACAATGGAACTGGTTTCATTCCATTCTGAGAACTTTCATTTTTGAGCTTTTTTAGCCCTGTTAGGCTCTTGGATCCGATTCTGGATAAAAAAGAAATCTCTCGGGAAGGTCTACAATGATCAGGTACATCATATTTATCCATTGGTTCAAAAGGTATGTCTTATTTCTATGAGTAGTTGGATTTTGTTGTATACATGAGAAAGTTTTATGGGGGTTTGACGATTTTCCCTAGAGATATTATTGGTTTCATGGGACTTATTGTATAATTCATATCTATAGAAACATAGTGCTGGTATAATCAATATTTATCATCGATACATCTTTGAGTGTTGAGACATAGCTAGTATTCCTTGGTACATGGTTGAGGGTTTTTGGTTGTGATGTGTTAGTGAAGTTGTTGGTTAGTTTGAGGCACATATGTTGTTGTACATGGCTAGTACATGTGTGATTTCTATTAGTATATATTATGGTACATTGTGAGAGACTTTTGTTAGTGGTATTGATATATGATTGGTACACACTTGAGGCTACATAACAGTGAGGTTTTGGCACATGGTTTGATGTAAGGGTTTATGGTATTTAGATCATGGATTGTGTGATGTATTGATAGAGGACTTTTGTTGGTTATATTGTTATATGTATTTGGTATATGGTTGAAATACATATTAGGACATATAGTTGATGATTTGGCACATACATGAGGTGTATGGTATGGTGATGTTGGTGCATGTTGATGAGTCATAGCTTGATTTGTTGATACATGATTGGTACATGTGTGGTACATTGTTAGAGGCACTTTCTAGTAGTGTTGTTGATACATGATTGGTACATGTGTTGTGCATTTTTAGAGGCACTTTATAATAGTGTTGTTGATATATCATTGGTACATGTGTGTTGCATTGTTAGAGGCACTTTCTAGTAGTGTTGGTGACACATGATTGGTACATGTTTAGAGGAACTTACTAGTAGTATTTTTGACACATGGTATATGGATGATGTGGCATAGACATATTAATATATTAGTAAAATCACATATGTGTCTTGGTGATGGTTATGAGGTAATGTGATATGTATAGTTGATGCACTTGAGATGGTACAGGTTGTGTGAGTGATTGATGTACATGGTTGATAGTACAGGTTGATTGGTATAGATTGATTGGTACAGGTTGGGACAAGTTGTAGGTTGATGTGAGAGAGGCAGCAGAGGGTCAAATTTATCCAGGAAAGAGAAAACCCTAGTTTACATAAGGCATACGCAGGTTGCAGTACTGAAAGGTAGCATACATACGCGGGTTGTAGTATAGAAAGGGTGTGTACATACACGCGCTGCAGAGAAAATAGGTCACGTACCTATTGGGTTTTGTTGGTATAGGTTGAGCATAGGTACAGGTTGGTTACAAGACAGTCGCACAGGATGGTTATAGGTTGTTGGCTTAGATTGGTACAGGTTTATAGCGGTATATCTCACAGTGATAGTGTGACAGTGGTTTCATCATCTTACTTATATTTCAGGGTGGCAGGATGGGGCAAGGATAGGTGGTTGTAGCCACCTTCCGGTTGTAGGCGGAAAACATAGGGGGTTGTATCCTCCTTCTAGTTGTATTGAGATAATTGGGGATTTATATCTTCCCTCAGGTTGTAGCCTGAAAATAGGGGGTCAGATCCTCCTAGTTACAGCTGGAGAATTAGAAGTTGGTTCTTCCTTGAATGTAATTCTTAAATACATATAAGAAAATAATTATGTGGTTTTCTCCTGCATTAGGTTTCCACGTAAAATAATGGTGTACTGTGCATTGTGTGGATGTGTCTATTATTGTTTATTATGCATTGATGGATGTTAATGTTATATGATGCAATAACGTATTAATGAAGAGTTGTTGAACATTGTTGAATAAGTTAAAGGAATATACATTGTGGTTAAAAGAATTAATAAGTGGTATAAATAGTTCATTATTGA
>ML801322.1:81639-94334 GCA_009831015.1 Picea engelmannii | reverse complement strand
CAGTAATCCAACACTTAAATACAAACCTATTCTACAAAAGATCTTAAGGTCCTTACCTATGAGGTATGATGCCAGTATTTATACAATTGAAGATAGACCAGAACTTGAAAAACTCACAGTAGATGAGACCCATGGAATTCTTACAGCATATGAGATGAGGACAGGGAAGGAAAAACCATAAAAAGGAGAAACAACCTTTAAGGCATCTAAAAAAAAGAATAAGTAGGAGAAAAATACCAATGAAGAGTTATCAAATATATCTGACGAAGAAGTTGCCAACTTCATGAAGAAACTCAAGAGAGGGACTAGGAAATACAAAGGAAAGTTTCCTCTAATATGTTTCAATTGTGGAAAAATTGGACAAATTGCCAATAAGTCTCCCTATCCTAATCAGGAGGAAAGTGATTGTGAAATAAATTTAAAATATCAGAAGAAGAGAAAAACCAAAGATAAAAGGAAGTTCTACAAGAAGAAGAAAACTTTCTTTATCCAAGAAGACAGTAGCTCATCTAAAGAAAGTGAAGAACGGGAGATAGAGATTCTATTTATGGGAATGAAAACTCAAGATGATAATCATTTGGAATATGAAGAAGAAGTGAAACTTGAGGAAGAATTTATATGTGCACTTGAAGAACTAAGAAAATCTAAAAAGCAAAGCAAGTTACTAAGGGAACAACTTCTAGAGTTTGAAGAAACTATAAAATCAAGAGAAAAAAAGGTTTCCAAAATCATTAGTGACTCAGATCAATTGACTATTGAGTTAAGAACCCAACTCCAAGAAACCAAAAGAAAAGAATAAATATTGAATAAATAACTCAATGAAAAACAAGAAGCATGTAAGATATTGGAGGATGAAATAATTCAACTAAAAGGGAAACTAGAAAAAGGAGACATTCAGTCTAAGTTTGATAACAGCTCAAAAATATTGAACAACATTCTTAGCAATCAAATATCATCAAATGATAAGACAGGAATGGGATATGATTCCTCTACAAAACAAAAGAATGACAAACAACCAATCAGCTATGCAAATGCTCTTAAGAACTCCATAAGAAAAGAAGAAAATAAGACAAGGATAATACCATTGAAAATTGTCCCAAATAAACAGAAATCAACACTCTCTACTAATGAAAAGGATGACAAGAAGAATAGAATCATCATAAGGAATCCCTCTAACATAAATCAATATATCTTCCTTGGATATCGTTATTCCTGAAATAATTTTGGACATAAAGAAATACATTGTAAAGCTTATAGAAAATACAATCCAAGAACTATTAAAAGATATGAAAACAATAAGAATAATGCAAAAATAAGAAATTATAACTTATTCTTTCCATTACAAGACTACAATGTTGAATGTTAAGCTAGTAAAAGTAGATTGTCAAAGTATGACAAAAGGATCAATATTCCCAACACTAAAAAGGTATGGAAGAAAAATCAAATAAAGAAAACAGAGTGCAAAGTTTCCCTATATGCAAAAAACCAAGGATGTAAGTGGTATATAGATAATGGATGTTCTAAGAACATGACTGGAGATCAAAGAAAATTTCTCAAGTTAAAGAAGAAAGAAAAAGGAAAATTCACCTTTGGAGATAATGTGTCAGCCAAGATATTGGGAAAGGGCACTATCAGCCTAGGGAATAACAAAACCAAAGTAGAAAATGTACTTCTGGTAGAAAATATCAAGCCTAATATACTAAGTGTAATTCAGACATGTGATCAAGGTCACATACTTACC
The DNA here is from genome assembly GCA_009831015.1 of Picea engelmannii. Classification (NCBI taxonomy): domain Eukaryota; kingdom Viridiplantae; phylum Streptophyta; class Pinopsida; order Pinales; family Pinaceae; genus Picea; species Picea engelmannii. Next base: position 92,593 of record ML801322.1, on the reverse strand, counting down.
TTTGATTCTCTTAAATGTGAGATCAGAAGAAAAGATATTGGAAAGCTAGTAGTAGTTGCACCAAGAACATCTAGCAATGCGTACATCCTTGATATGGATGAAGAAGAAAAATGATGTTTAAGTCAAGAAGATGAAATTTGGCTATGGAATAGAAGGTTGGGACATTTAAGCTTTGAAAAAATAATCAAATAAAATAAGAAGGAGGCATTAAGGGATCTACCAAAAGTTATTAAGCCTTCAGACTCTATTTGTAAACATTGTCAAATAAGGAAGCAAACAATAGTTAGTTTCAAAACAAAAGAGAATTCTACAACAAAACCATTGGAATGTATTCACACAGATCTATGTGGACCTACCAAAACTAAAATTATTTATGGAGAACATTATTTTATATTGATCATTGATGATTACACAAGAATGACCTGGATATACTTTTTAAAGAAAAAGAAAAATCCTTTGAGAATTTTAAAACATACAAAGTCCTTGTAGAGAATGAAACAGATCTCAAAATTAAATTTCTGAGATCAGACAATGGAGGAGAATTCACCTCTAAAGAGTTAATTAAATTTTTTGAAAATCATGGTATCAAAAGACAGTTTTCAGCTCCCAGGACTCCTCAAAAGAATGGAGTGGTGGAGAAAAAAAACATAATAGCCCAAGAAACTGCAAGAACCATGTTAAATGAAGTTGGGATTCCAAACAAATTTTGGAGAGATGCAATTTATACAGTAGTCCACTGATCCGGATTTAGGAGCGGAACGAACTGATTCACAGACAAAATAACATAAACACAAAGATAGGAAGAATCACACAGATATTCAGTGAACAATATCTTCTATTAAATAATGAAATAGGCTGAAACTGTAAAACTGCAGAATTGAAACTTGCTCGAATGGTGGTAGTTATCTCTGAGAAGAGATGTGGTTGATACGTGCATCCGTCTGATAATAATGGATTACAATGAGGATCCATAGGCCCATTTCATATTACTCACGAATTCCAAAACCCTAGATATCCAAAAACCTAATCCTAGAAGGTGAAACGTCGAAAGTCATGTGGGCCCTATGGGTAAGTTGGTGTAATTTGGTACCTCAACTTCCTAGGGTCATAAATTTTGCATACGACCTTTGTTTTAGGCATGTTATATCCCATTGGAAAGGCATTTCAGAGATCTACACATTCTGCCATCATACTTCAACTTCGTCTACACTCTGACTATGGCGAGTCAAAAAAAACAATGTTTAGGTCCCCAAAATAGCCCTGGAAGTACAACAAGATGTGTTGACATGAAAACATATAAAATAATCTAGTTAGAGTAGGAGAGAGGCCGCACGTATCCACCTGGAGAATGTGTGAGGCTTCAGACAACCCCAAAAGTGTAGTACTCACAATTATAAAACATTACAAAAAGACATGTTGATTAAAAAACGAACATGAGGAGCCAGTTGGAATAGGTGGGTGTCCACCAATATCCACCTGGATCATCCACGTACTTAATCGATCTCAATTGAGACCCAGCCATGAAAAAACTCCTTATGAGCTATGTTTTGGTAGACCAGCATCTATAAAACATTTTAGATTTTTTGGAATTAAATGTTACATTAAGAATGATGAAGATAATTTAGGAAACTTTGATACAAGATTTGGTGAAGGCATATTTTTAGGTTATTCACCTAATAAGAAAGCATACATATGTTATAATATTAGACTACTCGAGATAGTGGAAAGCGTAAATGTAAATATAGATGATCTAAAACTAAAGAAGAGCATATCCCAAGACATATAAAAAATTGATAAAGAATCTCAGGAAGAAGATGATGATAAAGAATCTCAATAAGAAAATGATGATAAAGAAAAACAAGAAAATGAACCTTATATTGATGATGAAGACAATGAAGAAACACCCTTGCCAAAATATCCATTGAAAAGAGTTCAAAAGAACCATCCTGAGAGTCAGATCATTGGAGATAAAAATGTAGGAGTGGAAACAAGAAGGAAACTCACATTTGACTCAGAATAGGAAATGTTGTTTATGATAGAACCTAAATCATTTAAAAAAGCCAGCAAAAGTAAAGAATGGACAAAGTCAATGAATGAAGAACTTGACCAGATAGAGAGGAACCATACTTGGGAATTAGTTCCAAGACCTAAGGACAAGAATGTGGTAGGAACTAAGTAGATCTTCAAGAAAAAACTAAATGAAAAAGGGGAGATTATAAAGAAAAAAGCCATATTAGTTTGCAAAGGGTATGCTCAAGTAGAAGGTATTGATTTTGAAGATACTTTTTCTCCAGTAGAAAGACTAGAATTCATCAGAATGTTACTGGCATTTGCATGCTTCAGAAATTTCAATATTTATCAGATGGATGTCAAGTCATCATTTTTTAATGGAACTCTAGAAGAAGAAGTCTATGTTGAACAACCAGAAGGATTCATGCTAATAGAAAATCAAGACTATGTGTACAAGATAAATAAATATTTGTATGGTCTTAAGCAAGCCCCAAGAGCATGGTTTTCAAGACTACATCAGTACCTACAAAAACAAGGATATAAGAGAGGGACTACTGACAACAACTTATATATCAAAATTGAATATCAAAATATGATTGTTGTGGTAGTATATGTCAACGATATCATATTTGGGAGTAATCTTACTATAATGAGAAGAAAAAATTGCAAATGAAATGTAAGAAGAGTTTGAAATGTGTATGTTGGGAGAACTGTCTTTCTTCTTAGGTTTACGAGTCACTCAATCATAAAAAGGAATATTTATTTCCCAAACCAAATATATCAAGTAAATGTTGAAGAAATTCCAAATGGAAGACAATAAACCTATAAGTACTCCAATGGTCATTAGATGTAAACTAAGCCTAGATGATGACTCAGCAAAAGTAGATCAAACTATGTATAGATCAATGATCGGAAGTTTTCTCTATTCAACAACAACTAGACATGGCATCATGCAGGCTATAGGACTATTGGGAAGGTTTCAATATGCACCTAGGGAAACTCATCTAAAAGAAGTAAAACGAATATTTAGATATCTTAAAGGGACCTTAGAATTTGTATTATGGTATTCAAAAGATAAATACTTTACATTAAATGTATGCAATGATGTAGATTGGGCTGGTAGTATAGATGACAGGAAAAGCACCAGTGGAGGAGCATTTTTTCTAGGAAAATGTCTAGTAGAATGGCTAAGTAAGAAAAAAACATCCACAGCATAAGCATAATACATTTTTGATGCATCATGTTGCACACAAGTTCTCTAGATGAAGCAAACATTAGAAGATTTACAAATAAGATACGATGATCTAGTTACTATTAATTGTGACAACACTAGTGCCATAAACATCTCTAAAAATCATATAATTCACTATAAAACCAAACACATCCCAATCAAATACCATTTCTTAAGACGTCAAGTTATTCAAAGAGTGGCTAAAGTAGAGTATGTGAGCACCAAAGAACAAATTGCAGGCATATTCACAAAACGTTTTCCCAGGAGTACCCTTGAAAATATTCGACAGAAATTGGGAGTAATTCACATACCTTATTAAAACCACAAAAGTTGCATCAGAAGAAAGGGGCACATGGATAGGGGGAGCATCGCCACGGGGGGAGTGAATAAACACCCCTTATGTCATTGTTTTCAAAGGGGGAGGAAATTGATAAATAGCAAAAATAAAAATATTTCAAAGAAAAGGTTGCCATCAATGCCAAAGGGGGAGAATTTTGGACACAGTGGTATGATATTGGCATTGATGTCAACAAAGTGAAAGTGATGAGATCAAAGCTCAGAAGAGATAGAATTGTAGAAATCATGTAGGAGAAATCTTAACCATTGATCGAAAGTAACTAAACAAGAATCCTCGGATCTCATAGAGAACTTTGGGTGAGTTATCAGTTGTTGGATCAAGCAAGAAATAGAAAGATTCGAGGCTTAGGAGCTTTTCCACTTCGGTGAATATTTGAGACAAGGAAGAATATCTAAAACCCTGAAGTCGTGAAATCTCGTCAGCTGTCAGATCTAGGAGAATGAAATTTAACCATTCGATAGAAATATCTCACTAAAGGAAATAAGGTGGTCAACTCTAGCATTGACCTACTCTGGTGATAAGAAGTTCAGATAAACCAAGAAATACCGAACTTTGAATCCCTAGAGTTAATAAACTCCGTCGAATCAAACAATTGAAGTTCTACGGTGGTAGATCTATTTGGCGCTTCGGCAATAAATGGAGTAATGTAAAAAGGAGCCACAATATCCCAAAGTCCCATAATCACCAAAATCTCTCTAGTCATCTAATCAAGAATGAGCTTCAGATAATGAATATTCCCCTGGATTGTTTGATCATGTGAGGGAAGGAATAGTCAGCCCAGCATTGACCACTTTGGGATTACTAGGAGTCCCAAACAACTAAAACTTTCGAAGCCACGAAGTGTCAAAGCCACAAAATCCAAAGCCATAATCATGAAATCTTAGTAGTCGTCCAATCTAATAGGAATATCAATATCCTCAGATCTAATCAACGATCTAGAAATAAACACGTGGCACGTTCCGGAAGGTGACACATTTCAAGGCTCATTTGACATATAAAGTTTACAAAATTCATGAATCAAGGTGACACACAGAAGCCACTCAGCCAATTCCACGTCAACATATACACATCAACATGCCATGTCACTCTGGGATTACAGCCTCTGGGGATGTCCATCTTATCCTACCAGCAAAAATTCCCGAAGCGTAGAAGGTTGAAGTCACAAACTAATGTTGGTTGTTGATCTAATATCCTCCAGGTTCTCTCATGACCATTAGATCCAACATAGTGGAAGGATAGAGTAAGAATGAATCACGAAGTAACACTAATTGTTGATCTATTTCGGGAGCATTCTCGACCAGTGATCAAGCACAGTGGCCAAGTGTTAAATTTCTAGTATGTTGAAAGAGAACGGACCATAGATATCAACTCCTAATTAAGTTGTGATCATCGATTTTGAAGCCTTTGGATAAGCCAGGATTGTCCATTCAACGGAAGATTAAATATCAATCGTCTGATCTACTAGTGAATAGAGTAAACACACTTCAGTAAAATTTACTCAGGGGGAGTTGGAAGACTGCAAAGGCCAGAAATCCTGAAGGCTGAAGTACCAGAGAACATGGTTCCAGCACTGGTCATGTGATAAGGTAAAGAAGTTAATAAGGAGTGCAAAGGGCCTAGAAGTAAATAATCCCTCAAACATTTTAATATGGTCCCATGTTGAAGAATAAGGGCAGAAGGAGAAAAGAGCCTATCTACATAATTTGAATCTGAAAATCAACAATCCTGATTAAATCACATACAAGGATAAGTGCATGGATCTAGCCATCGGTCACACAAATTTTGGATTGAAGGGAGCGCCTATTGATTAAGACTTGAATTCACAACAAATCGATATCCATAGACTAATGAAATGATACACAGTCATGATTAAATAAGAGTTAAATCATGAGCTTTATGAATAAAGAAATAAAAGGCTTAATGACAAAATACTCAGAATTAGTTAAATGAAAGGGTGAAATGGTTCATTATTAAAAGACACAATGGTTAAATTTCATACCTTTTGGAATACTATATAAATAGAAAGGTATGGTGAAAGAAAAATGTCTTTGCAATCCATATCAGAAGATCAAAATAAGAAGAAGAGTCCAAGAAGGAAAGCTAAAGATAATTATGCAGTGAGGGTGGAAGGGAAGAGCAAGGAAGGATTCATATCCTTTACTAAGTAAAGTGTGAAAAAAAGGGAGTTGGTGCTTCCTAGATTTGGTACCCTAAAACAAGGGAGTTGTTGCTTACTAGGGTTGGTGACCTAAAATAAGGGAGTTGGTGCTTCTTAGGGTTGGTGCCTTGAAGAATGGGATTTGTGTCTCCAACATTTGGATCTCTAAAGAGGATTGGTGTCCTTCACAATCACAGATTATTCTCTATAAAATTTGTAATTCTTGTTAAGTATATTTATATAATTGGTTTTTAAATACAAATCCATTTTTGATCTATTGTGATGATTAAAATAACAAATTACTAATTATTTAAAAAGGTAATATTGATTCACCCACCCCCCCTCTCAGTATTTCCAACAATGGTACTATTAAAACCTGAAACCAAATTATTTCCAAATGATCAAGGTACACAAATAACCCACCTCATATAGAACCCATCCTAGGAATTTGCATCCATAATGTAGATCATACACTACAATAATCAATCAAATCAAATGCATTTGACAAAAAAATTAAAACATAAGGCATACACTGAACAAGCTAGAATAACCTAGTTGAGATATCTTGTAGCCAAAATAAGGGTGACATGAGAAAGAAATGCCATATTTTGTTTAATATTCTTGTGGTTCTCAAACAACACAATTGAAGCATGTTAACCACATTAGCTAGTCGTTTCCTTTCCAACTACATCTTATAAGCATGAGAAATGATTCTATAACAAATTCATTAGCATTCGAAACTTTTAGGCATTTATATGCCTTGAATAGGTTATAAGCATGCATTTTTCATTATTGTTTTGTATTTTATAGATTGAAAGAAACCAACATTTATTGACCTTGTTTCCCTTTCTTTTACACAAGGACTCTATACCTGATATGTTCCCATCATCAAGGTATATTTTCAGCATACGAGAGGTAAAGAAAAATGCAGACACTTTGGGCCAATCATAATAACATATGGGCAATTACGGGATAGAAATGGTACTCTCATTTTTCTTTCCATGGAAAATAATAGACCAGTAAACATTGCCTAGCTGGATTCCAACTAAGCAAAAAATCATCCAAAATCAACAAAGATATTTTCATTCACAACTTCTAAGCAATCTTCCAACAACGATCCAAATCCACTCTTGTTATTACAAACAAGCTTAACAATAAAAAAATTGAACATCATTTCTTTAAAATACAGTTCCTTAACCAAGCCTAGGTTCTCTTTAAATATTTGGTTGTGATGATATATATTTCAGTACTTTCAAAACTTGTTATCTTCCTTCATCCCCAAAAACAATGCAAAGACCTACAATGTTCCAAATGCAAAAATTGCAATTTCAATGCTTTGATGTTGGATATACATAGCTCCTTTATAGTATCTCCCTAGCATAAGGCCAATGTCCCAACCAACGACAACGACATAAGTACCCATGGTTTGACAAAATGCATGAAGGTAAAACCAAGAGGCTTGGTTGTAATGAAATTTCTCAAACTTAAAGAAGAAAGGATCGACACACCAGGCTACTTACCTCAAAGGGACCAAGAGATAAAATAGTGATGTTATCTATGGTAACAAATATCAAGTTATATTTCATCCAAGATATGATTGGATTTTGACAACCAAGTCAAGTTGTCAAATCGACAATTCATAAATCCTAGCCTCCCATTCAAGAGTTAAATCAACACTCTTTTAGCTTTAGTTCTAGTTCACACATATTTTAATATGTAGATTCCAATATATGCATTGTCGCTTCCTCATATCTTCAAATTGCAGACCTCAACAACTCCTCGTAGAAGAATACATGCACTGCAATGAGGATTTCCCTCGGAATCTCCATGAACAAATTTTGGTAGCAAGAATCTACATAGTCTGAAATCCCTCTACAACAATGACCATCGAAAGCTTCATCAAGGACCCCATCTCCTTTTTTCAACATGGTGACTAAAGCCATATATGAAAATAGTTACAATAATAACACTTATAATGGACAACCATTTCAGCATTGGAAAATTGGTTTATTATCCAAATTTAAACACAAAATCGATGTCTGTAACAGGTTGGCTTCTTACTAAAACATATTACATAGAAGTAATATATAACAAGTTGAAAGACCTCTCATTTTTATTCCAAGGATAGAATTCACAAGCCAAACACACAGTCATAAGAATCATGCAAGTCAAGACATTGAATAGGTATACTAAACAAGAACAGAGTATTTCTAATGATAAAGGGAATGATTGGTTTCCAAAGAAACAATATCAAAATCAAAATATTTTTCTACACTCAATGAGAACTAGGAAAAATGACTCTCCTATAGTAGGCTAAAATACAACGTAGAATAAGTTACGTAAATTATTGTGTGTAAAATCAGTTAAATACAATAAAAGAAACATAACAACTACACCAACACTATAACACATAGGAAAGTATTTTGTATACCAAAAATAATGAGAACTTCTAGAGAAAACATGAAGTACATATATGTATTGAATATTGAATGCCAAACAACTAACTAAGATAAAGTAATTTTCCACCCAATTGTAAGTAGTCCTTGTTGGAAACAGTGTTGTCATTAATGCCAAAGGATATAGACTGTTGGAAAAAATGTTGCATAGTGTTAATGTTGACTTAATGAGTTAATCCATATCTACCTTGTGTAAATGAAAGTGACATGACAGAGGAAGTATCCAGACTGCTACAACCAAAGAGGAGATCAGGAAGCATCCATATTGCAAATAAAACCAAATAGAGGAAATTGAGTATGTACCTATGTGTCAATAAGTTTCTGGGTACAAGGCTCTGTGTGAATGAGGCAATATGAACAAGATGACCCTAATAAAGAATAAATTGAGGAATGAGATATGACAGGGGGATACTTCGAAATCCTAATACCAAATCAAGGAAGCAGTCGAATTGTATAACCAAGCCGACAAAGGAAAGACAAGTTTATGAATTTTGTATAAAGGTATGAGGAGGATGAGATAATATTATTGCATATATGAGCAGTGTTGATATTGAAAAGAAGGTTTTGGTTGCTTAGACTGAAGTGAATGGTGAAAGTTGATATATCCCATATTCATAAAGAAAGACAACTTCAATGGGTTTATAATGAAAATGTAGCATTAATTTGTTTAAATAAGAATGAGAAAGTTATGGAACCATGTTCAAAGGATTAACTTTTAGTAGTTAGATCATGACCATTGATCTTTGGGAATAAATGGCAAAGGATTGGGGCATGATACCCAGTGAGCGAGATTAGATGCCACATCAGTGCCATGTGTCCAGTAAGATGAGTTCCACATTAGTACCACACCAGTGCCATAACAAGAAAATTTACAGATGCCACATGCAGTGCCATGTGTCAGGACACATAACAATTCCACGTCATCCAGTATACATGTAGAAGAAGTCCACATGGAATCCACCTCATCTCCAACATAAAAAAAAAAGGATCGAAACAATCAAATTCAAGTGTATGTATACGAAGAATCATAAAGTTACCATGGCCTGCGATGAGATCTCAAAAATTTACTAAGTATCAAGAATGGATCGAAACGATCAGATTCGGGTGTATGTATATAAGAATCATAAAGTTACCGCGCCCTGAGGTGAGATTTTGAAAAATTGACTAAGTATCAAGAATGCATCAGTCAGACAGAGATGTCTCGCATAGCATAATGAATTATAAGAATTTTATAAGTATTCATAATCAATTGGATGGATGGGGTCATAGATATAGACAAGTTTATCAGGAAAATGTCATAGACCCGCAATGAAATGCTTGGAAACATTTCTAAGTATGGGTGAAAAATAAGTGTAGTGGAATGTGAGAGTGTATTTTGGAGGCCACATAAGTTTGAATGGAATAAATGATGACCTTAGACCCGAGGTGAATTTTTTTTATGGCTAAGATTGAATCAGAGTCTAGATCAAATGATTGCTAAGTGTTAGGGTCGTGTCAAGCATTCTAGTGGCCAACAATAGAAAATATGTGGTTGATGTTTAATCCAAGGACTGATCGGACAATTGTTGTGCATTGTGGCTGCAAGATGTATTTTAGTGGACAGTAAACAAACCAATAGTTAATATTAAATCCAAAGGAATGATCGAATGGTTACAAAGCGATGAAGTTCATGTAGTATATTTTGATAGGTAGTGAATGAGATCAACAATGGACATTTAATTCGAAGGAACATTTGACGGTTGTTGATTATTGAGTGATATGTTGTGTGTTCCAAGACTTGGTGGTATCAATATGCTAGAAGAGATCAATGGATGAGAATTGATCAAGAACCACATCCAACAGGTGCTGAGCAATGAGTTCATTTGCGTGTTGTATTAGATAGTGAGTAGATTGACAATTGATATTTGATCAAAGACGGATCAAATGATGGTTGAGTGTTGAGGTTGTGTTGCATATTCGGATGGGTATAGAATGGATCAATGTCCATGATCAATTCAATAGACCATATACGACGGATTCTAAGTATCAAGGTTTATGCTTTGTCCAGTGAGAAGATAACATGTGAATTAGGAGAAAATTGGGACCAATTTCAAAGGATTTATGAAGTCCAAATTTTAAGGTAGAGACAAGTGATCTAGAGATGACCTCATGAGAAATACTGGTTTTGAATATGTGGAAAAAAACTTCAGTGTATTCCCTATATAAATAACGATCCTCAAATTGAATTCAGTTGAGTGTGAAAGAGAGTGTGGATAGTGTGAAGAGAAGCTCTGAGGCTCTGAGGTCCGAGGATGCTTGAGAACGAAAGGAAGATAATGTAATCGTTTAAGGGTAGTTAGGATGTGCAAGGCCTAAGGAACTTTTGAAACAAGAATATTGTGAACTGAAGGAATGTGTTGTGACAAAAGAGACAGAGCAACAGTTTTATACAAGTAGAGGCTTAAGGAAAAGAGAATTTTTGATATTATTGACAGATTGAGGAGATTGGTATCTCTAGTAGGTTGGTTCCTACATATTGATGAGTTGGTTCTCAACTAAGGGGATTGGTGTCTCCTGCAGGTTGGTGGATGAAAATATTGCAACTATAGGTTGGTGCTTACAGAAAGTGTTGAGTTGGTGCTCAGTTAAGGGGATTGGTGTCTCTTGTAGGTTAGTGCCTGCAAACATTGTAATGATAGGTTGGTTCCTACATGATTTTATAAAAGAATTGTTTTGTGGTTTTATCCCATTTTGGTTTCCAC
>ML801322.1:42837-67664 GCA_009831015.1 Picea engelmannii | reverse complement strand
AAATACAAAGGTAAGCTTCCCTTCAAATGATTTAATTGTGTAGAAATAGGACACTTTTCTACTAAATGTGTAACGTACCCAGCCTCCAACTGAGCATCATTACATGTGGAATACACATTAAATATGGAGATTTTCTACTTAATTAAATTCATGTAGCTTATCAGCTGCAAATCACACACAGATTTGACCATTAGACTAATAGTACATTTCTAAATGCATCTAACAGCATATATTAAACATGAATACAATTGTTTAGGAAAACAACAAACACCCAGAATTCATATAAATCATTTACATAGTGGGATTAACATGAGAATGGAATAGAAACACTTATCTGCTAATTCTTAACCAATTAGCTGCAAATGAAGGATGAACCTCCCAGCCATAGACACTGCTATTCATTTTCTCTCAACAGTATTCCACCCCCAAGATGAGGCTATGAGTCCAAAAGGATATATGTCCCACTTGTTTTCCACTATCCACAAACTGCATCCCCAAAACCAAGGTTCTACTCCCATATTAGTTCCAATCCTCTATCTCTCTCTCTTCCCCACAACCTGCACTACCCAAGGAATGTACCCCCCTTCACTGCTCATAGTCCCTCAAGATATATCATTTATTTATCAAGATCCATAGTTCTTACAGCATCCTTCACAAGGCTCTTGAGATATTTCCTCAACAGGAAATCACACCATGGGATTACAGCCTGATTTTATAGGAACATAAGCCTCTTTCTTCATAGCCAAAACATATCCAAACAATGGTTTTTTTCAATTATACCATGTATGGTATTCTTCCCAATCCTCTTCTCTCCCTTTGCTACCCAAAATATACATGTAAGAACTGTCCCTATTCTGCATACGAATTTTCTCCTCCTTTCTTTCTTGACTCACACTCTTCTCAAGGATGATTGTACTTCATCCCATTATATCCAATAACTATGGGATGTGACCACTCACACCCACCCTCTTACATGAGTTTAAATGAATGGCTTCTCATACACTCAATCAGAAAACATAAGGTTATGCACAAAGATAATAATTTCAGGAATGTGGGTTGGACTAATACCCATGAATAATTCCCCCTTGGACCCCTCTCTCTTGTGGAATCATATCCCCCCATCATTCTTCATTCCACTCATATCACAGCCAGCAATTATTACTTTTATTAATTATTTCAATGTTCATAATATGCAATTCATCCCCGACCACATTAAATCAATACGGGCACTTCACCCAAACATATTGGCTCGCCAACCTAATTCACATTTATTAAATTACATTATAATTCACGGGGATTATAAATGAGGATGTTACATCCCCTCCCCTTTAGTCTTTCACCATCCTTAGTGAAAAACACCCTACAGGCATAATTTCATTTTACAATTCTGACTCCCTAGCCAATAATCAATATACAGGATCTCTAGCCTAAAATTACACATGAATTCCATCCTATTGGCATAGGGGCAGACCCAGGGTTCAACACTCAAGATCGCACCAACAAATCCCTAACTACCAACCCTTTCGAAAAAACATGCAAAGAACATGTTATTCAGATCTAATAGATCAAGAACTTAGCATATACACATGGATCATATCTAACATTATACACATCATAAGAACTATGAATAAGCATATATATCAGATCTATCTACTCCTCTCAAAGAACTTATCAAATAATCACATCAATGCATCAGAACAAGGCACAAAGCAAACAATGTCATATTTATGTGGTTCACCCCCACCCTGGGGCTACGTCCACTAACTCTTCTTTATTATCGTCGCCCAATTGGTTACAAGTGCAGAGCCTTGGAAACCCTTACTCTGCACAGGATAGAAGATCTGGGCATCTCACTAGATCCTTCTTCCTTGTGCTACATCACAAAGCCTTCCACAACTCCTTACAATGACTTTCACTTAGCTCTGCAAGCCTCTTACAGTCATGCACGGAGCACTTACAAAATCTATTAGCACTTAGTTTACATCACATACATTTCTATATCCTTCCGATAGATGCCTATATATCTATTTATACATTACAAAAGTGGGCCTAAGCATGGGTAAACCCACGGGCCGACATCCCTTTCCCATTACATATTCCCAAAAACCCAAAAGGGGCCCAAAAGTGGGTCGAGATTCCGCAATCTCCGCTTCATCTAGCGCTCCATCTTCGACAAACTGTCGAAGTCCCAAAAATGGTCAAACATGGCCAAGTATCTCCCAAAACTTAGTCAAGGGCCAACAGGCCCTCAACACTCACCTGTGACTCGTCCCGAGTGACTTTGGTCTGGTCAATTCTGCCTTGAATGCCCGGATATTGGCTCGAGCCGCTTCGACCTTCTGTTGTGTTGCAACCTCTTGCTCGAAAAAATCCTGGATGAGTGCATCATTGACGGGTCCCTCTAGGAATTGTTCTATTGAAATCACAACCTGTTCTAGCTCTGCTCCTTAGCTCTCAACCTCTATGAACAGCTAACATGCCTTATCTTGCACTGGTTGAAGTCTTTGAGTCACATCCATCAGTTTTATCTGGATCGTATGGACCTGTTGTTGGGTCGTGCACTTCTCATGAGATCTCTTCATTCTTTATACGGGTGATAGGGCCTTCAGCTGTGTCTGTAGCTTTTCAGCTTCATACTTAACCTCCTGGAGCTGCAACTCCAATTTATATAACTTTGGGTTCTCGGTGAGGTTCTCATATGTCTGGGCGATGCAACTACTCAACTGCTTGCACTCCAGGGAAAGAGATTTTAGTCTGTAAACTGCATTGTGGGAAGTTATTTCTCTTTGGTCTTTGATCTCCTATGGGGTCTCATGTACTACATGAAGCTCTAGATCTGCAATGTGTTGTTGTAGCTTCTGGATCACGTCTTCAAGCTGTGCCACCTACTATGGGATTCTTTCTTCGATATGCACCTCAATGACTGTCACAGAGCGAAGTGCTCTGTTAACCACTTCCTTTACCTCCAGTTGCTCTGCTAGCAACTGTTCCTTTCCTTGTTGTAGTTGTGCTTTCTCATCATTCCATTTTTCTTGGAGAGCACTCTTTTCTTTTTCTGCAGTGTTGCGTTGTTCTACAAGTACTCCCTGTACTTGTGTCAAAGCCTGAATGGATTTCTCTACTTCATCTTCTGCTTTTCAAAGTCGAGCCTCGACTAAATCCATGATTTGGTGGAGTTGAGCTGGCTCATCTCCTACTTCTGGTGTTCTGACTGACAGGGGCGTAGTGGAGACTACGCGCTTCGATTGAAGTGCCTGCTACACTCCTTAGAGCTCTATCTTGATCCGACTGTACATCTCATCTTATTTAGTCTCTTTCTTCTCTATTATCTCCATCTCATCATCATTCAGAGCCTGCAATCAAGCTCTAGTTGGTTTACCAGGTATTGTTCCCAATTCATCTGTACACCCTCTGCATACTTCCCGGCGAGGTCTACTATGAATCTGGTTACTTGGGTGGGTCAGTTCTTGCGAACTAATTTCCTAGTAATGAGTTGATAGGCTAGGTGCACTGCACCATTATGGATAGAGACTACCTTGTAGCCTCATGTTCCCTTCTCGACATCGCCATACGTATCCTTTATCTTCTGTGCAAGAGCATGATTTGCAGTCTTGTCGGGGTAAAAATCCTATGGGTCGGGGCCTTGCATGCTAAGCCTGGTGATCCAATGGATCAAGTTCAGATCCACTGTGGTACGTTAGTTCAGCCATAAATATCCTCCATGGTAACAGGATAACAACACCTTAACACATGCATTTACTTCTTGATGTCGTCCGAAGTGCAGGATCTTCATCACATTAAGTAGGGTAGATTGTGTGAGGTTATGGGTCCAAGCCTGGGGGATAATATTTTAATTTTTTCCTTTCATCTTGGTTAGATACTTATGCGAGGAGAACATGTTGTAAGCCTTTTTGTAGTCACTAAACTTCAATGCTGCTATCTTATCCTGGTCTATGCAAACTGCACGCACCCCTTTCGGGAGGTAGGCAGTGACCAAAGCATACTCAAAATCCTTGGGCACGTTGTCTCTGTTCACTGCACCTCTCAGAGGAGGTATATATGCAGGTAAGATGCTCGAAATCAACTTGGCATTCACGAGATCATCTCTATGTTTTTTTCTCATCTCTGTCACGATTCTGGAAGTTCCTACTTCGTGAGCAGTCAATGGATAAGCTTGGACTCCTCCCATCGATGATGCTTGCACACCTACAGACATCCTTCTTTCCGACATGACTTTCTCGGTCCTGAGATCAGTGAGTACTTCCTTCGTAGATTCTTCAAGTGCGCTAATCTCTTTGGACATACACTCTCAGGGTTAATAATATCGGGTTCACGAAGTAATGTAGACACAGCAATAAGATGGAAAGAAAGAGCGTAATGATCATTGGACAATTGTAATGAAGGTTGCGAGCTCAAATTCTCGATTCGGCAAAAGTCTTCTTCGTGCATGGCGTGACGAGATAAATAGGTTAGTCTATAATGGTTGGCTCACAACAGTCATGACCCTCCATTAACTCTTGTTCAATCTGTTATGGCGTGGCCCAACGGTCTGATGATGCCTCTTTATTTATTTTCTTCCTATTCGGAGCAGAAGTCGAATGGATATATCGGTCCAATGGCTATATTTCTTTGTCATGGCGAAGTACTCTATGTCGTTGTTCTGATATCTCAGCGAAGCTCCAATTCTGCAATTTTTCTTTTTGCGAGGTCTCTTCTAAAACCTTCTGTAACCTTTCAGTATTAGCCATTTTCTTTCTTAACTTTCTAGCCTTCTTTCCAGTGGGCTTCATCTCGGTAATTCTTTTATCATTCTGAGTCTTTTCTTATTTGGTCTTAGTTACTTCGCATTGTTGAAATTTTTTCCTAGGGATCATGTGTAGTAATTCTTCCTTGTCTGGGATACATAATTCAATCTTCTAGGGATCCTCTATTTTTCTATTAGCCTCGACATCCAAGTTTCTAGTATAAAATATCTGTGATCTTCTCTTTTGTTCCTCAATCAAGTGTGTGATCCTTTTGGTCATAAATTATTTTAACTCTTGTTGCTTCTATTCCAAAACTTCTTCTTCCTCCTTTCATCTGGCTTGATCTCTATCAATCCAAGGTTTTCCTATTAGCATGGTAAATAGGGCTCTGTCTTCAACAAATTTAATAATCTCAAAGTCCTCTTCTGTCGAAGCTCCATTGACAGTCATAGGTATCCGAGCGAGCCTTCCACATAGGTTTACTAGATTTCCTCTTAATAAACCTATTCCTCCTAGGGAAGGGATCATAGCAGGCCTTCCTATAGCTTCCCAGGTTCTTTCTGGCATAATATTTATCTATGTTTCTTCATCCAGGACACAGTTAATGTTGAAGTCCCCTATTATTGATTCGATGCATTCCTTCTCTTTGAAGATCTCTAATAAGATGACATGTCGGTGGTCATTCAAGGTCTCTTTTACTTGTATCAATACCTTCTATGATTCTTACTGGGGTTCTTCCTTTTCTGGATCTGCCTAGGGGTTTCCTTGATTCAGATTCATTCCTTCAAGTTTAGCGATCATTCTAGGGAAATCCAACACTTCATGGTCCATGGCTTTGCAACAAATACAACTAGGTCTTGTTCCAGGGAATTCCTTAGCAAGATGTCCTGGTCTTCTACAACTGTAACAGAGGGTCAATCCTCTCTTTCTTTTAAATGATACCCAACCTCTTATGTACTGCACACTAGGATCATGGTAGCTAACCTGCAACAAATTCTTTCTATGATACTGCATCCATTTGTTAGTCCAAACATTTTTTCTATGCATAGGTATAACATATCTTTCATTATTCTTATCAGATCTATTAATATCAAACCTTCTTTCATCTATTAATGCCCTACTTTTTAAGCTAGGACAGAATCTATCAAACATACCTAGATCATTATTCTAGAAACAAAAATTTCCACTTATCTTACTTTTGCAGAGTACAAAGATTTCAAATCTAGAACTTTTAACTATTATTATCTTTAACAGAGCACAAAGCTTACAGATCTTACCTCTTTCAATCAAAACTTCTCACTTTTACCTTTCTTGAAGCACAAAGCTTTCAGATCCTGCTTCTTTTCTACATATCCAACCTCCTTTCTTTCAGATCTGGCCTTATTTCTTCATATCGGGATTTTTTCTCTCAGATCTAACCTTCTTTCTTTAGTACAAATATTTACAGATCAAGTAGAATACTGCACACTAGGGCATAGATCTACGCACAAAGCTTTCACAGTTTCAAATCGAATCTTTGCATAGAGCTTCCTCTTTCTCAGTTCAATCACAACTTTAGTCCCAGCAACAAAACCATTTGTTAGCACAGGGGAAAACCCAGGGTTCAACACTTAAGAAATCACCAACAAAGCCCTAACTACCGGCCCTTTCAGCAACACATGTGAAGCATATGAAGTCTCACCCGAGGTAGAGGCAGGGGTGGTTGCAAGACTCAGGTGTTTGCAACCCTAGTTGGGACACAGATCTATGATTCTAACACTTAATAAATCACTTAGCATTGTTGGTTCTTTAATATGTAGTCAATATCCACTTCATTGATAACACAGGGCTTTGCAACATTCACTATGAACTAGAATATTCAAGCACTTAGCATCAACATGTTATTCAAATCTAACAGATCAAGAACTTAGCATATACACATGGATCATATCTAACATTCTACACACCATAAGAACTAAGCATAAGCATATATATCAGATCTATCTACTCCTCTCAAAGCACTTAGAAAATAATCACACCAATGCATCAGAACAAGGCACAAAGTAGACAACACCGCAATTTACGTGGTTCACCCCCACCCTAGGGCTCTATCCACCAACTCTTCTTTATTATCGTCGGTCAATCGATTACAAGCACAGAGCCTTGGAAACCCTTACTCCGCACAGGACAAAAGATCTGAACAGCTCGCCAGATCCTTCTTCCTTGTGCTACAACACAAAGCCTTCCACAACTCCTTACAATGACTTGCACTTATCTCTGCAAGCCTCTTACAGTCATGCATAGAGCACTTAAAAAATCTATTAGCACTTAGCTTACATCACATACATTTCTATCTCCTTCCGATAGATGCCTAGATATCTATTTATACATTACACAAGTGGGCCTAAGTGTGGGTAAACCCATGGGCTGACATCCATTTCCCATTACATATTCCCAAAAACCCAAAAGTGGGCCAAGATTCTGCAATCTCTGCTTCGTCTGGCGCTCCATCTTCGACAGGTTGTCGAAGTCCCAAAAATGGTCAAACATGGCCAAGTATCTCCTAAAACTTGACCAAGGGACAATACAGCCTAAACAAATTACATACACCATGGCCCCAATACCACAGATACATAGGCAATACGACCCCTAAAAGCATAAATACATAGGCACTCTAGCCCCAAAACATATATATATAAAGGTACCCTGGCCCGAAACATATACATAAGCCACTGGCGTTCTCCTACAACTATCATGATTTCCACCAATTCTCTTCCTCTTGACCTGCCCAACCCAAGGAATGGTGTCCGATTCATTTATCAGGGTTGACCTAAGGAATTTTCCCCCTTCAATATTCTTCGTCCATTGAGTTGCACCATTTATTTATCAAGGTATTTTGGCATAGGTGACTAGGAATCTAACTATCAGGAACTCGTTGCTAGGAAAAATATCAGTAAAATAACCAGCAACAACCTTACTTTTGTAGTGCAACTCACACAAGAGTGCATTCTTCAGGAATAAAAACCTAGTTCTTCAAGAGTGCAAATCACAAAGGATTTCACTCTCCAGGCTTGACAACATGGTTCTTTGACAGTGCAACTCACATAGGAGTTCACTCTTCAGGCCTAACAACCTGGTTCTTTGATAGTGAAACTCACACAGGAGTTCACTCTTCATGCCTGACAACCTAGTTCTTTGATAGTGTAACTCACATAGGAGTTCACTCTTCAGGCCTAACAACCTAGTTCTTCTTGTTGTACTCACCCTCTAGGCTCCTACATCCCTTTCACTCATATAAACTTCCTCAATAGATCCATCATTTTCCAAGGTGTTTTCACGTAGATGAATGTCATCTTACTGCTAGAATTATGCTAGAAACGCATAACATGTGACAATCATTTCATCTACATCATATGTAGTAATTATGAGACGTCATCATAAAATTTTCATTATAAAATTTCAAATCTGTTTTACACAGGAAAACAAAATTTTCCAAACATGAATCCTCTACTCATAATTGCTCGGTTATTTCAATAGTAAGCATAGGTATTCCTTATGGATTACACCACTGTCATATCCAAGACCATTATTCCTACAATTTTCTCAATTTCCATGCACCCAAACAAATTGTTAGCATATCATAACAATCTCCAATTATCAATTTTTCAAATCTAGTTATACTGGAAAATAAAAATTCCCACGCATGGGATTTCTTCTCATTATGTTTGGCTCTTTCAATGGTATATATTAGTCTTCCTTATGGGCTTACATTGTTGTCATATCCAAGATCATTCTTCCTACAATTTTCTCAATTTTCTTGCAACCAAACAAGTTGTTAATATCTCATGCATAATATTTGCATTCAGTCCATGAAGTGATTTTCATAGTTATATTAATCTAAAAATTCTATCACCTCCAACTATTATTCATATTAAAAATGGAATTCATCCATTGATCATATTTTCTTGAATGAAACTATCATTCACAGTATATGCATTATCAACACATCAATATTTTCATAACACAATCATAATTTACCAATAAATAAAACCATTGTCCCAATAATCATGGCCACATCTACACAATGCATCCTTGCATTGACTTTGGAATGCCATATGTTCATGTCATTTATTCCACCATGTGAGTTGGAAGGTATGGTCCATGCCTCAATACCTCATTCAAACTCTTCCCCACAACCCCTCTGATCCTTTGGATACCTTCCTCTTCAAACCATACACAACACTAGGAACATCATCCCTTTGTGTTATTTAGTGTAGTCAAAAAGGTTGTGTTCCAAAACTCAGTTACATAGGGAAAAACCACTATGCACTTGGATGGCACTATAGCCTTTCCATATCCATTCTCATCATGGCCTCACTCATGACCATATCTATTGGCATTCATTGCTACAACAAGAGTAATGTCTCCTGACTTAACTCGGTTATGACCTCATAACCAACATAACACATTATGCAATTAATTTTCCATAAATGCATTCAAGCAACAAATATTATTTGCATATTCAAGGCCTCCTTCCTTTACATCAATTCAAATATTGAGATTCAACTAAGGGAATTCTTACCTCAATTCCCTTCAGCAATTATACATCATAACAACCTCAAATGCATACATGTATGGTTTTCATCAATTTACTTGATGCTACTTGATCAACTGGTACTTTATAGAAGCTCACGGGCTTCTTTTTCCAATCTCTTAATCATCATTCCCACCATCCTCATTTTGTATTCATATGGATGGATACCATAAACAAAAATACCATCATGCTATAATCATGTTTCCTGGATACACAATCTATCATTAGTTTTATTCAAATATCATAGCATCATTATTTCATATGTATATATATATATATGAAATATATCAACAGACTACTCCCAATCTATAATCATGCCACCAACAAGTTCAGGCATGTCTACATGCACAAACTCACATCAGTATGCACCAAGCATTTGATCTTTCATGCCTATTTTATGCACATGCTTTATATCTTTATTCTATGTATCATGCATCAATTCTATCACACACTCCAATGCATATCTATTTCATATTAATTAATTATTTAGCTTTATTGTTGTAGATGGTTGTCCTTGAATTTTTATAGAACCATGCTTCCCTATGCACTATTATTCTACTCAAATGTGCACCACTGGGCCTTATTCTACATCTCTTAGCCAAGCCTCACTTGGCCATTCTGCATTTCCAACCACTAGATCCACTAGTGTTGCCATCTCACAACTGCTTCATTTATGTAAAGAAATATTGTCCCAACATCTTTTGGGCTATAATTCTTAATATACATAGTGTTGTAACATGTAGTATTTCAGCTGAATATTTAACATTGCAATCTGATTAGCCACTTTCATTTCCTTGACCACATTGGTCTTGAAACACCATTATCATTGATTGACATTTCAATATTTTGAAATATTTATTTTATGTCATATTTCTAATATTCTTTGTCATCCATGGCTTTGCTCAATTTTAAATAATTCATTGAGTCATCCATTGTGAAGCACTACTTGGCCACTCAATACCAATTTTCTCCAAATGGAATTCTACACATCCTCCATTTCCGCATGTACCCTGCTTTTGCTACGCACTCTAATGATAGAGGCAGCCTCCTTGCTTTGGGTATTTTTAGACAAAATTTGTTAAATCATACCCAACAATTACTTTTTCATGCATTCCCATACTTGCAACTAGATATGACTCATCCACTCCATGAGTCACACCTCATCTCATGATATCCTTTCTCCTTGTCTTTTAGTAAGCCTTCTTTGTTTTTAAACCTTAACTTTAATTCTACCTTCAAGGCTATGAAGTTCTTCTTAATTCCTCATACATGCAATTACTTTTATCACTTATTGGCTTCATGCTTTATTGTGAGAAGCTCTATTAGATTTACCTTGTAAACCATTTGGGCTCCATAGAAGCCGAATACTAATATTGCCATGTCCTTCCTCAGATATGTTTCAACCTTGCATCACCTACTCTGCAGTCCTGCACTTTCCTTTGTAGCTCTTGATGCTTCAGCCAATGGTACAAGGTTGACTTTATTCCCTATCAGATGGAAGCTAGAATTAGTCTGGAACATACCCACACAATGATCAATTGTGGAATCTTATCCTCTTTCTAGAAATCCCTTTCACACAACACTCTTTGTAGTGTGTTCTTGTACTTAATAACAATTCCCTATTAGTAAGCTCAACCTCTCTTTATTTGTAAAAACATTGCACTTCAAGTGTGCCTCTAGGATTATGCATAGGTATATGCTGAGCATCTACACTCTTCCTCACACAACAATCACCTTTGGCACTCACCTCTATCGTCTATGAAGGTTTTTTCAAATTTTGACACTATTTGGAAAAATCTTCACATTGAGTGGTTACATGGTTCACATAATCCAATTCCACTTTTTGTTACTTGTTTTGTATCTCTTTATTTCCTCAACCAACTTTTACAAGCTCTTACATGTTTCCATTACTTTGATATTCAAACCTAGGGTTGAATTTACCTTATTATACCTCTAATTCTACACCATGTGCAAGCAACCATTTTTGTTAGATCTATGCATAGTATAGAAATTTGTCAGTTAATGTTACCGGTCATTATTTATCCCAATTGATGAAGGACACAATGCACCAAATAAAAATATATAATTCCTTAGATGCATTCCTTTTTGAAACATCTCTCTAATGGCTATACTCATGCCCCAATTTGAGTTCTAAGCAAAAAGTTACAACATTTATAAGTTGAAATTCCAACTCTTTTGTTGCTACATAAATCTCTTTATTGTTTTCTGGAAAATTTACTTGTCCAAATCAAAATTTTGGGTTGGCATGTGTCTTCTACTCCTCGATACCTTTCCAAGTACATTTTTTTTTCTCAAATCCAAGCTTCGAGATGAAATTTATGGTCCAGAAAAATTTAGGTTGTTTTACCCAAATTACCCTTGTATGCTATAGGTGTCTTACTACTCTTCCAATACATTTTCAGGTACCCATAACCAAAATATGACTCCATAATTGGCTTCTATGGATCATAATATTTCCATCGACTACTCTTTTTCCCCAAATGGACTTCTGAGCATGGAGTTACACCCTATGGAAGTAAATCTGGTGTCAAAATTTTACCCTCATTGTTTTGGTTGTAACTTTCTCATACGAGCTCCATTTTGTGAACCATTCAGAACATTAGATAGATCTCTCCGAGTTATTTTATTTGAGATGTAGAAACATAGTGTACCTTGGTACACTCTATTCTTATGGTTTTTGATTGGCTAAAAACGTCATGAAGGGCCTAAAAAATGCCCCGTAAGTCAATGGCCTTCAAAAACCACAAAATTCGATTAAAACTGATTGTTTTACTACTGTAACAACCCTTTATATATGAACCATCGATCTCAAATCAAGAGAAAAAAAAAACATTAATCTAACTCTATTGCCCATCGACAATCGACAATTTCCTTTGAACATGCACAACACTTTTCTTGATCTGGCGACACGACCATCAACCATCGACCCAATTCCCAGACAATTGATATGCACACAACTCTTAAATCGATTGATTTGACCGTCATCCATCAGCGATTGATGATCCCCAATGACTATCCAATACACTTTCCCAAATCATCTGATGTAACCATCAATCATCAACCACTTCTATTTGCTAACGTGGAATGACAGGTGAATGTTGATGTGGCACGACACATCATCCTGAGGTGTCAACTTCGGTGGTGTGGCATGACACATTGATTATGATGTCATCATCCTCTTTCCTCCATCGACCATCGGTCAATTCCATTGGATGAATCAGTCGATGCTCAACCATCGATGCATTGGTCATCGATTACTTATCTTGCCTGATTCGAAACACTTCTCTGAATTCGCCCGATGCCCGATCACTGACCCATCAACCATTGGTGATTTCCATAGGTGATTAAAAATTATTTTTGGGATTAGGTCAGCACCGACTATTGGCCATCGATGGTTAGCGATATCCTTTGGCCAAATAAAACTCTTCTCCATTTTGGCCGACCCGACCATCGTCCATCAGCGATTTCTCTTGGCGAATTTCCATACTTAGAAATTTTAAACCAAAAACCATGAAGAATCTAATCCATCTATCTAATCCATTTCAAAAACCCTCAAAATGAATCATGGCCATTGATTAGATCTACCTTTCAAAACGATCGAAATAAATACATACAGTCGATCTGATCCATTTCCCAAACTGTCAAAATTAATCACAGTCATCAATTTACTCAACCTTCCAAATGGATGAACCTTATGAATGGTTTTAAATTTATCATGTTGAATCTCAATCATTGATCTTGGGATAAAAGGGATCTCGATCGTCGATATGCCAAACTACCTACAACTCTACATTCAGTGATTAAAAATTGAATTTAGACCATTCCAGGTCGAATTTTGACCTGCAAATTTACCGCTATACTCCATTAATCTTCTTAAACCATATGGAGTTATTCAAATTCATATTTTTCCCATGGATTTGGAGATTTCTCTCTGAATTCTTCATGTTTCCCCAAATCTGTCATAGACAAAATCTGCAATAGCGAATTTCACCGTTTCACTCTAATTCTTGGCCCATACAAGCCCGTTGTTTCAACTTGAGGGCTCTAATACCACTTTGTAACGTACCCAACCTCTATTTGAGTATCATTACATGTGGAATACACATTAAATATGGATATTTTCTACTTAATTAAATTCTTGTAGCTTATTATCCGCAAATCATGCACAAATTTGACCATTGGACTGATACTACAGTTCTAAATGCAACTAACAACATATATTAAACATGAATACAATTGTTCAAGAAAACAATAAACACCTAACATTCATATAAACCATTTACACAGTGGAATTAACATAAGAACATAATAGAAACACTTATATGTTAATTCTTAACCAAATGGCTACAAATGAAGGATGAACCTCCTAGCCATAGGCACTACTGTTCATTTTCTATCAACAACAAGCCACCCCCAAGTTGAGGCTATGAGTCCACAGGGAGATCCGTCCCACTGGTTTTCTACTTTCCACACAGTGTAGTCCCAAAACCCAGGTTCTACTCCCACAACAGTTCCAATCCTCTAGCTCTCTCTCTTCCCCACAATCTGCACTACCCAAGGAATGTACCCCCCTTCACTGATCACAGTCCCTCAAGATATATCATTCACTTATCAGGGTCCCTAGTGCACTTGGTTGACTAGGAATTCCTCATCTAGGATCCAATAACTTTCAGTTACTTCAAGAGTTCTCACAGCAACCTTCACAAGGCTCTTGAGATATTTCCTCAATAGGAAATCGCACCACAAGCTTACATCCCAATTTTATAGGCACACGAACCTCTTTCTTCACAACCAAAACATATCCAAATAATGGTTTCCTTCAAGTATACTATGGCTGGTATTCTTCGCAATCCTATGTTTTCCCTTTGCTACCCAAAATATGCATGTAAAAACTGCCCCTATTTTGCATACAAATTTTCTCTTCTTCCTTGCTTGTTTGACTCACTCTCTTCTCAATGATGATTATAATTCATCCTATGCTCTCAAATAACTATGGGATGTGACCACTAACACCCACCCTCTTAAATGAGTTTAAATGATTGGCTTTTCATACACTCAATCAACAAATAGAAGGTTATACACAAAGATAATAATTTCAGGAATGTGGGTTGGATTAATACCCATGAATAATTCCCCTTTGGACCCCTCTCTCTTGTGGAATCGTATCCCCCCATCGTTCTTCATTTCTCTCATATCACAACCAGTTATTATTACTTTTATTAATTATTTCAATGTTCATAATATGGAATTCAACACCCGACCACATTAAATCAATACAGGTCCTTTGCCCAAACACATCGGCTCACCATCCTAATTCACACGTATACAATTACATTATAATTCATGGGGATTAGAAATGACGATGTTACAAAATGTCCTTATGAAAAAAATATAAATAGAAATGTAAAAGAAGATCCTAGCTTCAAAAGGTACAATAAGGGTAAGATTGGAAAGAGGAGAAAGTTCTATTGACAAAAGAAGAATATATATGCCAATGAAGATAACAGCTCGTTTGATGATAGTGATAGTGAAATGAAATAAATTATCTTTATGAGTTTAGAAACACTGACTGATGGAAATGCAAACTCAATAGAAGAAGATAATCCCAAGATTTATGAAGAAGTATATCTTGAAGGTGTAGTATTTCAAATATAAAATAGTATGCATAACGTAAATATCTTAGCAGAGAAATTGCAGAGAAACAATGATATAACTAGAACAATACTAGAATAATACCATAATAACACTAGAAAGAGAACCTTGATTAATGATAGAAATGTTCACTTACCTCTTTAAGGGGGCAACCTCCAGCAGAGCAGAGCTCTATTACAATAATCTCCAAGACAATATTTTGCATACCCTCTATTCTTTTTTATACTAAATCTATCTATCCAAAAGAACAATCTAGGGAAGATCCTTCTAGAAGCAGAAGCTTCTAGTATGTCTTCTTACATTTGACTTATTCATCCTTATTGCTAGGGATTATTAATATTGTCCTTTATTACATGGAATTATATTATTCTACCTACATGAGGGGTTAGGGAGGTTAGGTCCCTAACATGCCCTCCCCCTTGAAGAACATCCATGTCCTCGAGGCTTAAGATGAGGACATTATTGTAGAATGGTGGTCAGTTCTCAGGTGGCATCTTCTGGAGTTCTATCTTTCCATTAGACTAACACTTCCTTGATGGTGCATTGATGGAGATGATGCTCGCATTGGGTCAAGACTTTTTGTGGCTGCAACCATATGGAACCTTCTTCATCCAAATCAGGGAGACTAGTTTGAGTTTGGAACTTAGTTCCAATCACCTTCTTTAACTAGCATGAAACATGAAAAACAGAATGAAGCTTCGACTAACTAGGTAGCGCTAATTGATAGGCCATTGATCACACATGCTTGATCATTGTATAAGGACCATAAAATTTGGGCACAATTTTCCGATAGTGTTCAACTTTGAGTGAAGTCTTATTATAAGGTTGTAGTCGAAGAAACACCTAGTCCCCTTCAACAAAATTTCATTCGGAATGACCTTGATCGGCTTGTTTCTTCATGCAATTATGAGAGATGACCAAATTTTCTTTGAGGGCATGAAGAATAGCCTCTCGGACGATAAGATTTTTTTCAACCTCTTGAACCTTCGAGACCCCTGGCATATATGAGAGAACCGATGGGGGATTTTGGCCATAGACTGCTTCAAAAGGAGTCATGTGAGTAGTTGTATGGTAAGATGTGTTGTACCACCATTCAGCTAGGGGTAACCATTGAGCCCATTGATTTTGCCTCTCAGATGCAAAACAGCTCAAATATGTTTCCAAACACTTGTTGACAACTTCATCCTAGCCATATATATGGGGGTAATAGGCAGTGCTAAGATGCAATTGGATGCCATGTAGCTTGAATAATTCTTGCAAAAATTGATGGTGAAAGTGGGGTCTCTATCAGAGACAATAGAATTAGGCATGCCATGAAGCTTGAAGATATTATCCATGAATATTTGAGCCACTGTGGCAGTTGTGAATGGGTGTTGAAGAGAACAAAATGATCATATTTGGAGAGACGATCTACGACCACCATGATGACTGATTTCTTTCCCGATTTAGGTAATCCCGCAATGAAATCCACAAAAATATATCAAAAAATAGAAGGGGGAATCGAAAGCGGTTGGAGTGTGCTCGGAGCTTTGACATTTTCTCTCTTGTTATGTTGATAGACCTCACATTCAGATACAAAGGTGTGAACATCTTGTTTCATACCATCCCCAAAAAAAGAACATTTGACATGTTCATAGGTTATGGTAAACCCTGAATGCTCGGTTGTGGGTGAGGCATGAAGTTCAGAAAGCACTGTGGATTTTTAAGTTGTGATTGCTTGCATAAATACAAATAGCCTTTGTATCGAAGATATTCATTGTGCCAAGAGTACCCTGGAAAAATTGAAGAATTATGTTGCAATTGGTGGAGCATGCGAGAAATTTTGGGGTCTTGCATCCATTCCTGATTAACGGCTTGGAGCCAATCTGGTACAATGAAGGAGAGGGAGAAAATGGACATGTCTTCTTCATATTTCTAAGAAAGAGCATCGACCACAACATTTTCCTTTCCCTTCTTGTAAATGATCTCATAATCATAACCAAATATCTTGGTCACCCATTTTTGTTGCGCCGAGGAGGAAATTTGTTGTCCCAGGAAAAACTTGAGACTCTGATGATAAATTTTGATTTGGAATTGTTGACCCAATAAATAAATATGCCAGAGATACACAGCATGCAGAATAGCTAACATTTCCTTTTCATAAATGGATTGGCCCAAATGTCACTCAGAAAGTTCTTTGCTAGTGAAGGCCAAAGGCCTGCCATATTTCATGAGTAAAACTCTAATTCATTTCTTGTAAGCATCACATTCC
This sequence comes from Picea engelmannii, assembly GCA_009831015.1. Classification (NCBI taxonomy): domain Eukaryota; kingdom Viridiplantae; phylum Streptophyta; class Pinopsida; order Pinales; family Pinaceae; genus Picea; species Picea engelmannii. The sequence goes on along the minus strand of ML801322.1, from coordinate 50,422 downwards.
AATACAAATTTCTTTGTGAAGTTTGGAAGTGCTAGGAAAGGGGTCGAGCACATAGCATATTTCAAGGATTGGAAGGCATGATCCACTTCTGAATTCCAAGTGAAATAATTCTTTTTAAGGAGAGAAGTGAGAGGAGCTGCAATTTTTCCATAATTCCAAACAAACTTCCTATAATAGCTTGTTAAACCCAAAAAACCATGCAAGCTCTTAAGTGTTTTAGGGTGAGGCCAATCTTGCATAGATTCAATTTTCTTAAGATCCACTCAGACACCATCCTTGCTGACAATATAACCCAGGTATTCCACTTCTAAGGCACTGTTATAAGCAAAATTTGTCCGTAGGGATGGATCTGACCTATCCGGCTGTGAAGCCGGTTACAACCCCTTTGGTAGCTTGGCACGAGGCAGAGGCTACCTACACCTTAGGTGGTCATTCGCCTAAGGTGGTAAAGAAGGGGAAGAAGAAAGGTGAAAGACTTACAAGAAGTCGTTCTCAGGACCACCCACCCTGGGTGTTATCCTTCCTTATCTTCCTGGATGGCTGAAATGGCCTGGGAGATGAAAATTATGGACAATGGGATGAAAATGAGCTTGTTGATTTTTAGGACAGCAAACTAAATAAAGTGGACAGTGAGTTGTTCACTCACTTAAAGCATTGGAAACTCCCCCAAAATGGGTCGTCGGGGTAAACCGGTATCCTGGGTAAATAACCAATGAATACTTTAAGCAAATGGGTATGAAACAAGGGTGAAAAGGGGTTTTAAAATCTACAACCAAGTACCTTTAAATGGCTGTAAATTATGAACAACAAGTTGTTCAAAGCTTTCAAAGCAAGGAAACAAGCCCAAAATGGCTCAATACCCCTCGGGGTGACCCAGAAAGTGATCCCGGAAGATTGTTAAGTCAAAAAAGGGCTGTAAAAGTGGATGAACAGCTTTGTAACAAGCTATTACAGCTATGATATAACAGAAAGTATATACAACTTTAGTTTTGGTTCGTGAGTGGAAAAGGTGGACTGACGAAAGGTTGACTTTAAAAAAATAGTTTATTGATCAATTTTTTGTTTTTTATCACATGCCTTGGCCACCACACTGTTTTGAAGGTTATCCCGATCAGGAAAACACATCCCGAAACTGTGCCAACAAGTATAAAAAGAGTAGTCCTAGCAATCCACAGTGGTTAGGTTGAAGAGTGCCCCATGCAGTTCAGAGAAGTAGGGATTAGCCACTTCTCGTCACTAGCATTTTCGGGCTCTTAAAACTGCTTGGATGGAAGAAGGATACCTGCTGAGCTTACCCAAGAAGAGTAGTATTCCAAACTAGCTAAGCTAATCAACTCCTTGACCGTGTGGTACTGAGGAAATACCACTCGACTTATACTAACTAGACAACTTTCGAGGGGCTCCTGATGAAGACTCCCTGGCTTTGACTCTTAATGTTCTATGAAATTGAAATTGCATAAAATAAAATACCAGACCATCCACGTGGTCACGCCTTGCTTTCACAAGTGTGCCTCCTGGTTACTGAAATTGAAATCTATCTTGAAAATATATACATAAAACAAGTAAATAGATAGGTGACATATATGTCACGGATAGATAATATATGTATGTAAATATCTAAATAATATCGGTTTTTTGTTTTCTGTGTATGGGGCGGATCACTGAATTGTTTTCAAGTTTCTTTTGTGGCGTTTTGCATGTGTTTAGCTTGCTGATTTTGTATAACCCTTTTTGGGGCAGCCACCTATAAATTAGTGAGCGAAAACATGATACAATGAAAATGTACAAGATCAGATAATTACAAAATAACTATCACAACATTCAACCCAAAGGAATAGGTTGAGACTTTTTGCAAGTGGCAAAGCCTCCATGTGCATGAAAGCCTCAACTAACTCCTTGTATGGGGATTGGAAATTTAGTGTTTGAAATACAAAGATGTATTTGTTGTTTACACAAATATTTAACCAGATTTTTTTAACATTAATTTACAAGTAAACCATTCAAACTACTTACGCAAATTGGACCTATAAATATTGATATGTATATCAGAAATTTTTGGAGTGAGTGCAAGTGATAATTAAAGTGTGTATGAGAGTGATTGGATAGAATTTACCGATTGAATGGTGTGTTTTTCTTCGCTTCCCTACTGGCCCCTTTGCCTCAAACATGTCTCTAGGTGGTCCCCAACCGCTTAAGAGAAGAAAAATGGGTGACCGAATGTATCCTTGCAGGAAAACAACGAAATTTTAATATTTATGTATGGAAAAAACTGAAATAAACATAACAGAAATTTACATATAAGAAGTATATAACAGCCAACTAAGATAGTTGTCCCGTGGGGGAAAAATGACCAAAATGATCTATTTTCCTGTTTGGGACAGCAAGGTTAATGGTATGAAAACATAACAGAAACATACATGAATGAAAAGATGAAGCAAACAAGTATGGACAGCCAGCTATGAGGTCTATTTAAGGGTTCTCCTAAGGGGCCCTGGGACTCCTAGCCACTAGCTAAGGCTGAAACAATTGAATACTTCAGAAAATATGCACTAAAACACATTAAACAAATTAAACCAAGTTGTTAGAAAATGAAAGTGAGCAAGTTAAACCCAAGGAAGCAACAACAAACACCTACCTAACCAATCCCTCTTGGAGATAGCTAACATATCAAGCATTTACCACTACCCCTCAACCCTTAACCAAGAATTGACACATCCAACAACTAAAATTCAACAAGTACACACACACAAAGAGCCTTATAAATTTCAGCAGATCTTTGTTACTATATTCATCCTCCTTTTTTACAATGTCAACCCTCTTATTTATAAAGGAGAAGGGAAGGCCTAGGGTTAGGTCACAAGACACTTGTCACTTGTGGAAAAGTGACAAGTGGACCAACCCTAAAGTACTTTTGTCTTTTTACAAAAAGTAAACTTATCCAAAAAGGAAACCTTATCCAAAAAAGGGAATCTTATCCAAAAGGGGATCAAATCAGATCTGACTTGACCCTTCAATTACATAATAATTCACAAGCCAAAAGTAAATCATATGGAACTTTATATTACAAAAAGTAATTTTTCATAAAATGACAAAGCTTGATATGCCACATCATCATTTGCCATTGGGATTTGTGCCATCCCAAATGCTCTTTGATTGCTGCCATGTTTTGCAGCTGTAGGTGATGTGTTTTAGGCTAGTACCCAGCCATCCATGGCTGTCGGATTCACCGGAATGAAGGCCCAAGGTGTGGGGAATTGTTGAGTTGCTTTGGAGGGAAAGGGGACTTCGGGCTTTGGTCGTTGTAAGTAAGGAAATGCCCATTTTTCAGGCACTTTTCAGACCTGATTATGCCCCCCCTTTGCTACCTATAAGTTTCCCTGTGAGTTGGCTAACACATGGCTTTGATTTGGGCATGTTTCGGTAAGAGGACCCCTTGGACCTGAACTTTGAGAGGCTCTTCCTCTATAACAAACAGCCCCAAATCTGTTATTTATTGTTTCCATTCTATAGCTCTGTCCGCTACCTTTCCGTTGCCTTTCGTTTGGCGCAAATCTGACTCCGGATGAGTGAGATATGGCCCCGAGAAGGTATGCGGATGGAGTCAGCCAATGGACTGATCAGGGAAAAGATTTGGAATTGGAGTGAAATTCTAGATTGGACACCAGAATTGACAGGCTGCTACAGGCCTGTATACCTGTATCTGAAGTGGGTTTCTCTCACCGGGCCCAATTTGACCTCGGAGGCCCCCAATTAGGCCTCTTTTCGGTGCATGCTTGTAGGGACAAACTAAGTACCTGTCGCTCTGGGACATGTCACTGAAAATCTGGGCTGAATTTGCTAAGGTGAATGGCATGGGTGTATTCTAGACTTCACCCCAATCGTTTCGACTATTTACGGGCAAAAATCCGCCTCCGTACCGGGAAGTTATGCAATTAAGAAGTCTAGAGTCCCTTGGGGGGCGGGAATTTAAATTTTAACATATATGGTTTAAAACCCATTTTTTTAATTTTATTTATATTTTAACAAAACATTATATATATATATTAAAAAAAAAAAAAAAAAAATTAATTTTAATTATAAACGTAAAATATTCATAACTAAAAAATATATATATTTTTAAATCCTATATAACATAAAATTAAAATGAAAAATAAAATTAAAATTAAAATGCACAAACAAAGGGAGGGGGGGTTTCACCCGACGCCCCTGGTCGCCCACGTTACTGGGGCCAGGCTCCAAGGGGGCCACGAGTTTTGGGGGGAAACGGTGCATGGTGGCTGGGCGGTGGTCGCGTGGGAGGGAGATGGGAGGTGGGCGAATGGAGGTATGTGCGTGGTGGTGGTGGTTGTAGGAGACGAAGGAGGGGGTTATGCATGGTGTCGCGCACAGGGGAGATGGAGGAGGCTGAGGCAGTGGTGCTGCAACAGAGGAGGAGCGCGTGTGGGGGGAATGTAGCGCGCTCTGTGGGAGTTGGAGAGGTAGAGGAGTGGTGGAGCTGCGGGGTTGGAGGCCGCGGGAGAAACCAAGGAAAAAGGGGGCCGAACTGCAGAGGTGGTGGTGGCGCCCAGGTGGTGGACGGGCAGCCAGCCACCCAAAACATAATTTTTATAAAAACTTAGGCAAAGTGGGTCTTTTGAAACAAAACTGGACAGGAGGTTTCAGGTTCAAAACCCATGCCCTCCATTTGAATTTCTGGGTAGGTTTTGAGCTTTATGGGCAAAGGAAAATGGGAGGGCTAGGGTTCAAAGGCTAGGGCTTTCCAGTGACATGCCCAGGCCTGTAACCTCCAATAGATAGCTTCATAATTTTTCAAATTCTAAAGGAGCCCTGGAGGCTTGGGCAGAATGCCCAAGAGGGGTTTGAATCCCCTCTCCTTTGCATCTTTCAGCACACATACCACTTCAAGACTTAGCAACCAGCAAGAAACTAATTCTGAACCAGCAGCCAATACCACACTTGAAACAGGCAACAAAATACCAATTTGAAAGAAAAAATGCAACTTCTCCATGCAAGACCAACAAAATTTACCCTGGTTCTTTTTTTTTTTTGGAAATGAGTTATGGGTTACCTGGTCAATGGATTGGACATGGCAGCATGGAAACTGGTTGCCCACTGCTGAACTTCTCCTGTTATCAAAAAACATCCCTTTGCTGCCATGAACTGTTGCTTGCAGAGCTCTCCCTCCTCTTGCCAAATTGCCAAAATGACTTGGGAGAGAGGAGAAGGCAGGTTTNNCATGAGGCTACGTGCCCATTCCCCAAATTTCCAAATTTTCTGAAAATTTTTAATAAAATATTTTATTAATTTTTTAATATTTTTGGAAATTTGTGCAAGTCAAAGTTTGACTTTGACTCTGCTACAGCTGACTCAACCCAAAAATGTTGACTGGAGAGACGGAGTCGGAATCGGATGCCAGTCACGTCGTTGGAAAGGTCTTGACGAGGACATCAGGAATATGTCATCACCAACTTGAGATAATGCCACCTTAACCTTCAAATTCGGCCCAGAACAGTGGCCATTTAAAGACCCCTAGCTTGTTGGTGGGCCCACATGACACCTAATCTTGTGAAAGGCGCAAAATTGTCATACGATATCCAATCGAGGCAAATGAGGTACCTTCGGAAAGGTATCGACGAGTAATTCGATGAGGTGACAATATAATTTTGTGCCAGGGTCATTTATGACTATATTAGCTGTTATGAAACCCTGTCATGTGAGTTGGTGGACCCCTTTTTGCCTAAAATTATTGGCCAACTTGTGACAGCTGTAACCAGGCCATCTGGAGTCGGAATGAGGCAAATAAGACGTTGTTGGAAAGGTGTCTGAGTTTATTACAGGATGGCATCACTGAATATCTGATTTATAACTCTTTACCCACCAATTTTAAATCATGAAGAACTGCAACCAATTTGATGTCCAAAAGTGGTCATAAACTCGCGAAAGCTCGTTCTTACCAACTGAGGGTCGAAACCAAGCATGGGATATACCGTTGGAAATTTTTCACACTGCCCTACACCATGTCTGGGTTTAATTTTCATTTTGATACCATAATCTGAAAAGAATCAGACCAGGAAGCCACAGTTATCGGTTTTGTCCGTTCAGGTGACGTTAACTTTGCATGCCTCATATGGGTCATACTGACTCGGAATCAAGCTCATGATAGCTCGTTGAAAAGATTGTCCCAAACCCTACCACTTGGAAGTGTTGTATTCCTTGAATTGAAATACCTTGACATGAGGAAGAAATGTCATGGGAAGGCCCACAAATCCCTGAAAGCAACCAATTGATACTCTTTCAAGGGCAGAAGCCATAGTAACTATGACCCCCACCACTATCTTTGACTGGAACCATAGCATCAAGGGGAATTTATGGAAAAGTAACTGTGTAAAACACCATGTTGAGCCCAGAGTAGATTTTTGGGTCAACATTCTTGGCGCCGGAGGGGAAATGCTTTCTGAAGCATGTCGAACAATGGGATCACCTGCGTGATAGGCGGGAATACTTGGTGGAAATTCATATTTTCAAAGTGACCGATTTGGGTGAGGGGGGGAATTCAATTGTAGTATAAGGACCATTTTTCACATTAGGGATAACCGAAGAATGAAAGTGGTGCAATAAAGATATACAGCAGAATTTATACTGAGATTCACATAAGATAGAAGAATGGGAATAATGACCCGGGTTTTGTTGAGCAATGTGGCCCAAGTGACACGGGTCCCTCACCCAGATTATGGCTTAACTGTGAAAATTGAGGCTTAAGGTGAACCTTGGCTCAAAACAAAGTCTCATGCATACCTTCAATTCTCGACACACAGACAAGCAAACGGGAAATTTTTAGGAATCAGCGACTCACCGGAGGAAAACTAGCAAGAAAACCAGTCAAACAAGGGAATAAATAAATATAAAAAACCTGTGGCAGTAGATGTTGAAATCTCAAGTGCTCATAAGTGATGGAAATTTGGAGGAACACGACCATTGCTTGGAGAGATCAGATGGTAAGTGATCAGGTGAAGTGCATTTGCAATCACATAGCTATGTAAGCCATCATGCCATCATGATTTTCAGCTTCACGAGAGAATGATATGATACCCCCTTAGACTTCCCCTACTAACTTTGATGATATAACAACCAGACTTACACCCATTTAAGATGACTTTAAGACAGAGTTTCCCAAAATGTCAAGTATGGTAAAAGAGATTCTAGGAATCCAGTATTTCTACGCAACTCCCCAATAATAAAGACAAGATCCTTCATATTGAACACTAGAAAAACCCAAAAGAAGGAAACCTACAACTTAAAATGGAAAAGACCAACCCACGGAAAAATCAAAGAAGGGATTATACTCCAAAAATGGAACTAAGGAAAAAGGGCTTAAGACTGAAACTATGGGGAAATGTACAAACATGAAAAGGTAACAATAAATACGTACAAGAAAGAGAATCAATAACATTGAATAGATACAAACCAGAAAAGAACGAATGGTGACTTATGTACAAGATGACGAGGCCTCTCAGGAATAAAAGAACTTTAGGTGACGACCATTCACGGGGAATTGAAGTGGTTCACCATCCAAGGTTTTTAATCT
>ML801322.1:31747-42787 GCA_009831015.1 Picea engelmannii | reverse complement strand
ACCCAACCATAATGAATCAAACTTGTGATGTTTGGATGGGGCCTCATGTGCTTTGTCCCATAATAAAACATCATCTCCTACTTTGTAATTTACCATTGTGGCTCTTTTATCGAAGGAACGTTTAACAATGTCTTGCTTCTTTTAGAGGTGTTGGAATGCGTCCTTTCTTACCTCTTCTAATTCGAGGAGTGTGTCTAAACGATGTTGTAAGGGCTGGAAATCATCTTCTGCCTCAGCAATAGCCAACCTCAAGGCTGGAATTTGTAAGTGAACAGCCAAAACGGTAGGAGCGCCATACACCAGAGTGTAAGGAATTTGACCTGTGGTTGTCTTTGGAGTTATACGATCAGCCCACAAAGCAAGGTTTAACTTTGTGTGCCAATCACGCTTGTTATCCTTGACTGTCCTCTTAAGGATCCGAATCAGATTTTTATTCGTTGATTCGGCCAAACCATTACCTTGGGGGTAATAGGTGAAAGATCGAAAAAGTTGGATGACATATGTAACACCAAAGTGTAACATGACATCAGACATGAAAGTTAATCCATTATCAGTTAATATCTCAGCAGGGGTCCCAAAACGAGATAAAATGTTACGTTCAACGAATTCTACCGCCTGTTGACTCGTAGCATTCCTAAGAGCGATTGCTTCAGCCGACTTTGTAAAGAAGTCGGTCACTATTAAGATGAATACATGACCAGCACTGGACGGCGATGAAATTGGTCCAATAAAGTCCATGCCCCATCTTGCGAAAGGGACTTGGACTTCAATAGGTCTGAGAGGTAAGGCAGCCAACTTTTGCTTCCCAATGAAGCATTGGCAAGCTTCGCATTTCTGAACAAGTAAATGGGCATCTTTGTGGAGTGAAAGCCAAAAGTAACCTGCATGTAGAAATTTTGCTGCAGTGGTTTTGGCTGAAAAGTGACCTCCACAAACCCCGGAATAACATTGTTCAAGTGCCATTTGGGCTTGATCAGGAATTAAGCATCATGACAAGACCCCATCAAGGTTTCTTCGGTAAAGGATTTGATCTTGTAAAACATATCGGACAATTTGTAAACAAAGTGTTTGTTTGGCTTTAGTATCCATGTCCGGTGGGCACACACCATTGATGAGGAAATATATGATAGGTCCGTACCATGGTTGTGAGGCTAACTCAATTTCATTAACCAGTTCTTCAAAAGCAATCAAGTCATCTACTTGAGGTGGTTCAACTATGACCGGGATGGGATCAGGTCAGCAATCCAACCAACCTTGTTCCCCTAATGGTTTTTGTTGGCTTAATTTCCAAGTCATACTCTTGCATACGCATGATCCATTTGGACCACTTACTATACAATTCAGTTTGATTCAATGCAGTGACCAAGAGTGAGGTAGGCACAAAAACCTAAACTTTATGTCCTTGGATGTAATGTCAAACTTGTTCCAATGTTTTATACAAGGAATAGCCATGTTTCTCCAGTGGAGAATAATTCAGTTGGTGGGGTTTTAAATTTTGGCTCACAAAGGCGATCGGCCTAAGATTTTCCTCATGGTCCTTTTGCAACAAGATTGCAGAAATTGTCTCCTCTGACGAATTAGTATACATGACAAAGTCTTTAGAGGGATCAGGACTGACTAACAGAGGGGAAAAAGCAATGGATTGCTTAATGGTTTCAAAATTCTGATGAGTAGGGGGGTCCCATTTGAACCGAATGTCTTTCTTCATAAGTTGATTTAGAGGTTTAACTACTTGAGCAAAATCAGGAATGAAGCGTCTCAGGAAATTTATCTTCCCAAAGAAAGATTGCATTTCCTTTTTATTGGTAGGTAAGGGTATCCTTTGGATTGCTACCACTCTTCCAGTATCAACTTTTACACCTTCTGGAGAGACGATGTGACCCAAAAGTTTTCCCTCCATAACACCGAAAATGGTCTTCTTAGGATTTAAAGATATGCCAAACCTACGACATCTAAGGAGGACCTGCCTAAGGTGATCAAAATGACTACCCCGTTCTTTGGAAAAGACCGTGAGGTCATCGAAGTAAACAACAATAACCTTACCCAATAACCCTCTGAAAGCAATGGCCATGGCACGTTGAAAGGTGTTCCCAGCATTAATCAATCCAAAAGGCATCTTGTTATATGCATATGTACCCCAACGAGTGGTGAAGGTGGTTTTATGACTATCAGAAGGATAAGGGCTATCTGATTGTAACCTGAGAAGCCATCTAAAAGGGACATCATTTGAGACCCGGAGACTTGTTGGAGAATCTCTTCCATAGGTGGGACGGGGTAGCTGTCTTTTAGGGACACTCTATTCAAATGACGAAAGTCGACACAAATGAATATCACTAGTTTTCTTCCTAACGAGAACTAAATTAGATACCCATTGTGAGTAACGGACATGGTAAATGACCCCGAATGCCTCCATCTTATCCAATTCAGCTTTAATTGTTTGTTCCAAGGCCAGGTTGTTTTTTCTCTGTCTCTTTCTATAAGGTTTCGAGTCAGCGATTATGGGTATGGCATGGACTATCTCCTGCATATCGAAAACCTTGAGGTCTTGATAGGACCAAGCGAAAACATCCTTGAATTCTGTCAAGAGTCCCGTGACTTGAGCGACCTCAGAAGGGGAACACTGCGCACCTACATAGACCAATTTTGGATCTTTCTCACTTCCCAAGTTAATAGGTATGGCTTCTCGCACCTTCCTAACCGATTCACTATCAATACTAGGCACAAAAGTAGTGGCATCATCGGAATCAAACATTGATTCCAATGCTGACAAACCAGGGGGAATCTTATTTGTTTTTAATTGGATTATGTTCCCTGTTTCCTCTTCCAAATCATGGTTAATATGTAAATCTTCGAACTCCTCCTTGTTTTGAAGGAATATACCGATTGTTCATCAGTATCAAAAACTTGCCAAGAATCGACATTATTAGGGAACGCAGGCCTATGTAAAATTTGGACTTGTATATCTTCAATAGACCTTACAAAATCCGAGGAGAAACAAGAACCAGCCAAGGCCAAAGTATCAGCTACGTGGTTTGCGGCCCTAGGCACGGCTTGAATGTTGAAGGATAAGAACTTCTCAATAAGTTCCTTAGCCCTCCGGTGGTATTGTTTAAGGTGTGGGTTGTGAACTTCATATTTACCTCTAATTTGATTCACAACCAATTCAGAATCACCACTCACTAATAAATGTCGTATCCCTAAGCCTAAGGCCTTTTGGAGGCCTTGAACTAAGGCTTCATATTCAGCCATATTATTAGTGTTAGGGAATTCTAATCGGAAATAGAAAGGGAGTGTGTTTCCCTTGGAGTCACACAAAAGGACACCAGCCCCGGATCCACTCTTGGATTTAGCACCGTCAAAATTCATACTCCACACCATTTATTCCAACTTAGAAGGAGGGACATGTACATCTTCCTCGGATAATACAGCGTAAGTACCCATACCTGTATCTTGAAAAGACACATGTTTCGTATTATAGGAAGCAGGTACAACCTTCTCTCGGTACTTTGGTTCCCTCTTAATAACTACTTCAACACCTTTATGAGGAAAGGTGAAGTGGGTCCCCTCCATGAAGTAACGACCCTTTTTAACTTTAGTGGACCACTCTCTCCCTAAAAGCATGCCATATGCTTTAGGTATATCCGCTACGATGATGTTTATGAGCATACTCACCTCTGGGGCTTGGTCGTAAGCAATGGATAAGTCTGTAATGTAACTGATGGTTTCTACAGTCCTAGAATCCAAAGCTAACAGGTCTTTACATGGGCCTGTGCATTCAAGACCCAGTCTCCTCATGACTCTCAAAGGCATGACATTGTGCCTCGCTCCTGTGTCAGCGACACAGTTATGGAGCACAAAATCAAAAATCAAAACTGAGATATAGAAAGGAGGAATGCCAAGGTCTAAATCGATAACATTGTATGCTTCCCTAGGTTGAGAAGTAGACTCTTTGGAAAGAGGAAGTCTCTGTTCTATTCGTGGAGTAAGGGGTGCTTGTAGAACACGTGAAAGGTTTTCAAACTGAGCGGGTGTTCTAAGAGCATCTAATAACATCATGTGGGTGGGAACCTTCGCTAGATCTTCAACAACGTTGTAAGGCATCGGTGTTGGGAAACAAGGCGGTGGATTATTAGGCAGGTTTACCTTGTTTGGGATCCAGGGAACCCTGTTCCTTGTAGGGGGAGGTAATCTACCATTCATGGGAAGTTTTCCCTTTTCATTGTCCTTGGGGTATTTTTTGGCCTCTTCCACCTCTTGCGGAGTGGTTTTAGGGGCCTAGCTCCTAGTCTCTACAGCAAAGCTTCCGAAAGCAAGAAGATCGTCATCACAAGGGATAGAGTCTTCCATGTTAACTTGGTCATTTTGGGAAGTGGAAGAAAGTTTGTTTTTTACTGGAGGTAAAGGTGCTTTTCCGCTTTTAGAAAATTCCACGTCACGTGTATATGCGTAACAATACTCAGGGCCATGGAAGTCTTGGAAAAAGTGACACCAATCCACTTCAGCAGCATGTTGCCTAGGAGTAGGAGTAGGAGAGAAAGGAGGCCTTGGCCTCGGAACGGTAGAAAAATGCATGTCATTCACCTTTCGATTAAGAGAAAGTATTTGGTTGTTCATGTTCATTAACAACTTGAGTGTTTCCGAACTTTCCCTTTCTTCAATCCTTGAAGTTTGGGCAGGTGGAGGTTCATACCGAGGACCCTCATTTCGAGGTAGATCATTCCTAGGTCTCCTGTTAAAACGGGGTTGCGCTAAAGGTGAAGGAATCATACCGGATTCCTCCATGTTTCTTTCAATTTCTAGGGCGCTAGTCTTGGCAGCATCTAAAGTTTGCGTAGATTTATCTTTCAATATGTATTTTACATTCGGATTCATGGCAGTCATGTAATAATGGAACAAATTGTTCCCAGATGGTTGGGAAGCGGTTGGGATCCTATTCAAGGTCAAGGTAAAGCATTGATTAAAATTTCGTATTTGCTCTCCCTCATGGATGGAGATGGTCGTGAAATCCCTGAGTAGGGAAGCCATATCATCCGCTCCCTGGAAATGTTTCTTGAATTCTTGGATCATAGTGCCCCAATGTAGGATGCTATCATTAGGAAGCAAGTGATACCATCTCGCTGCCTCACCTTCGAAGGTTCTCACAAAAATTCTAATGATGACATCGGGAATTGTGATGTCCATAAGCGCTAAGGCATCATAGAAGCTTTGTATATGTTCTTCAGCACTCAAAGTACCAGTGCCACTAAACTTGGGAAGTCTATTTGGGGCATCCGCAGGTATGTCGTGAAGAGGTCTGGCCAACCTCAAAGGAGTGTCGGGTTTCCATGGCATTTCCATCGGGGAAACTATGGGCTGAAAAACAACAGTTGTTGAAATGATGGGAGAAACCACTTGAGTATTAGTAACTATTGTTGGATTAACTAAATTTTTATTTAGTAAGGGGCTTTGAATAGGAGAAGAGGAAGAGGGTGACTCAGTTCGCACTGCAGAGGTAACAAGTTTCCCTGGTTCCCTAGGTGTATGTGTCTCACTACTAGTTTTCTTTCGCGAACTTTGACTTCTTGTGACCCTGGGGGACATTGTTTCCCTAGTCTTAGGATACTTTCGCCCTGCCAGCTTGCAAGGGGCCAAGTAAGTACTTTGAGTACAAGGGGTATGTCACCGATGATCCTACTCTTTCTAACACGTTGTACAATAACCCAACTAAAAACGAAGCTTTGTTTTCTTGTCCTTCTCGATGTGGAAGGTAAGGTATGACAGACTTATAACTTCTCACGTGAGTTCAAGCAAGTGAGATCGAAGACCGACCAGGTAAAAGGAAAGGAAAAATCAATGGTATTTATAACTCCCGGGTGCAATAGAAATTGCAAGGAAACTAAACTATAACGAGTACCAGAGAAAATTCCAAAGGGTGACTGAAAGATATTACCGAAAGTTTGTCAATAAGTAGGAAAAGGACCACAAAGAATTTGGGTCCAACGTTTAGTACAAGTTTAGGATACAAGGAAATTTAAAGAGGTATGCAAGTCCCCAGTGGAGTCGCCAGAAAAGGGCGGGTGTTATAAGAAAAATCTGTCCGTAGGGATGGATCCGACCTATCCAGCTATGAAGCCAGTTACAGCCCCTTTGGTAGCTCGGCACGAGGCAGAGGCTACCCGCACCTCAAGTGGTCCTTCGCCTGAGGTGGTAAAGAAGGGGAAGAAGAAAGGTGAAAGACTTACAAGAAGTCGCTCTCAGGACCACCCACCCTGGGTGTTATCCTTCCTTATCTTCCTGGATGGCCGAAATGGCCTGGGGGATGAAAATTATGGACAGTGGGATGAAAATGAGCTTGCTGATTTTTAGGACAGTGAACTAAATAAAGTGGACAGTGAGTTGTTCACTCACTTAAAGCATTGGAAACTCCCCCAAAATGGGTTGCCAGGGTAAACCGGTATCCTGGGTAAATAACCAATGAATACTTTAAGCAAACGGGTATGAAACAAGGGTGAAAAGGGGTTTTAAAATCTACATCCAAGTACCTTTAAATGGCTGTAAATTACGAACAACAAGCTGTTCAAAGTTTTCAAAGCAAGGAAACAAGCCCAAAATGGCTCAATACCCCCCGGGCTGACCCAAAAAGTGATCCCGGAAGATTGTTAAGTCAAAAAAGGGCTGTAAAAGTGGATGAACATCTTTGTAACAAGCTGTTACAGCTATGATATAATAGAAAGTATACACAACTTTAGTTTTGGTTCATGAGTGGAAAAGGTGGACTGACGAAAGGTTGACTTTAAAAAAATATTTTATTGATCAATTTTTTGTTTTTTATCACATGCCTTGGCCACCACACTGTTTTGAAGGTTATCCCGATCAAGCAAACACATCCCGGAACTGTGCCAACCAGTATAAGAAGAGTAGTCCTAGCATTCCACGGTGGTTAGGTTGAAGAGTGCCCCATGCAGTTCAGAGAAGTAGAGATTAGCCACTTCTCGTCACTAGCGCTTTCGGGCTCTTAAAGCCGCTTGGATGGAAGAAGGATACCTACGAAAAGGAAGAGGCTCAGGACCCCCCTAAAGAGGGTTTTTGCTGAGCTTACACAAGCAGAGTAGTATTCCAACCGAGATAAGCTAATCAACTCCTTGACCGTGTGGTACTGAGGAAAGACCACTCGACTTATACTAACTAGACAACTTCCGAGGGGCTCCTGATGAAGACTCCCTGGCTTTGACTCTTAATGTTCTATGAATTTGAAATTGCATAAAATAAAATACCCAACCATCCATGTGGCGAGGTCACGCCTTGCTTTCACAAGTGTTCCTCCTGGTTACTGAAATTGAAATCTATCTTGAAACTATATACATAAAACAAGTAAATAGATAGGTGACATATATGTCACAAATAGATAATATGTGTATGTAAATATCTAAATAATATAGGTTTTTTGTTTTCTATGTATGGGGCGGACCCCTGAATTGTTTTCAAGTTTCTTTTGCGACATTTTGCATGTGTTTAGCTTGCTGATTTTGTATAACCCTTTTTGGGGCAGCCACCTGTAAATTAGTGAGTGAAAAGATGATACAATGAAAATGTACAAGATTAGATAATTACAAAATAACTATCACAACATTCAACCCAAAGGAATGGGTTGAGACTTTTTGCAAGCGGCAAAGCCACCATGTGCATGAAAGCCTCAACTAACTCCTTGTATGGGGATTGGAAATTTAGTGTTTGAAATACAAAGATGTAGTTGTTGTTTACACAAATATTTAACCAGATTTTTTTAACATGAATTTACCAATAAACCATTCAAACTACTTACGCAAATTGGACCTATAAATATTGATATGTATATCAGAAATTTTTGGAGTGAGTGCAAGTGATAATTAAAGTGTGTATGAGAGTTATTGGATATGATTTATCGATTGAATGGTGAGTTATTATTCGCTGCCCTGCTGGCCCCTTTGCCTCAAACAGGTCTCTAGGTGGTCCCCAACCACTTAAGAGAAGCAAAATGGGTGACCGGATGTATCCTTGCAGGCAAACAACGAAATTGTAGCATTTATGTATGGAAAAAACTGAAATAAACATAACAGAAATTTACATATAAGAAGTATATAACAACCAACTAAGATGGTTGTCCCGTGGGGGGAAATTGACCAAAATGATCTATTTTCCTGTTTGGGATAGCAAGGTTAATGGTATGAAAACATAACAGAAACATACATGAATGAAAAGATGAAGCAAACAAGTATGGACAGCCAGCTATGAGGTCTATTTAAGGGTTCTCCTAAGGGGCCCTAGGACTCCTAGCCACTAGCTAAGGTTGAAACAATTGAATACTTCAGAAAATCTGCACTAAAACACATTAAACAAATTAAACCAAGTTGTTAGAAAATGAAAGTGAGCAAGTTAAACCCAAGGAAGCAACAACAAACACCTACCTAACCAATCATTCCTAGAGATAGCTAACATATCAAGCATTTACCACTACCCCTCAACCCTTAACCAACAATTGACACATCCAACAACTAAAATTCAACAAGTACACACACACAAAGAGCCTTATAAATTTCAGCAGAGCTTTGTTACTATATTCATCCTCCTTTTTTACAATGCCAACCCTCTTATTTATAAAGGAGAGGGGAAGGCCTAGGGTTAGGTCACAAGACACTTGTCACTTGTGGAAAAGTGATAAGTGGACCAACCCTAAAGTACTTTTGTCTTTTTACAAAAAGTAAACTTATCCAAAAAGGGAACCTTATCCAAAAAAGGGAATCTTATCCAAAAGGGGATCAAATCAGATCTGACTTGACCCTTCAATTACATAATAATTCACAAGCCAAAAGTAAATCATACGGAACTTTATATTACAAAAAGTCATTTTTCATAAAATGACAAAGCTTGATATGCCACATCATCATTTGCCATTGGGATTTGTGCCATACCAAATGCTCTTTGATTGCTTCCATGTTTTGCAGTTGTAGGTGATGTGTTTTAGGATAGTATCCGGCCATCCATGGCTGCCGGATTCACCGGAATGAAGGCCCAAGGTGTGGGGAATTGCTGAGTTGCTTTGGACGGCAAGGGGGCTTCGGGCTTTGGTCATTGTAAGTAAGGAAATTCCCACTGTTCAGGCACTTTTCAGACCTGATTATGCCCCCCTTTTGCTGCCTATAAGTTTCCCTGTGAGCTGGCTAACACATGGCTTTGATTTGGGCATGTTTCAGTAAGAGGACCCCTTGGACCTGAACTTTGAGAGGCTCTTCCTCTATACCAAATATCCCCAAATATATTATTTACCATTTCCATGTTGTAGCTCTGTTTGCTACCTTTCCACTTCCTTTCATTTGGCACAAATCCGACTCCAGATGAGTGAGATATGGCCCCGGGAAGGTATGCGGATGGAGCTGGCCAATGGACTAATCAGGGAAAAGATTTGGAATTGGAGTGAAATTCTGGGTTGGACACCAGAATTGACATGCTGCTACAGGCCTGTATACCTGTAGCTGAAGTGGGTTTCTCTCACCGGGCCCAATTTGACCTCGGAGGCCCCCAATTAGGCCTCTTTCCGGTGCATGCTTGTAGGGCCAAACTGAGTACCTGTCGCTCTGGGACATGTCACTGAAAATCTAGGCTGAATTTGATGAGGTGAATGGCATGGGTGTATTCTAGACTTCGCCCCAGTCGTTTCAACTATTTACGGGGGAAAATCCACCTCCGTACCGGGAAGTTATGCAATTAAGAAGTCTAGTGTCCCTTTGGGGGGGGGATTTAAATTTTAACATATATGGTTTAAAACCCATTTTTTAAATTTTAATTTAAAATTTAATTTATATTGTAACAAAACATTATATATAAAAAAAATAAAAAATAAAAATAATTTTAATTATAAACGTAAAATATTCATAACTAAAATATATATATATTTTTAAAATCCTATATAACATAAAATTAAAACGAAAGTAAAATTAAAACGCACAAACAAAGGGAGGGGGGGTTTCACCTGACGCCCCTGGTCGCCCACGTGACCGGGGCCAGGCTCCAAGGGGGCCACGGGTTTTGGGGGTAAACGGTGCATGGTGGCTAGGCGGTGGCCGCGTGGGAGGGAGATGGGAGGTGGGCGAATGGAGTTATGCACGCGGTGGTGGTGGTTGTAGGAGATGGAGGAGGGGGTTATGCATTGTGTGGCGCGCAGGGGAGATGGAAGAGGTTGAGGCAGTGGTGTTGTAACATAGGAGGAGCGCGCGCGGGGGGAATGCAACACGCTCTGTGGGAGTTGGAGAGGTAGAGGAGTGGTGGATCTGCGGGGTTGGAGGCCGCGAGAGAAACCAGGGAAAAGGGGGCAGAAATGCAGAGGTGGTGGTGGCGCCCAGGTGGTGGACGGGTGGCCAGCCACCCAAAACATAATTTTTATAAAAACTTAGGCAAAGTGGGTCTTTTGAAACAAAACTAGACAGGAGGTTTCAAGTTCAAAACCCCTGCCCTCCATTTAAATTTCTGGGGAGTTTTTGAGCTTTCTGGGCAAAGCAAAATGGGAGGGCTGGGGTTCAAAGGCCAGGGCTCTCCAGTGACATGCTCAGGCCTGTAACCTCCAATAGATAGCTTCATAATTTTTCAAATTCTAAAGGAACCCTGGAGGCTTGGGAAGAATGCCCAAGAGGGGTTCGAATCCCCTCTCCTTTGCATCTTTCAATACACATACCACTTCAAGACTTAGCAACCAACAAGAAACTAATTCTAAACTAGCAGCCAATACCACACTTGAAACAAGCAACAAAATACCAATTTGAAAGAAAAAATGCAACTTCTCCATGCAAGACCAACAAAATTTTCCCTGGTTCTTTCTTTTTTTTGGAAATGAGTTATGGGTTACCTGGTCAATGGCTTGGAGATGGCAGCATGGAAATTGGCTGCCCACTGCTGAACTGCTCCTGCTGTCAAAAAACATCCCTTTGCTTCCATGAACCGTTGCTTGCAGAGCTCTCCCTCCTCTGGCCAAATTGCCAAAATGGCTTGGGAGAGAGGAGAAGGGAGGTTTTGTTTTTTTTTTTTTTTTTT
>ML801322.1:0-31670 GCA_009831015.1 Picea engelmannii | reverse complement strand
TTTTGCATGAGGCTACGTGCCCATTCCCCAAATTTCCAAATTTTCTGAAAATTTTTAATAAAATATTTTATTAATTTTTTAATATTTTGGGAAATTTGTGAAAGTCAAAGTTTGACTTTGACTTTGACTTTGACTCTGCTGTAGCTGACTCAGCCCAAAAATGTTGACTGGAGAGACGGAGTCGGAATCAGATGCCAGTCACGTCATTGGAAAGGTCTTGACGAGGAAATCAAGAATATGTCATCACCAACTTGAGATAATGTCACCTCAACCTTCAAATTCGGCCCGGAACAGTGGCCACTTAAAGACCCCTGGCTTGCTGGTGGGCCCACATGACACCTAATCTTGCGAAAGGCGCCAAATCGACATACGATATCCAATTGAGGCAAATGAGGTACCTTCGGAAAGGTATAGATGTGTACTTCGATGAGGTGACAATATAATTTTGTGCCAGGGTCATTTATGACTGTCTTAGCTGTTATGAAACCTTGTCATGTGAGCTGGTGGACCCCTTTTTGCCTAAAATTATTGGCCAACTTGTGACAGCTCTAACCAGGCCATATGGAGTCAGAATGAGGCAAATAAGACGTCGTTGGAAAGGTTTCTAAGTCCATTACAGCATGGAATCACTGAATATCTGATTTATAAATCTTTACCCACTAGTTTTAAATCATGAAGCACTGCAACCAATTTGATGTCCAAAAGTGGTCATAAACTCGCGAAAGCTCGTTCTTACCAACCGAGGGTTGAAACCAAGCACAAGATATACCGTTGGAAAGGTTTCACACTTCCCTACACTATGTCTAGGTTTGATTTTCCCTTTGACACCATAATCTAAATAGAATCAGACCAGGAAGCCACAGCTATCGGGTTTTTCCGTTCGGGTGACGTTAACTTTGCGTGCCTCATATGGGTCATACTGACTCGGAATCAAGCTCATGATAGCTCGTTGAAAATATTGTCCTGAACCCTACCAATTGGAAGTGTTGTATTCCCTGAATCAAACGGCCTTGAGATGAGGAAGAAATGTCATGGGAAGGCCCACAAATCGCTGAAAGCAACCAACTAATACTCTTTCAAGGGCAGAGGCCATAGTAACTATGACCCCCACCACTGTCTTTGACTAGAACCATAGCATCAAGGGGATTTTATGGAAAAGTAACTGTGTAAAACACCATGTTAAGCCCAGAGCATATTTTTGGGTCAACAGGCACCAAAGTCACATTTAGATTATTTGAGGAAAATTTGGTGCTTAGAGAGTAGATGGAGAACTTGATTCACATGGTAGAGATGGGATGGCCAAGTTTTATTATAGATGAGAATATCATCAAAGAAAAGTAAGACCAAATGACCAAGAAAAGGACAGAATACATGATTCATAAGACTTTGGAAAGTGGAAGGATAATTACACAATCCAAAGGGCATTACCAGAAATTCATAATGACCCTCGTGAGTGCGAAATGCATTTTTGGGAATTTCTTCTTCTTTCATATGGATTTGGTGGTATCCAGAACATAGATCCAGTTTGGGGTGTTGGAGTTACTTCACACACACCTAGTATTTATTTTTCCTAAGGTTTTTCCTTGTTTATTAGTTATAATTAGTCATTATCCAGTATCTTATAATTTAGGGGAGAATATTCTATTTCAGTTGACACTTCAATTTGACTAGTTGAGTTGAGTTTAGATGTTGCATTGGTTTTGTCACCATGCAACATTGGGATCATCACCATGCTAATTAGACCTTTCCTTGGTATCATCACCAAAGTGGTGCATTCACCTTGATTCCCTGAGTTAACTCCTCACTACTCTCTATTCAGTCAGTTAACTGAAGACTAGTTGATTAGTTAACTCAACTAGGTGGCAGTTCACTCCCGTAACTGCCTGAGAGACTAGACTAGGTGGAAGTTCACTCCCGTAACTATTGGTGTGTGTCCATATCACTCTAGACCACCACTATGGCGCATTGGTTATCCTCCAGTCAAACTCATTGAGTTATACAAAGTATAGCATGTGTAAATTATTCATTATTCATAACGGTTAATGAGAATTCTTCCATTCTTTCTCTCCTTATTCTTCTTTCTCCAATTCTCTCTGCAAATGTGTGTATTATTGTTTAACTAGATATATTATGTGTAGGTTCAACACATTTACATGGTATCAGAGCCAATGGACTGCTAAGCAAAAGCTACACCAAAAACAATTTGCAAGTACAAAAGATTGAAGACAGCGGAAAGATGGAATTCCAAAAAGAATTCATTCTTACACCTTACAACTATTTTTCATGGAAGAAGAAAATATACATCTCCTAACCAGAGGGTTGTACAGGTTAAACTTGAATACAGATACAGAACCAACATCAACCATAGAAAAATTGAAGTACTTAAATCACATGGATGAGGCACTCGGAACAATTTGCAATCTTTTTTCTCCCAATCTCCTTTTCAATATATCTTCCTGTAAGACTCCCAATGAATCCTGGACCACCTTGGAAGGGCCCTTTGGAAAAAAGGATGAGATGAGGGGACACATGATGGAGGTGGAGCTGCTCACATTGGATCCAAAAAGCTTTGACAATATCCAAGATTTCTTTACAAAATTCAAGGATTTACTATCGCAACTCAAAGCTTGCGGGGTTGATAAATCAAAGGAGGAGAAACAAATGGTTCTCACTATTCTCTCCAAATTGGTCCTGAATTATTTGTATTCATATCTACATTCCATACTATCAAATTCGCCTCTAGAGCCACCTAGAAGATGCCTTCTCTTGAGGACTTTATCGAATCCCTGACACAAGAGAAAACCAAGCTCATCAACATGGGCACAATCAAAGGCCCAAGGGTACATGCACTTGCTGTGCATGATGGCAGCCACAAATATCAGAAATCTAAATATAAAGATAAATGGAAAGCTCATGCACATCCGAAGAAGGAAGGGTACACAAAACCCTTCATCGATGCCTCTGGATCCAAAGGAGAAAAGGGAAGAAAAGGAGAGAAATGCACGTGCTGTCACAAAGGATTCCATTCAGAATCTGCATACATGCAAAAAAAAATATATATGATGTCTCAAATACTTCAACAAAACAACCTTGGAGATCGCATCCCCGAGGGTGTAAATACGAAGAAGGCAGAAGATCTGAATTCCAAGAAAGGCAATTCTATCCATGCCTTGATTGCAATCAACTCCTCTCTTGATGCTTGGATTGTAGATTTAGGAGAATCACATCACATGGATTCCTCAGAAGTAGTCTATTCTTCATTGGATGCATGAAAAGGTCCTCCTATTATGATGGGGGACAACTCTGTTGTCAAATTCACCGACAAAGGAAGGATTGAACTCACCAATGGAAGCTTCAAGAATGCTTTGCACATTCCCAAACTTTCTGACAACCTTCTCTCTGTGTATCAGATGACGAATTCCAGAACCGGAAAGAAACTCATCTTCACACCAAACTATGTGGACATATACGTCATGCAAACCAACTCTAGGGTTGCAACAGGTGAGGTAAATCATTAGTCTATATTGTATACATTTTCTGAATTCATTGAACCTGTTTCTTCTTTATTGCTTACTCATGCTGATGAAAGTAGTAGGATATGGCACGAAAGGTTTGGACATTCGAATTTCAGATACATTCAACAGCTTAGAAATCACAGATTAGTTGATGGTCTACCATACATCCATTTCTCCAAGGGAGTATGTGAGTGATGTGTTCTCGGAAAACACCCTCAAGAGAAATTCGACAAAGGAAAGTCTCAGCGAGCTTCTGCACCTTTAGATATGATCCACAGTGACCTTATGGGTCCTTTTCCGCATCCATCCATCAACAAAGCGAGGTTTGTTCTCATTTTTTTTGATAATTTCTCACGTTTTACTTGGATCTACTTTCTTAGGCAAAAATCCAAGGTCTTTCAACACCTCAAAGATTTCAAAGCTTTGGTTGAGACACAGTCCGGAAAGAAGATCAAAGCCCTCCAAAATGATAACGGGGGAGAGTATGTAAATCATGAGATCCATAATATTTTCCATGAGGCAGGGATCCAGTTGTAGCACATAGTTTCCTATACTCCACAGCAAAACGGAGTTGTTGAGTGGAAAAATAGATCTATAAAGGAGATGGCATTTTCCATGTTGCATGCAAAGTCACTACCACATCGACTATGGGCCAAAGCATTTAATTGTGAAACATACATCCAAAACAGATCTCCTCATAGATTTTTCAAGAATAAGACCCCCTATGAGGCTTGGAGCGGCCTCAAACTGGAAGTGGCCCACTTTAGCATTTTTGGTTAACGTGCATCGGCCCAGATTCCCTCTGAAAAGAGGAAGGCACTTGATCCACAGAGCACTGAGTGCATTTTTTTTGGATACCCTGATGGTGTGAAGGGATATCGACTTATTGATCTTTCCTCGGACTAGCTCATCATTGAACGTAGACTCCAATTCTAGGAAAGTGTCTCGCATGTACCTCAACAGCCGCATGCAAACACCTTCACTCTTCTACCTGTCCAAGATGATGAGCATGCACATGTCGACTCTTCTTCAGATGAGAGTTCTGATTCAGAGGACTTAGATGATTCAGATTCAGAGTCAGTACAGTCGAATGCAAAGTCAGAGCATCCAAATGCAGTTGCAGAGCCAGAGTAGAGGCCCAAGTGGGCATAAACTACTCTTCAGGCTGCAAGGGATCTTGTTGGTGATCCAGCCGATACTAGGAGGACTCAATCTGATTTCGAGGAGCCTCCTGTTGCACTCACTACCACTGAACCATTTCCCTCCAGGCATCTTTTCTTGGTTCATTCTTCAGATCCACAGTCTTATGGTGAGGCTTCTAGAAATCCCTTTTGGGAATCTTCCATGCAGGAGGAGTACAACTCCCTCCTCGAGGACTAGACTTGGGATCTGGTTCCCCTTCCTTCTAGGAGGAAAATTGTGAGATGCAGATGGGTCTACAGGACCAAGAGCGTAGCGGATGGATAGATTAGCAGATACAAATCCCAGCTTGTTTCCAAAGGATTTCAAGAAGTTCATGGTATTGACTATGATGAGACCTTCACTCCAATAGCAAAGATAGATTCCATACAATTGGCACTTTCCATTGCGGAAGCCATGGGATGGGACGTCCATCAGATGGATGTGAAGAATGCATTTCTTCACGGTGATCTCTCCGAGGAGATCTACATGGAGCAGCCCCAGGTATTTATGCAGGACTCATCTTTGGTCTGTCAACTGAAGAAGTCACTTTATGGCCTCAAGCAGGCTCTGAGGGCATGGTATGCCAAGATGGATTCCTACCTGTTGTCACAGAAATTTTTACATTGTAAATCAAACTTGAATGTCTACATGCTCAAGACGATTGATTCACTTCTACTTTTAGCTATGTATGTCGATGATTTGTTGATCACCAGGTGCTCGAATTTAGTGATTGCTGCAGTCAAGAGGATTCTACATGACAGGTTTTTGATGACGGACATGGGTCTGCTACACTTCTTTCTTGGACTTGAGATCAGTCGAGATGCATCAGGCATCAAACTCTCTCAGGCCAAGTATGCACGAGATATCCTTGAGATACTTCACATGACAGACTGTAAGTTTTCTCTGACTCATTTCCTATCAACAGTCAAACTTGAGGATGGCGAGGAGACTCCACTAGTTCACAACACACTATACAGACAGCTAGTGGGGATTTTGTTTATCTCACACACTCCAGACCAAACCTC
Source organism: Picea engelmannii (assembly GCA_009831015.1). Lineage (NCBI taxonomy): Eukaryota > Viridiplantae > Streptophyta > Pinopsida > Pinales > Pinaceae > Picea > Picea engelmannii. The sequence continues at coordinate 25,948 of ML801322.1, read as the reverse complement.
TCATATGCAGTTGGTGCAGTTTCCAGGTTCATGCAAGAGCCACATGAGATACATTGGAAGGCTGCAAAGTCTATCCTTCGATACATATAGGGCACCATCACCTTTGGGATTCATTATGCAGCAGACTCTACATTAGATCTCATCGGGTTTACTGGTTCTGACTGGGCCAACGATAGCACTGGTCGCAAGTCCACATCTAGTTACTCACTCAGTCTTAGTTTCGGGCCTATATATTGGTCGAGCAAGAAGCAAGCTGCCATTTCTCTATCTTCAGCTGAGGTAGAGGACAGAGGGGTAGTTAACATAACCATTTAGGCTATGTGGCTACAACATTTTCTCACTGAGTTGCGCATTCAGTTTCATCGACCAATCGTCATCTGGTGTGACAACCTGAGCACTCTGAAGTTCTGCAAAGATCCAGTTCAGAGGCAGCGAACAAAGCACATCAAGATCCACATGCACTACATCTGGGACTTAGTACACGAGGGGATCATTGACTTACAGTTATTTCCTTCAACAGAACAGACGACAGACATATTCACCAAGACCTTCACTAAGCAAAAGTTCCATTCTCTGTGAAGTCGTCTTGGAGTGAAGGACATAGTTGCCTAGCAATTGCAGTTCTTATTTTTACATACATTGTACCTTGAGGGGGGGGTTTCTCATGAGGTTTTCCCTCTTTCCTCACTTTATTTTCAGTGTATATTTTGTACTTGGGTACCTAACATGGCCTCGTTTTCGGGACCCAATCTTTATTTTCACCATAGTGATGTTCAGGGGGGGTGTTGGAGTTACTTCACACACACCTAAGATTTATTTTTCCTAATTTTTTTCCTTGTTTATTAGTTATAATTAATCATTATCCAGTCTCCTATAATTTAGGGTAGAATATTCCACCTGGAGAATATTCTCTTTTAGTTGACACTTCAATTTGACTAGTTGAGTTGAGTTTAGATGTTGCATTGGTTTTGTCACCATGAAACATTGGGATAATCACCATGCTAATTCGACCTTGCCTTGGTATCATCACCAAAGTGGCACATTAGCCTTGATTCCCTAAGTTAACTCCTCACTACTCTCTGTTTAGTCAGTTAACTGAAGACTAGTTGACTAGTTAACTCAACTAGGTGGTAGTTCACTCATGTAATTGCCTAAGAGACTAGACTAGGTGGCAGTTCACTCCCATAACTGTTGGTGTGTGTCCATATCACTCTAGACCACCACTATGGTGCATTGGTTATCCTCCAGTTGAACTCATTGAGTTATACAAAGTATATCATGTTTAAATTATTCCTTATTCATAACGATTAATGAAAATTCTTCCATTCTTTCTCTCCTTCTTCTTCTTTCTCCAATTCTCTCTGCAAATGTGTGTATTATTGTTTAGCTAGATCTATTTTGTGCAGGTTCAACACATTTACATAGGGAAGTACTGAGAACCAATCAATTCATCCAAGAAGTCATCAATGACAGGAATGGGGAATTTGTCTTTGATTGTGAGTTTTTTGAGGGCACGAAAATCAGGACACGTGCACCAAGTACCTTCTTTCTTGAGTACCGTGACCAGGGGAAGAATAGGGGCTAGTATTGGGACAGATAACACTTGCTTCTAGTAATTCATGAACAATTTTCTCAATTTCATTCTTCTAGGAAAATGAATGATGATAAGTCCGAACATTGGGAGGAAGAATGCCCGGGATGAGAGGGATGGAATGATCATGGACTCCACAGGAAGGGGGAAGTTCTTTGGGAGTGATAAACAAAACTTGGTAGCAGCAAAGGATATATTGGAGGTTAGGATACATAGAATGTGTCTCCACAACATGAATGGAGTGGAGTTGGGATATAATGCCTGAATGACCTTTTTTGAGGAGCTTTTCCATGCGATGGAAACTGATGATCTCAAGGGATCCTGTTGTGATGCCTTGGAACTTATAATGTTGTACCTTGTGTTGTAATTGCATGGTTAATTCCTTAAAATCCATGAGAATGGGGCCTAGAGTGCGTAACCATTCGGTATCAAGAACAATGTCACAACCACCCATGTCTATAGAAAACATATGTGATTTTAGGTGATACTGACCAATTTGGAGTCGCACATTTTCACATCATCCCCCACATTTCATGGAACCTCCATTGGAAATCATGATTTGAAAATTATTGACTGCACGGATGTAACAATTGAATTCTTGGGAAATGTGGTGATGAATAAAATTTTGGGTGCTACCACTATCCAAAAGGATGATGAATTTCCTATTTTGATGTAACCAATTAATTTTAGAGTTTGGGGAGAAGAGAAGACAATGAGGGAATTAAGTGAAATCATCGGGTCAATGTCTAGTGGATCAGAGGGTGGGGTCAGATCAGATGGTAGTGGTAGTTCCTCCACAGGTGGAAAAACAACATCTTCTTCAGAAATATCCTCAGTCACAGCCATAAAAATATTATGTTCCTTACACTTGTGCCCGAGAAAATATGTGCCATCACAATTATAAAAAAGACCCTTGAGTTGACGTTCAACCATTTCATCCCTGGTTAATTTCTGGATCTTGAGGGAAGTTGCAAGAGCGGCATAATTGATGGGTTTAGGGTGAGGAGGAAAGGAGAGTTTGCGGGTCTGGGAGGATACAATCAGTTGTGCTTCCTTGGCTTGTTGAGTAGCTTCCAACCAAGTCTAGGGGTGCGCCATGAGAACATGGGCACAAATTTCATCTTTGAGGCCACTGATAATGCATTCCCTAAAGAAAGCATATGACATGCCCTCTGTTCTGAAATCCAAGAGCTCAAATGCGATAATAAAGTCTTCCATTGTCCTAGACTACTTTAACTTGTTCAAATGGCCTAAATGGTGGGTGTGAGAGTCAAAGCGGACATAAAGTTCGGCCACAAACTATGTCCAAGCAACATACCCTTGGTGTGGATTTTTTCACCATTGCCACCATTGTCGTCATTCCAAATCTAGATGTAGGACACCATAACGAAGCTTGGATAAATCATCAGTAATGTCATGCAAAGAGAAATAATGTTCCATTTGGGTGACCCAACATGTGGGATCTGATCTATCAAATTTTTTCACCTCAATTTTGGGACGACAGAGGTCTCAAGAAAAGTGGTTAGTATGAGGACCTTGGTAATGGGAGGATTCATGGTCATCCTAATAACATGGTTGTTCAGAAGAGGAAGGTTTATGGGAATGGCCCATGAAGTGTTCAATGGTGGCTTTGAGGTCTTTGAGGTCTTTGATGTGGGAACATTGTACTTGGAGGATCTGAATAGCTGAATTGATTGAGCTAAGGTTGGCATTGATATTCTTGATGTCTTCCTAGTTCTAGTGGGTGTCAGCAATCAAGGTATTGAGTTCTTTGGCTTGTGTGGTAGCCATTTGGAAAAATGGGCAGGAAAATGGTATAGGGGAAACAAAAGGGGTCTGGAGGGGTGGGTGGGACTATTGATAAAAAGGGTTTCAAATGATAGGTACCACTACGATCAGGGAGAAAAGGGGGATCCAATGGGATAGGGGCCAAATAAGGGTGTTGGAGAAGGGTCGGGTCCACACAAAAAAATTGTGTTAAAAATGATAGGTATCACTAGAATCAGGGTGAAGAGAGGAACCCAGTGAGATAGGTCCAAAATAAGTGTGTCGGCGGGACCACTATACTTTTTTTTTACTCTTGCAGAGTTATACTCTAGCCTGAATAACAATGCAGTGACGAAATGCCCAAATGCTTAGAAATGTGTAGTAATTTCGCAACCAGAATGTAGAAGGCATAGTTGTGTGGCAATAGATGTTGTCTGTTATGTTTTCTTTTCCGTCCCCAGGGGTAGGATATTCAGGGTTTATACAAAAAATGGTTTTCCCTGTGCTATATCTCTATGATATATGTGCAGGGTCCAACAATAGTACTCGACCCAATAGCTCAGGGCACCAACTAAGGAAGCTATACCATGCCCTTAGCCATACTACCCGACTACCCAGGTACTAGTGAGTATCTTCCCGATTTTTGTTCTTGGTGGCACTATAGCAGTCAAGCAATTGATTGGTTTATCTATGGAGGGCTTCAGGAGATCTATCCGTATACAGGTGTTGTCTGATGCGCTACCACTCGAAGGGGTACCAGTAGGGGTTACAAGGGTGGCCAACAGATGTGCGCTTAAGTACCACTTGTATTACTCGCGTGTATGATTCTCGACTATGGGTTTATGCATGTAATGATAGATCTATGTAGCTTTAATACGTCGAAATACGTCTCTACCCTGAAAAAATTTAACCCACAATTTTTTGTTGAGGAAGGTGCTCTGATACCACTTGTAGTATTCCAGATTTAAAATAGTGTGCAGAACAAAAATATTTTAGCACAGAAATGGCAGAGAAACAATGATATAACCAAAACAATACCATAATAATACCATTATAACACCAGAAAGAGCACCTTGATTAATGATAGCAATGTTCACTTTCCTCTTCGAGGAGGCAGCCTCTAGCAGAGCAAAGATCTATTACAATAATCTCCAAGACAAGATTTATCATACCCTCTATTCCTATTTATACTAAATCTATCTATCCAAAAGAACAATCTAGGGAAGATCCTTCTAGAAGCGGAAGATTCTATTAGGTCTTCTTACATTTGACTTATTCCTCCTTATTGCTAGGCATTATTAATATTGGCTTTTATTACATGGAATTATATTATCCTACCTATGTGAGGGGTTAGGGAGGTTAGGTCCCTAACATAAGGAGAGTTCATATGTTCTCTAAATGAAATAGAGAAATCGAGGAACAAGAAATGGCTACAAAAGGAGCATTTAAAAAAGTACATAAAATAAATGCTTGGTATAAAAGAAAGTTCTGATGAAACTGAAAAGATAATCATCAGCTTAAAAAATCAAGTAGAATAGGCAAAGAGAATTGAATAATTCTTAAGAGCCTAGCTAAAAGAAAAAGAATATATCTGCAGCAGTGTATAATCAAAAATAGTTTGTCTAAGAAAGAAGTTGGAAAGATCACATACTAACATGAAATTTGAAAAGATTTCTACAACCTTCAATGAAATCCTAAACTTTCAAAGATCACCATTTGACAAGATTGGTCTTAGTTACAATGAAAAGAAGGAAGTTGCTAATGAAGAAGCTTCAACCTCTTCAAAATAGTCAAGTGAAGAAAGGACCAAGAGTTATGTTGATATACCCAAAAAATATATCAAGGTTGAAGACAACATGAAGGAAGAACAATATGTTCTACATAAGACAAATCTTCCTCACAAGGACAGAGTTAGGACGACTCTCCCATCAAGATGGAATCACACAATCAGGTACCAAAATTATTTCTTTGGCTATTGTTATTCTTGCAATGGTTTTGGTCATATAATAATATATTGTAGAACAAATATAAGAGGTGATTACATGAAGAATAATAATCGAGATACCCATGGATTCTCAAGGAGAAATTACAGCTCATTTTCCCCTTTGTTGAACTATAACATCATATGTTATAACCACAATAATTTTGAACATATAGAAAAATTTTATAGAAGTGATTTTAGAGAAAATCAGGAAAAGGAAGCCCCAACAATCATGGAAAGAAATCAGGAAGGAAGGGAACAAAAGGAAGAAAAATCCTTGTTCATTCAAGTTTCACTTCATGCACAAAACAATAAGGATAAGTGGTATATTGGCAGTGGGTGCTCTAGTCACATAACATGAGATAGAAAAAGGTTTATCACCCTCAAAAAGAATGAAGGCAGTGTTAGCTTTAGAGATAATGGAAGTTCAAATATAGTTGGAAAGGGCACTCTCAATATTAACAATGGAAGAGCTAAGGTTGAAAAGGTCCTATGCATTGAAAAATTGAAATGTAATCTTCTCAATGTAAGCTAGATCTGTGACCAAGGACACACTCTTACTTTTGAATCCCGAGAATGTGAGATCAGAAAAACAAATCTAGGCAAGTTGGTTGCAAAAGAAATCATAACCCCAAACAATATATACATTCTCGATCAAATCAATGGAGACACATGTTTTATGGGGCAGATAGATGAAATTTGGTTGTGGAATAAAAGAATGGGCAATATGAACTTTGACAACTTGGTAAAAATTAGTATCAAACAAGAAGTAAGAGATATGTCAAAGATCACAAAACCCTCTAGCATTATCTATAAGCAATGACCACATGAAAACAATCAAGGATGAGCTTCAAGACAAATGAATATGCAACATCCAAGCCATTGGAACTTGTGCATACAGATCTCTGTGGAACAACAAGAACAAAAATCTTGCAAGGAGAAAGCTATTTTATGTTTCTCAGTGATGATTATACAAGAATTGCTTGGGTTACCTTTCTTAAAAACGAAAATTTTAAAGAATTCAAATCTTTAATTGAGAATGAGACTGATATGGAAATCAAATGTTTAAGGTTAGACAATGGAAGTGAATTTACAATAAATGAATTTGAATAATTCTATAAAGCCATGGAATAAGAAGATAGTATTCAACTGCAAGAACTCCTAAAAAATATGGAGTAGTTGAAAGAAAAAACAAACATGTACAAGAAATTGTCAGGATGATGTTAAATGAAGAAAAATTGCCAGACAAATTTTGGAGAGAAGTTGTTTACACTATCGTCTACATTCTAAATAGAGGGAAAATTAGAATCAACAGTGGAAAGACACCCTATGAACTATGGAAAGGTCAACCAACATCTATCAAACACTTCAAAACATTTGGAAGAAAGTGTTACATCAAACGAGATGATGAGGATTGAGACAAGTTTGACTCAAGAGAAGATGAGGCAATTTTTGTTAATTATTCATCAAGAAGAAAAGCCTATAGATGTTACAACAAAATATTGTAGAAGATTGTTGAAAGTGTTCATGTCAGAATAGATGAAGAAATACCACACAAGAACCAACCAGAAGAAGAAGAAATTAATTACAACAAATAAGAAGAAGAAGAAGAAGAAGAAGAAGAAGAAGAAGAAGAGGAAGAAGAAGAATAAACATAACACCAAGATACACAAACACCATAAAGGTTTGCGTAGAAAAATCATCCAGAAAACTTAATTCTTGGTGATAAAAATGCTAAGACTCAAACTAGGAGAAAACTAGCAAGTAGTTCTAAATAGGTAAATCTCTCTTTATTATCCAAAATAGAACCTAAATGCTTTGTAGAAGCCAATAATGATCAACATTGGGTGAATGTTATGGAAGAAGAGTTAAACCAGATTGAGAACAATTAGGCATGGGAACTTGTCCCAATACCCAAAGATAAAAATGTGAATGGTACAAAGTGGGTATTCAGAAATAAGTTAAATGAAGATGGAAAAATAGTAAGAAATAAAGAAAGAGTGATTTATAAAGTGTATGCTCAAGTAGAAGGTATTGACTTTGAAGAAACCTTTGCTCATGTTGCAAGATTAGAAACCATTAGAATGTTTTTGGCATTTGCAAGCTTCAAGAATTTTAAGGCATATCAAATGGATGTCAAGTCAACATCCCTGGATGGAGATTTAGAGGAAGAAGTGTACATTGAACAATCTGAAGGATTCTTATTGTCAAAAAATGAAGATTATGTTTGCATATTGAAAAAATCACTTTATAGATTAAAGCAAGCTCCCAAAGCATGGTATTAAAGACTTGACAAGTACTTGCAACAACAAGGTTTCAAAAGAGGAACAACAGATAATAATTTTTACATCAAAATAGACAATGCAGAGATGTTAATCATTGTAATTTATGTGGATGATATCATTTTTGGAAGTAATGTAAATAGAATGAGCCAAAAGTTTGCAGAAGAAATGCAAAAAGAATTTGAGATGTCTATGCTTGGAGAACTTTCCTTCTTCCTAGGGTTGCATATTTCTCAAACAAGCAAAGGAATATTTATTTCTTAAATGAAATACATCAAGGAGATGTTGAAGAAGTTTGAAATCGAAAAATGTAAACATGTCAGCACAGCCATGGTTAGTGAATGTAAAATAAGAAAAGAGGATAAATCAAAGGAAGTTAATCAAACTTTGTACATATCAATGATAGTAAACCTACTATATGTGATAGTTTCAAGGCCATAGATGATGCAGTCAGTAGGGTTAGTTGGAAGGTTTCAAGCTACACCAAAGGAAACACATGTGCAGGCAGACAAAAGAATATTTAGATATTTGAAAGGCACGTTGGACTTTGGTCTATGGTATCCCACAAGAAAAGACTTTTCTATGACAAATTACACAGATGCGGATTGGGGAAGTAGTGTGTATGATAGAAAAATCACCAATGGTGGAGAGTTCTTTCTGGGAAATAGTCTAGTGTCTTGTTTCAGCAAGAAGAAATCATTAATTTCCCTATCCACAACAAAAGTTGAATACATTCCAGCAACAACATGTTGTACACATGTCCTGTAGATGAAAAAAACACTAAAGGACATTCAGGTAGAGTATAATCAACTAATAGCAATATTTTGTGACAATAATAGTGCAATCAATATCTCCAAGAATCTTGTCATGCATTCAACAACAAATCACATTCCAATCATGTATCATTTCTTAAGAGAGAAAGTCACAAAGAAGAATGTCAAGCTGGAATATATTGGCAGAAAGGAACAAGTTGTCGATATCTTTACAAATCCTCTTTATAGAGAAGCATTTGAGTATCTTAGACAGAATTGGGGGTGGTACCTATTCTATCCAATCACTAAAGTACTACAAGAGGAGCACAAGCTCAGTGGGAGCTACAGAAATACAAAGTTGTTGGTTGTAGAATAGAGAATAAATAATACAATGTAAGGGGGAGAATATCCCTTTGCCATTCATGTCAAAGGGGGAGAGTATAGAGACGGGGAGATCTGCAGGAAGAAATCAACTTAGATGAGAACAAAATGATGAGATATATGGTTTCACAAACTAGAGGAATTTCATATTGTGTTGTCGCCATCAATGACAAAGGGGTAGATAGTTGGAAACAATGTTTTCATTGATGCCAAATGGGATAGACTATTGGAAATAATGTTGCACAGTGTTAGTGTTGGTTTAATGAGTTATTGCATATCTACCCTGTGTAAATGAAGGCAATATGATAGAGGAAGTATCAGGACTGCTACAACCAAAGAGGCGATCAAAAAGCATCCATATTGTGAATAAACTAGATAGAGGAAGTTGAGTATGTCTGTGTACGTCAATAATTTTTTGGGTACAAGGCTCTGTGTGAATGAAGGAAAGAAGAACAATACGACCTTGATAAAGAAGTATCAAGACTACTACAACCAAAGAGGAGATCGGGATGCATCCATACTATGAATCAACTAGACAGAGGAAGTTGAGTATGTCCTTGTGCGTCAATAGGTTTTTGGGTACAAGGATCTGTGTGAATGAAGGAAATAAGAACAATACGACCCTGATAAAGAAGAAATCAAGGAACGATATCCGACAGGGGGATACTATTAAAACCTAAGAACAAATCAAGGAAGCACTCAAATTGTATAAACAAGCCAACAAAGGCAAGATGAGTTTCTCAATTTTGTATAGAGGTATGAGGAGGATGAGATAATCTCGTTGTAGATCTTAGTAGTGTTGAGCTTGAAAAGAAGGTATCGGTTGATCAAACTGAAGTGAATGGTGATAGTCGATATATCTCATATTCATAAAGAAAATTGAAAAGGTGGCATTAAGTTGTTTGAATAAGAATGGGAAAGTTACTGAACCATGTGCAAAGGATTAACTTTTAGTAGTTAGATCCTAATCATTGATCTATGAAAATCAATGATTAAGATCGAAGGATTGGGACCCAATACCCAGTGAGCGAGCTCAGATGCCACATCAATGCCACTTGTCCAGTAATATGAGTGTCACATTAGAGGAAGTCCATGTCAATACCACGTAAGTGCCATAACAAGTAGCACTGCATATGTCACATTTCAGGACACGTATCAATGCCACATGTCAAGACATGTATTGATGCCACGTCAACCGCTCTACATGTAGAAGAAGTCCATGCAGAAGAAATATCATCTGCGACATCAATAGAATGGATCAGAACAATCATATTTGGGTGTATGTATAAGAAGAATCATAAAGTTATCATAGCCCGCAATGAGATCTTGAAAATTTACTAAGTATCAAGAATGGATCAGAACAATCAGATTTGAGTGTTTGTATAGAAAATTCATAAATTTGCCACGAGCCACAATGATATTTCAAAAAATAGACTAAGTATCAAGAATAAATCACTCAAACAAAGATGTCTCATGAAGCATGGTGAATTATAAGAAATTGTCTAAGTATGAGGAATCGATCAGACGGACAGGGTTGCGGATATAGATAAGTGAATTGGGAAAATGTCGTAGACCAGTGGTGAAATGCTTGGAAAAATTTCTAAGTACGGGTGTAAAAATAAGTGCAGTGGATGCAAGAATGCATTTTGGAGGCCACATAAGCTTGAATGAAACAAATTATGACCTTAGACCCACGGTGAAATGTTTTGACGATTGAGATTGAGTCAGAGTCTAGATCGGACGATTGTTGAGTGTCAAGTTCATGTCAAGCATTTTGGTGGCCAGTGATAGAAGATCTATAGTTGAAGTTTAATCCAAGGACTGATCAGACAACTATTGGGCATTTTGGCTGCATGGTGTGTTTTGGTGGACAGTAAATAGACCAATGATCAAGATTAAATCTGAAGGAATGATCGGATGGTTACAGATCAATGAAGCTCATGTAATATATTTTGATATCCAGTGCATGAGATCAACAATAGACATTTAATTTGAAGGAAGATCTTATGGCTATTGAGTATTGAGTGATATGATGTGTGTTCCAAGAATCGGTGGTCCTGATATTCTTATAAGAGATCAATGGATGAGAATTGATCAGGAATCAGATCTAATGGGTGCAGAGAAATGAGGTCATTTGTGTGTTGTATTAGATAGTGAGTAGATCGACAATCGATATTAGATCGAATAAAGATCAAATGGTGGTTGAGTGTTGAGGTTGTGTTGTATGTTTTGATGAGTAGAGAACATATCAACGGCCATGATCAATTCAAGGTACCGCATTCTACCACTATTGAACATCAAGGTTTATGCTATGTCTAGTGAGGAAATAATGTATGACTCAGGAGAAAATTGGGACCAATTTTGAAGGATTTATGAAGTCCAAAATTTAAGGAAGAGACAAACAATCTAGAGCTGAACTCATGACCAATATTGTTTTTGGATATGTGGACAAACCCTTGGGTGTATGCTCTGTATAAATAATGATGTTGAAATCCAAGTCAATTGAGTGTGAAAGAGAGTGTAGATAATGTCAAGATAATCTGTGAGGCTCTGAGGCCTGAGGATGCCAGAGAATGAAAGGAAGATAATGTAATCGTCTAAGGGTGGTTGGGAGGTGCAAGGTCTAAGGAACTTATGAAATCAAGTAGATTGTGAACTGAAGGAATGTGTTGTGACAACATAGACAAAGAAACAATTTTATGCAAGTAGAGGCTTGAGGGAAAGAGAAGTTTTTACATTATTGATAGATAGAGAAGATTGACATCTCCAGTAGGTTGGTGTCTACATATTGTTGAGTTGGTGCTTAGCTAAGGGGATTGGTGTCTCTTGCAGGTTGGTGCCTGCAAATATTGCAGCTATAGGTTGGTGCCTACAAGCAATGCTACATTGGTGCTCAACTAAGGGGATTGTTATCTCATGTAGGTTGGTTCCTACAAACATTGTAACAATAGGTTGGTGTCTACATGATTTTATAAAAGAATTGTTTTGTGGTTTTCTCCCATTTAGGTTTCCACATTAAATCTCTGCGTATTGTGGATTGTATGATTGTGTATTTAGCATTAAGGTTATAGTTGGTAAGGTAATACATTGATTAATATTGAAAGAAAAGAAAAAATAGTCTTATACTAATTCACCCCCCTCTCAGTATAAGTGTGCCAACAATCCTATATGGACACCACCCCCTAGCTAGACTATGGTATCACTAGGGTGAAGAAGCAATGCAGAAAACTCATGATAGTCTCTTTATCTCAGGCAAGAATATTATTAAACAAGTGTTTCACTGTTGAGTTTTGTAAAGATAGAGTAGCTCATTGGCACACACAATATGTGCCCCACACATCACAAGGAGGTCTTCCTTCTTTTCTCAATATTCCCTCAAAAGTATCATATGTCTAGTGCTATTTAGTGTGTGCATAGAAAGGTCTAGGCTGATGTCCATTAACTCCCATAGAAATTATCTTGGTTCTTGGGTTTTCAAAAACCAGTTCCTCCTCCCCAAATTCAACCTCCTCTCTTCTCATTTGAATTCCCTCCCCTTTCATGAGTGAAAGAGATGGTTTAACAAAGCCCTACACTAATTTTTATTTGGTTCCAAGAATGTAGGGGACAAGCTTCCAAGAATGTAGGGAACAAATTTCCAAGATTGTAGGAAGTGATGGCTTAGGTTTAGGAAATGGTTTCATCCACTCCTATGGTCTCCAAATTTGGACTATATGCTAGGCTCAATAATGTGAAAGTTAAATGCCAAGAGTTCCCTTAGACCCCCTCACCTTCCCCTTTCATGGTATCATAACTCTTATAGGCATGCACACTCACTCAATTTTGGTTCTCATTAGCTACAAAATGACAATGTTTAATAGTATTCAACATTACCATGATATGTCTACCTCATGGTGTAAATAAGTCATAGTAATAAAAATTATCTATGCAAAGCATTTAAACATAATTAAATTTAAATGATTCCAAGGGATCAAACAGTAAGACATTACAGTGGTCGATACACAAGTACATGGGACCAAGGTTTATGGATGAACTTTTTGGGCTACTTTAGCATTGCAATGAATCCTTCTACATGGGACTTTTGGTTCCTTAGACTACTTTAGTGTTGCAATTAGCACCCATACATGGGACCTTTCTTTATGGTTGTACATCCTCACTAGAAGTGTTGAAGGAAACACTTTAGAAAGGGGGATGGAGTGTTGGGTGTTGATTTTTCAATAAGCTAGGTTCAAGCATGAAGTTCATTCCATTTTTAGCATTTTACTTGAACCATAAACATTTTAAGTTTCACTATTAACAATTTGTTGTAGCAACCAAGATCACAAGAAGAATTACCATGCACAAGTACACAAGAAGTATCTTGGGAAACCCTTCTCAACAAGGGAATAAAACCCAACCAATCCTTTGCAATATTCTTCAAGAGAAAGAACTCCCACACCATAAACCTAGCACACAAAAGGGTACTCACAAACCCTAGAAGACTAGCACCCAAGAGAGGTGTGCACTTTTCCCAAGAACAAGTACTTGCTGAAATTTCCAAACTCACACTTGTGTTATTATTCCTCAATGGGAAATTTACCTTTATTTATATTAGACTGAGCCTATCAAAAGTAGTGTTTATTGGCACAACAGGGCTAACCTCAATAACTCACAAGATAATTAATAATTACCATATTAATTATCTTTTACATTAATTATATTTCACTTTATGGTGGGGCTGACCTATACCCTTTACATCACAAATAGGGTTACAATTAAGTCTGAATCTTGGACAATATAGCAAGGGATATCACACATCCACTAGTGCTCAGCCACTAGGGGCACATCCATCTATGCTCAGCCACAGGGATGTCCACATCTCTATCTCATCGCATCCCATAGGAGAATCACACTCACTAGTGCTCAACCACTAGGATCACGTTCACCTATGCTCAGCCACATGCATGTCCAACTCAACATATCTATTTCTCATTGCATCTCACAGGAGAACCATCTGGAGCATCACATCATCTCAACTCTCTGCATAGAGGAGACCAGTACATCGTTTCATCTCCATCTCAGAGAGAACGACACACCCAACTCATGGGCTTCCTCACTCCACAGAGGAACACAACATTCCATCTATGTCTCAGAGAGGAACCACATACCCAACTCATGGGATTCCTCACCCCACACAGGGGCACAACTTTCCATCTATGTCTCATAGAGGAACCACACATCCATCTCATGGGCACACCTAACTCATGGGCTCTCTCTCAGGTCAACTGACAGACTCTGTGTCCTGTAGGATGTCTCTTTTAGTTTTAATCATCAACACTCCCTCTTAGCTAGGGAGGCATTCTCCACCAGGCCAAGTCTCTCACAAAAGTACTCAAACTCCATCTTGGCAAGCGGTTTGGTGAAGATGTATGCAATCTGCTCATGGGTAGGAAGGTACTACACGTGTATTTTTTTCCTCTGCACCATTTCTATGATATAGTGATATTTTATCTTGATGTGTTTCGATCTATCATGAAACACAGGGTTCACAGAGAGATTCTCACAACTCTGGTTATCACAATGAATAGTAGTAGGATCCATCTCATGATCAAATAAATATGTCAAAATTTTGTGAAGCCACACTGCTTCACGGACTTCCACACTCAATGTTATATACTTTGCCTCTGCGGTACTCAATGCCACAGAGCTATGTTTTCTACTACACCAGGAAACCATGGCAGACCCTAAAGTAAAGAAACAACTTGAGGTGCTCTTCAGGTCCACTATGCTCCCTGCCCAATATGCATCGGCATATCCCTGCAAGCTCAAGTCTACACTAGAGGCATATCCCAGGCCATATCCAACTGTGCCTCATAGATATCTCAATACATGTTTCGTTGTTATCCAGTGAATCTATCTCAGCTGACTCATGAATTGACTAATTACACTTATTGCATAGCATATATCAGGTCTAGTGTTAGTGAGATACATCAGTGAACCAATCAGTTGTGGATCAATTTCGTTTGAATCATCATCATTCATTTTCTTCAAATCCATTGCCATTGGTGTAGGCATGGATTTACATTATGTCATACTGAACTCTTTTAATGTCCCCATTGTATATTTTCCTTGACTTAGGAAAATCTCATCATTCCTCTTTCATACTTCTTGTCCCAAGAAGTAGTGCATAATACCCAAATCCTTCATCTCAAAATCAAAGCTTGCTTGTATCCAACAACAAGGCTTCCTGAATAAGTCACCAAAATCATGCTCTCATCACCAACAATGTAATAATATAAGTTTGGATCAACAACACTCTTGTTGAAACCCGAACTCATCAAGAATCCATCCATCTTCTCATACCAAGCACGAGGTGTCTACTTTAGTCCATATCGGGCTTTCTTCAACCTATACACATGAGATTTTTTGTCGTATATCATGAGTCCTTCTGGCTGCTCGATGTAAACTTCTTCATCAATCTCACCATTGAGAAATATTGGCTTTGCATTCATCTGATGTAGTTTCCAACTCATGGATGATGGATGGAAGTGTATCGGACTACTAGATCAAATGTATTATCATATACAACTCCCTTTGTTTGTGGGAATCTTCTAGCTACAAATCTCACTTTATATTTCTCGACACTTCCATCAGCGGCATGTCCCTTTTCCCCTTGCAGAGTTTGTCAATCTTAGTCGGGCCTTTCATGGCCTATTACAAAGTTTTTGGGAATATCAACTGGAGCAACTGGATCAATAATTGTCTCCCTCTGAACTGATGAGGGGGAGAAGGTAATGTCTCTTCCTTCTTCTTAATTTTGTTTGACTCCCTCTGAGTCAAGTAATTCCCTCTGAAGTATGAAGGATAGATATCTTGTTTTACTTGTTTGCTAGATATTTTATTTCTTCTCGGGTGCTCTATTGACTCTTCATTATTTTATGACTTCTATCAAAATAATCAATCAATAAGGTTTTGGACTCTCGTACCAGGGATAATGGTCCAAGTCATGATCGATCCCACACTAGAGATAATACCCTTCACTTATTTAAGAATGCAATCAACTATAGGTTTAATGATTAAATCAAACAATTTACATGGGTCTGTAGTCATGCTCAATCTTATATTTGGTTTAGAGGAAGTAATCCTCATCTCTCTTATCTTCATCCTTTTGAGGTGGGTCTGGATGAATGTTAGCGACGGAAGCATATTGTCTTCCTTTCTTCCTGGTCAGACAATTTCTTGCATAGTGTCCATATTTGTCACATCTGAAGCACTAGATCTCTAAAATATCTCTTCTCTGATCATAACTTGAAGCTAATGGAGTCTTCTCATCTCTTAATGTTTGTTTGAAGTTTCTTTTGAACCTTCCTCCTTTCTTTGTATGAAGTGCAAGAGCATGGTTGTCATCAAGGGAGTCTTCCACTCCTCTATTTCTAAGTCCAAGTTCTTCTTGGGTACAATCTGTTCACATATGATCAAAAGTGGGTAGTTTTTCCCTTCCACTGATGCTTTGAAGAAAAGGTTCCCAGAGTTTTGGAAGATTTTTGAGAGTGGAAAAAACAAGTTCTTTGTCAGATATGTCTTCTCCAATGGCACCTAGCTGATCTTTGATCTCTTATATCTTCATAAAGAAGGTATCAACGATATCACCATTTTTCATCTTGGTACTTTGAAGCTGGCCCTTTAAGGTAAGGGCTCTGAGGTTTTTTTCACTCTCAAACATATTCTTCAATGCTTCATACATTTCACTAGTTTTCTTCAGGTTGGCAATACGACATAAGAGACGATCTCTTACTAAGTAGATGATTATTTTCCTTGCCTTGATGTCTTCTTCCTTTCTTATTTCCTTTTCTTCATCGATAGTTGTCTCTTCTAAAGTCTTTTGTATCACACTCAAAAGGTCATCTTATTCAAGAGTGATCTTAAGTCTTGACTTCCAGAAGCTGAAGTTGCTTGATCCATCAATTATATCTTCCACTAAGGTTTTGTTCTTCATATTTTCAGATTTCTTCACAAACTCTCGTCAACTGGACTTAGAAAACTTAATGGCTAGGTTGGACTAGAAATCTTAGGTTTTGTTGGGATTATGACCGCCAAAAATAAGCCTTAAGAGTGTCAGAGGAATATTGGTGAGCTGAAACGTTCCTTCAATGAGCTGCAGAAACACTAAAAACAAAATTCTGTAGAAAATTGCGAAACCCTAGAAACCCTAGGGTCAAAAATTTAAAATGCTCAGAATTTCACTCTGAGAGTTTCTGGAGGTGCATTGGAGAAGGTCGTACCCTTCTATGCCAAAATTAGCCTCAACGTCTAATTATTAGAGACTGAAACACCTTAGAGAAGAAAGGCCGTACGGAATTGCAACAACCCTAGAGGTCATACTGAATTGCAAAAAAGAAGGGACGACTAGCTTTAAATGCTTGTGCAAGGGTTCTTCAAGACCTAAGCTCTGAAACCATGTTGATTTTTCAATAATCTAGGCTCAAGCATGAACTTCATTCCATTTTTAGAATTTTACTTGAACCATAAACATTTGAAGTTTCACCATTAACAATTTGTTACAGCAACCAAGATCACAAGAAGAATTACCATGCATAAGTACACAAGAAGTATCATGGGAAACCCTTCTCAACAAGGGAAGAAAACCCAACCAATCATTTGCTATATTCTTCAAGAGAAATACCTCCCACACCATAAACCTAGCACACAAAAGGGTGCTCACAAACCTTAGAAGACTAGTGCCCAAGAGAGGTGCACACTTTTCCCAAGAACAAACACTTGCTGAAATTTCCAAACTCACACTTGTGTTATTATTCCTCAATGGGGAATTTACCTTTATTTATATTAGACTAAGCCTATCAAAAGTAGTGTTTATTGGCACAACAGGGCCAACCTCAATAACTCACAATATAATTAATAATTACCATATTAATTATCTTTTACATTAATTGTCTTTCACTTTATGGTGGGGCAGACCTGTACCCTTTACATCACAAATAGGGTTACAGGTAAGTATGACTCTTGGACAATATAGCAAGGGATCTCACACACCCACTAGTACTCAACCACTAGGGGCACATCCATCTGTGCTCAGCCACATGGATGTCCACATCTCTATATCATTGTGTCTCACAAGAGAATCACACTCACTAGTGCTTAGCCACTAGGATCACGTTCACCTGTTCTTAGCCCTATTCTTAGCCCTAGACACGTCCAACTCAACAGATCTCTTTCTCACTGCATCTCACAGAAGAACCATCTGGAGCATCACATCATCTCAACTCTCTGCACAGAGGATACCAGTACATCATTTCATCTTTGTCTCAGAGAGAATGACACACCCAACTCATGGGCTTCCTCACCCCACAGGGGCACACAACATTCCATCTTCGTCTCAGAGAGGAACCACACACCCAGCTCATGGGCTTCCTCACCCCACACAGGGGCACAACGTTCCATATCCGTCTCAAAGAGGAACCACACACCCATATCATGGGCACACACAACTCATGGGCTCTCTCTCTCAGGTTGACTCACTCAATCTGTGTCCTAGAGGATGTCTCATGCAGTTATAATCATCAACATTGGGATCCTCCATCAAAGTGTAATGGGGAAGCTGAAGGGCCTACTAGAGTAATAATAGATATTTGGTAGTTATGGTAGCCATGCTGGTTTTTCTTCATATGAGATATGAGAGATATTCAAAATATTATTACAATAATGAGTATTCCATATATAGGGAACATAAGGTGACCATCCATGAAAGGATGCATCCCTTGAATAATCAATAACTATTTATTATTATCATTTACTTATTATATAATATATATAATAATCATTAATAATTATATTATTAATTATTGTCTTTAGAGAATGTCTTCCCGATGTTGTTGAAACATCAACACTCCCTCTCAACGAGGGAGACATTCTGCAACATGCCACTCTTGTCTTTGAAGTATACAAACTTCACCCTAGACTCATGACACTTGTCTGTCAGTCTTGGGAGACATATCTCTCCCACCTGAACCGAGGAGAAACTCCTTTTGTGGATCTCCCTCTGAGCCAATTAATTCAGGCCCACTCTGGGTCCGCACATAATAACATATAGCATCTTGAGTCTTTATCATTCCTTGTCAAATCGCCATGACTAGGACAAAGACTATACCAAGATATTTCACCACAGGCACACACCTATGAGTGAATGTCGGCTTGATGCTAACTGACATGTGGAAATCACTTCAAGCACCTGGAGTCCATATTATTCCTTGTCATGATCAAGGAAGGGCTATGTCTGGGCCCATTTACCACAAGTGCACCTTTGTGATAAATGTATCCTATCTCCCTTGGTATGCAGCCCAATATAGGAGAAGTTATGCCCGATGTTGAAACACCAACACTCCCTCTTAGCTAGGGAGGTATCTTTCCATAGTAGTACACAACTATTGTCTAGAGACACGCAGTCTCCGCCAGTGGTACAAAACCACCATAGTAGTAAAATATTTGTCACACATGATACTCCCATGTGGACTTCTAGAGGCTACTCCCTCTAGGAACACTTAGGGTCAACTCTCCATAGTGTGAGACATCAAGGGACAACTCCCTTGACATGTCCTCATGTTCTCTCCACATGGGACGATGGGCTATAAGCCCAAATGTACTTATTCCTTCTCGAATAAGTATCCTCACATATCAACTCAACTCAATTCACAGAGGAGTACGATCTAAAGAAACTTTGTCACACATGGCACTCCATGTGGACTTCTAGAGGCTACACCCTCTAGAAACACCAGGGTCTTCATGGGACATGTCCTCATGTGTTCTCCACAAGGGACGTTGGGTTATAAGCCCAACCACACTTATCCCTTCTCGGATAAGTGACCCACTTATCCCTTCTCGGATAAGTGTCCTCACAGATCAACTCAACTCAATTCATAGAGTAGTATGATCCGGAGAAAGTTTGTCACACATGGCACTCCATGTGGACTTCTAGAGGCTACACCCTCTAGAAACACTAGGGTCAACTCCCATAGTGTATGACGTCAAGGGTCAACTCCCTTGACATGTCCTCATGTGCTCTCCACATGGGACACTGGGTTATAAGCCCAACCACACTTATCCCTTCTCGGATAAGTGCTCCACTTATCCCTTCTTGAATAAGTGTCATCACGGATCAACTCAACTCAGTCACAGAGTGGTAGGATCTGGAGAATGTCTTAGGAAGATGCAAACATCAACACTCCCTCTCAGCAAGGGAGGCATTCTCTGCCACGCCAAGTCTATCACGGAAGTACTTGAACTTCGTCTTGGTTTGGTAAGAACATCAACAACCTGCTCATCTGTAGGAAGGTACTGTGCCAATACTTCCTTCCTCTGCACCATGTCTCAGATGTAATGGTACTTGATCTCAATGTGGTTCGATTTGTCATGAAACATTGGATTATCAGAGATCTTCAAACAACTTTGGTTACCATAATGAATAATGGTGGAATCCAACACGTGTTCGAATAAATCTGCAAGGAGCTTGTGAAGCCACACTTCTTCATGGACTGTCATACTTAATGCAATGTACTCTGCTTCTGTTGTGTTCAAATCCACAGAAGTTCGTTTCCTGCTACACCAGGAAACCATGGAAGATCCCAACGTGAAGCAACACCTAAAGGTGTTCTTTCTGTCCACTACACTCCCTGCCCAATCAGAGTCAATATATTCCTGCCATATCATATCAATACTAGAAGTATATCTCAGACCATGTTGAACTGTGCCTCGCAAGTATCTCAACACATGTTTCACAACAATCTAGTGTGTTTATCTCAGCTAACTTATAAACTGGATAAGTGCACTCACTGCATAGCAAATATTTGGTCTAGTGTTAACCAGATACATCAATTATCTAATCAGCTGTCTATATAGAGTTAGATCAATTTCGTCAAAATCGAAAGAAGAGACACACTTAGTTTCATTAGATTCGTCATCATTGGTATAGCCACGGGCTTGAAGTTCAGTGTCTCAAACTTCTTCAATATCTCAATGTGTGCTTCCCCTGACTTGGGAAGATCTCATCAGTTCTCTGCCACACCGCTTGTCCTAAGAAGTAGTGAATCATACCAAGGTCCTTCATCTCGAACTCAGAGGCCAATGGATACTTGCATTCAATAATAAAGCTCTATGTACCTGTGAGGAATAAATCATCAACATAGAGGACCAAAATCAAGGCCTCACCATTAACAGTTTTGTAGTACAGGTTGGGATCAACAACACTTTTGTTGAAGCCCAAACTCATCAAGTGTCCATCAATCCTCACATACCAAGCTCGAGGTGCCTGCTTGAGTCCATACAGGGCCTTCTTCAACCTACACACATGAGATTCCTTCTCATGTATGACGAAACCATCTGGCTGCTCAATGTATATTTCTTCCCCAATTTCTCCATTGAGAAAGGTTGTCTTCACATCCATCTAATGTAGTTTCCAACCCATGGATGTTGTGAGGGCAATAATCATTCGAATAGAAGTGTATTGAGCAACATGAGAAAATGTCTCCTCATAATCTATTCCCTCCACCTGAGAGAATCCTCTAGCAACAAAACTTGCTTTGCGCTTCTTGATGCTTCCGTCAGTTGTATGTTTGATCTTATAGATCCATTTGGAAGTCACTACAGACTTCCTTTCAGGTCTCGGAACAATATACCACACATCATTCTTCATGTTGGACTGATACTCCTCCATCATGGCATCTCTCCATACTAGATGCCTCCTCATAACATGAAGGCTCAGAATCAATGATGTGGATCATAGTTGCGGCATAGCACGAATATCTTTGAGGTCTCTTTCTCTCTCAGAAGGTACCACGAGGAGATACATGTCTTTCTGCCTCCTGCAGAGTCTGACAAATCCATGCAGGTCTCTTCTAACCTACTAAAATATCTCTGGGAACATCAACCAGAGGGGGAAAAGAAACCATCTCTTCTTGTTTCTCACTATCAATATCCATGTGAGATCCTCTAGATCTCATCAACGCTACCTCCTCCTCAAAGTTAACATCTATGCTCACCTCAATCTGTCTCTGACCAGGGATGTAGATCTGGTATGCCTTCGAAGACTCATTGTATCCCACAAATGTACCCTTTTTGCATGAAGGATCTAGCTTGGCCCTTTTCTTCTTGGGTACATGAATGTATACTAGACACCCAAATATCTTAAGTGTCTAACTTCAAACTTCACTCCGGTGAAGGCCTCCTCGGGAGTCATGTTCCTGAAAGTCTTATGAGGACTCCACTCTAAATGAGATTCAACATTCCAGCGAAAAATGATGAATGTGAGTAAACTAGAATCATGTCATTTCTTAGTTGCCCGGAATGTAAAGAGAGTAAGACTCATCACAACAACAACAGTTAGAATAGTCGATTCCAATATAACCCTCTATAGCCACCACTTGTGCGACCTATTTGATACCTCTTTGATCACAATAACGAGCAAAGCATCAATGCCATCAAATCAAAGGTGTTTGTATAACATTACTCTTCTTAGGAATATAAATCCTAGCTTGATAAACACATGAATCCTATATTTTCATCCATGAATTTCATTGAGTCATTAAAGGTGGAGGAGTACATGGCCACATGGAYGAAGGTGGTACAAATATGCAAATCTTAATTCCCTAGCCCATGTTCTTGAATATAAGACACAAGTGCAATATCTTCTTCTAGAGTCCATGGACCTTTCTTCACCCCAACTTCATCACAACAAGGAGATCTTCCCATCTTCAAATCTTCTTTGTCCAAGCCTTGAGTTCTCTCAAAGAATGTAAGAATTTGTGTATTCTCTCAAAGAAACAGATTCTACAAATGGCTTCACATATAGCTACAAATGTGGATAAAGATTAATTTAGTATCTCATCGAATAACATTGCCACAATGACATCCCATCCATGTTTATATATTTCCAACAAAAACCCAATCGTGTTCTCCCATAGCTCGCTGACTCATAGCTAGAAAGATGGATCATCCAAAGTCAACAATTTGAAGATCGTGATGGTCATTAAATTTTTGTTGTAGAGTCAACCTAAGAATTTGACCATTAAAGACAACACTAATACAGAAGTTTCACACTCACACAACACCTAGATGTTTGACCTCCCATTGCAATGTTCTATGTCTCCGCCGATGCTCATTTAATGCACGCGGAAGTGGAAGCCAAAAAAAAAAAAATTTGTCTGAGGCCCATATCACTGTACATGCCAACAATCTGAACGCATTGAAATGTTTTGATCTTTTTCAGACTTGCTATCTTTGCACATTTTCTACAAAATTTGATTCTCTATAGTCCTAATAAATTGAAATGTTGAGATCTCTGATCTCCAACAGATTGCAATGGCAATTTCAGAGCTTTATACACACAAATGCAAATGCAGACTCCCCAAGCCAAACGTTGAGGAGCAAATTCATGCAGATGAAGAACAGCAGGAAACCCAACAAGAAGCAGGAAGTCATGGTGGAAGTGCCAAAATCCAGATCTTACCTGGACACTGCGGCAGTTCCCATAGTCTTCACTGCAGTAGCCATTGCATTATTCATGAAAATGCCATGATGGTTGGTTTATTCTATGCCCTTTGCCAAAAAAAAAAAACTTTTTTTTAGGTTTCCCACGCATATTGACAAAATCCATTCGGTAGAAAAGACTGTATCCGACCGCAATGTGGCATCCTGTGAAAGTTTAGATGGTCCAATACGGTTACTCGTCAATGATGGTTGGTCTTCAATGATGGACCATTATATCCACTTATTCAATAATGTTTCCTGCCTTAAAATCAAGACCAGCCTTAGGCCCTCTGTGACCCGTGTCTGCTCACTTCAATTTTCTTTGTTGACTCTTTCATCTAGGTTTTTCACTTTGTTGCTACATTTCAGTATAGCGAACGATTGCCCATAACAAGACATAATCAACATTGATTTCGAATCCCATAGCTGGGAACCATGGATGCACATTCTTTGAGTATGAACATGGGAAGATGAAAGTTATCTCTTCCGTTTCCCTGGGTCTTCCTGTGAGGGAGTCGAGCCCAGTCCTACTCTGATACCATGTTCGTTTTTCTTCATATGAGATATGAGAGATATTCAAAATATTAGTACAATAATGAGTATTCGATATATAAGGAACATAAGGTGACCATCCATGAAAGGATGCGTCTCTTGAATAATCAATAACTATTTATTATTATCATTTACTTATTATATAATATATATACTAATCATTAATAATTATATTATTAATTATTATCTTTAGAGAATGTCTTCCCGATGTTGTCAAAACATCAACATGCCATTCATTGTAAAGTGGACTAGGTACACTATATTTGTTATTATTAAACAAGACACACTAGTTAGTTGGCATGAAATAAATGTAATGTGGCCTCATTAAAGGTCCACTAGGTGATTAGGAGGTGGTTAAGATTAGGGCTCTCTAGTCAGCTATAAATAAGGATGAAGTCCTCCTTATGGACACATGTTGGAGATTATTGTATTAGATTTTAGCTCATTGAGAGGTCACCCAACCTTAAGAGAAAATGAATAGGAGCAAATTCCTTTCATAAAAGAATTGTTGTATGGTGTTACTCTAATTTAAGGGTATTTTGAAAATATAAGGTATTCAATTTTCTTGAATATCTTGTTTGTGATTCAAGTTTAAGGGTTAAGGATCATAACACACTTCATCACGTATAAAGTAAAATTGGGTGCATGATTCAATAATTATGCAGTACCGATAGCTTTGAGATTATGTGAGACTACGCTTAAAATTCGAAGTAGAATACAATGTGATGAAAGTGAAAGATAATGGAGGACTTTGTGGTTGTTATTAACTAAATGCAAGGAATTTATAAATTGGGGTGTCTGGTATTAAGTCGTATATATGATCCACTGAAAAGGATGGAAGGAGTCTTCGACTCATTAACATATTTACATGTTTATTGAGGATTAAATATAATCATAGAGTTCAAGGAAGACCTATATAAGTAGTTCAAGGGTGTCGAACAAAGATAGAATCAAAGGATGAAGTGACCATGCCAACTATTACATGCTCTTTTTATGAAGTGTAATAGCTGCTTGGTTTTCTTTTATTTTGTCATGTCCTTCATTTTCTCTAAATTACTAAATGGATCTCCTTGTGAGACTAATCTTTTGATAATGAAAACTATGAGGAATTTCCAACTATACGATAGTAACACTGTGATGCTAGAATATAAGTTTTTAGAATGTTATTGGGGTAGTGAGGATATCATAAATGGTAGACCATTTGCATAAGATATTCTAAGATGTTATATGAATATCATGAACATTTTTTTAATGTGTAATTTTATTTTACTTGAAAAATAAATTATGATTTTTTTTATGGAAAAAAAATTAAATTATATATTAAAAAACAAGAAATTTCATAATTTCATTTGAGTTAAGAGGCAATAGCTCGAATTATCAGGATGTAGGTCTTGCATTCTCCTCATCCATCTTCCCATCTAGATTCAAATATTTCATGAAACATGGTTCATTGTAATAAGGCTAGAAAAATCCACAAGAACCCTTTGTAAATGTGTCTCCAAACACCTCAACCCTTGCTAAGTCATACTTTTCGTGCAAAGTAGTTGTGAGCTGTTGACACTAACATAAGATTATAATAGCTGGTACCTCACCCAAATAACTTAATCTTTAAAAAGAAACTCCATTTAACATAAAAATTATGAAACCATGTAATAATTATTATTATATATAACTGGTACCATATCGTTTTTGGACATTTTACGCTCAAATACCGTGTCGACGTGTCCCATGTCACGTGGCCTGTGCTTCATCCATTTTTACATTTTTGGGCATTTATTTCAGGGTTCTATTTTAAATTTCTATCCTCAAAAGCAAAACCTTCCTATTCCTTAGATGTTCACCTTAAAATAACAAACAAATAATCTGACCATGGACTGCAACAATACTTGACTCTAGTTAATGCCAGCAATGGAATCAAGGATGCTCTTTCATCACCATTACCGCCCTCCATTCCGCATTTCCATAAATCTGAAGCACATCATTTTTCTCTGCAATGTCCGTCTTCACGCCAATGCAGTTACAGTGATTGAACAACCCAAACAAACACCAGACTCTGCTGCACAATCCAGCAATATCAACACTGATTACAGAGACCATGCATCGGAAAATCCCAATATTAATACTAATA
>ML801321.1:153906-173793 GCA_009831015.1 Picea engelmannii | reverse complement strand
TGCATGAATGCATGCTCTTCTTTTGCAAATATAATCGGCTCCCTCCATCTAGGAGAGTCTATGCTTCTTTCTTATGTAGTAACATCCACACAAATTGTTACTAGGGTTTGTTGATGTACTTCATCCTTTCATGTGTATTGCCTAACTTGTAGTCATTTTGATAACAATCCTTATCTTGTTGTTCTTCCATAGGTATAGCTTCTTTTTGAACATATTATCTTCTAGGAAGTATATATGCAAGATATGTACAGAAAAAATATGATGGATGTGCTCATTTAACCATAGACAATATCACTATTGTCACCCAACCATAAGCCGAATACACCCCCAAGCACCTTAACCTTGACAGAGAATCATTCCGAAAGAAAACCCTACGTTGGATAGCCAAACAAAGGTGTCACACCTTTCTCCAAGGATAACGCACCAAGCAAGAGTAACAAGAGTTGATCAGAGAGTCCAAACCATAACCAAGAGATAGTCCAAGCCAAAACCGAAACCTACTAGTTGCAGCAGCTGCAACAACAACTCTCCTCCAAAATTGCGCACAAACTGGCCAACTGCAGTGCGCACAAGTGTTCCTTCTGCAGTTCTGAGAATACTGTCCAGAATGAAGGCTGGCCTCCTGTATTTATACTATTTCTGGTAGACTCTCTAGGCCGACTTCTCATTCTAGGTACTAATTCTTGAGTATATAACATTTCCTTTAGCCGAATTCTTCTCTTGGAGGCTAATAACCTAATACAATTCATTCTCTTGAGTCGACTTATCTTCTAGGGTTATTAACCAATTAATTAGGTTTTCTTCTTGCTTTCTGGAATATTCTATTCTTGTCAGGTTTTCACATGGAGGTAAATACCTCCCACAGCTACCATAATATCAACACCATCCTTCCCTTTTTATCCTGCGAAAGGAGGAGGATGACATCAGATAACATAACCAAACCAATAAGAAGTGAACATGTGTCAACACCCTATTGGATGAGCCCTTGCATACGACGATGAAATGTCGTTTTGTAGATGGTCCACGTGTCAAGGTGATTTGGAATTTTGAGGCAGTGATTAATGTTGAGTCACAGGTGCCACATGTCACATCAGGCAACAAGTCATCGCAATGCCATGTGTCCGATGTGCCAGCTAGGACATCAGATCAAACATTAGATGGTTGAGGGTGAAAGAGATCCCTGGTGGGATGATATCTAGGTGTTTAGCCAAGTGGCAGGTCGTAATGGGACCACGTGTAGTGGATACCAGCTCGGTCACCAAATCAATGCATCAACTTGAGAGAGCGGTTTTAAAGGTTTCTAAGGATCGATGGCCCGGTGCCTTGGTGGGATGATCTCTGAAATAAAGGATATTGACAATTTGATGAGGTGGTGGTCGAGAGAAGAAGAGTCATGGACCCGTTGAGTTGAAGCCCTGGTGCCCAGATGGGTTGATACCCCAGAATATCAGGTACCAGAAAAATGTGTGGAGAAGTAGCTAAGTGCGAAAGAGATGGGGCACGATAAGCCAAGGGTCCTCGAGGGCTCAGTGCCATTTGTCACACAACATCCACGCCAACAACCACGTCCACACTAGAGAGTGATGTTTTATGACACACCAGTGCCACGTCGGATGGAACGAGTGACATAGAGCCATGTGGGTGCCACATGGCGATGAGGTGGAAATAGTGGAAGAAGACCTTGAAACTTTAGGAGGCTGTAACTTTTGATCCAGAGCTAAGTTTTAAGCATGGGTACATTCATTGAAAAGATCTCAATGAGAAGAATTAGATTATCAAACCAAAATTGGATTTTAGAGACAATTAAGAAATGAGGATTTTGAAAAAAGAGAGGAAATTTTGACACACCACCAACACAAGTAAGCATTAGGGGCTTGGGCGTGTTACATTATTTCATTGTATTTTCAACAATGTTTTCTTATTTCATTGTCTTAATTTTATTATTTCACTGTACTTTCAACACTTTGTTTTCATTGTGTTTTCAAAATTGTTAGAAAAAAGAGTATGAAATCACCAAATGTTATTTCTTTATTTATTTAGAAAAAATAAAAATATAAAAATATTTCTATTAAAAAAATGAAAAATCTACATTTAATAAGAAATCATATACTATATGTCATAAAAATAATTAATTGATAAAATATATAAAGAATAAGAAAGAAGAGTATGAAATCACCCCAAACAAATGTTATTTCTTTATTTATTTAGAGAATAAATATATAAAAATGTTTTTATTAAAAAATGAGAAATTAACATTTAATAAGAAATCATATACTATATATCATTAAAAATAAATTAAAAAATTAGTATATCATAAAAAAAATTAATTGATAAAATATATAAAGAATTAACTTATATATTTCTTAATTGATAAAAAATTTAAAGAAGTGATTTATTTAAATTAAAAAATTAATTGATAAAATATACAAAGAATTAACCTATGTATTTCTTAATTGATAAAAAATTTAAAGAAGTGATTTATTTAAATTTTATTTTGATGTTTTAAAAAGTTTTAGTATATAAAGAATTAATTATAAAAAAAATAAATTTTTAGTATATCATAAAAAATAATTATAAAAAAATTTAATTGATAAAATATATAAAGAATTAACTTATGTATTTCTTAATTGGTAAAAAAATTAAAGAATTAAGTGATTTATTTAAATTTTATTTTGATGTTCTAAAAAGTTTTAGAAAGATTTTTTTAATTTTCCATAATTTAATTTATGAAATATGTTTAAAGAAAACTTCAATTTTTTTTAATCTATCTTTCAATTTTCATAACTTGTAAATTTTTTTATAAAGTTTATATAAATAAGATGCAAAATTTTTAATCTATAATTGATTGATAAAAAATATTGTCAAGATAAATTGATTATGGGGTTATTTTTTAATATTTTTATAGAATTATTTTATTTTGGAAAAAAGTATTCTCAAGATATTGATTATATTATTGTCAAGATAAATTGATTATGGGGTTATTTTTTAATATTTTTATAGAATTATTTTATTTTGGAAAAAAGTTTTCTCAAGATATTGATTATATTGAAGTTAATTTTTTAATATTTTTATAGAATTATTTTATTTTGGAATTCTCCTTTTTATGACCATAACTCACTTGGATTACTTAAATAAAAAATATTAACAAGACTTAAATTATTAAGGTCTCGCTTGAATACTTTAATAAAAACGTGAACAAGGTTTAAATTATTAATAATCTCTTTGTTAAATTATTAATAATCTTTTTTAACAAGTTTATCAAATATAAATATTTTTTTTATATTAAAACTTTGTTTTCTTTAACAAGAGTTGCATAGTAGTTTAGTCCATGCTAATATAAGTTTGAAAATTTATAACAATACTGATTTAAACCCATAATAAAAATAAAACTCTGTAAAAATAACATTTGATATTTAACTTGGGTTTATTATAGTCTGTGCTAGTATGTGAAAAAACATTGAAGGGATCACATTTTATGTAACCCAGTTCTTTCTTGTATAGCATACCAGCCTTATTGCCTACCTATGTAATATTTAGATGGCTTAATTTTTTTAGTAGTGCTCTTTGTAAATAATGTAATCTATGAGGCTCATATTTATATGAGAGCTTTCTTCATTCTCTAAAATTTGTGTATGAGAACCGAATGTAAGTTGAGATTACTGGTTCTCCATAGGTTTTTTTGGGTTACCCATGGAAATCTCAACATTCCTATGAAAGTCCTTCAAATTTATCTATCATCACAACCCTGCAATTTTTTGTTTGGAGTTACATGCAAAACTATGTATGGCAATGCTATTCCCATCTGTTTGGAGTTACATGCAAAACTGTGTATGGTGATGATATTCCCAATATATAGAGGAGCTTGTCCTTTAATTTATCATGCCTTTATCCAGTAGGCTTATTGAAGAATGATAGGTTGTGACTTCGTGTCAGAGATATCATATTAATTATATTAACTTGGAAAGTTTTAATTGTATAATAGTTAATTAGTATCAT
The DNA here is from genome assembly GCA_009831015.1 of Picea engelmannii. Lineage (NCBI taxonomy): Eukaryota > Viridiplantae > Streptophyta > Pinopsida > Pinales > Pinaceae > Picea > Picea engelmannii. Next base: position 169,797 of record ML801321.1, on the reverse strand, counting down.
TTACTTGTGAACTAGGAGAATAGCCAAAAATGGAGTACCATTATTCATTATTTATTTTTACTTGTTGTGAGTACGCTTCTAAACAAAAAAAAAAAACATGATTGTTTAAAATTTTAAACAACTAGTTAAAAAAATTAATTAATATGATAATATATTATTGTTTTTATAGAGTTATTATGAATGGTTGTAAGTATGCTTACAAAAATAAAATAAAATTGTTTAAAAATTTACTTCGATGCATAAAAAATTAACTAATATGATAATACATATTATTATTTTTAAAGAGTTATTTTGAATGGTTGGAATTATAGGTTTTAATTATTAAAATTACATTATATTATAGTTTTAATAAGATCATATTTATAAATTGAAAATGGAAAAAAATATTCCAATATTAAACGACTCCTAATCAGCAAAGGAGTATGCAAAATAGCCATCTCCACATAACACTCTTCAAATAGATTTTTTTTATGTTAAATAAACAATTATCTTTCTAATTGAAAAAAAAATAATAAATTCTTTGTGAAGATGCGAAAATTTTCTTTGGCATCCAAAACGACATGACAGTGCTACCGGTGCAGACATCAATGTCATTAAGAATGAGTTTCTTCAATTGTCAACGTCAACATAATCAAAGGGGGGGCGCTTACGATTATTGTTGATAAAATAGAGGTGGGTTGCAATTTTCATTTCACCAGTCATATATTTATTGCCTACCACTAACTTCATTGAACACAAATATTTGTCATCCAACTTTATGGTGCTAGTCCATTTTCAAATCAACGTTGTGCACGTCGGCGCATTCCCTGAAAATCAAAGAAAGGATGGAAAACTACAGCAGAGAAGTCTGAGAAATTTAATTGGACTTAGTCGAGAAACTTAATAAAGGAATTCAACATCCTTCATGTGCATGGTAAATGTGTGTAAATGATCTATAGCTCGGGTAGCGAACCTTCCCTTCCAGCACTCATTGATGTCCCAGCTGGTCCTATGTCCATTCAAAATGCTTTGTGAATCATGCATATTGTTGTCCTCAAGCTCTATCAGATTATACCCTTCTGTTGCTAGGTTGGAACACTCATGGAATCAAACTCTACACAACAAAGATGTAGAAATGACATTGTTGATGCAAAATGCTTGTTTAACTAGTGGCTTTAGTGGGAAAATCTTCAATCAGTCAGGATAGAGGCTGGGGTCTCTTTTTTCTGGCCTAGCTTATGTTGCGTTCAAGGAGGCATATTGAATTGCAACAAATCCCTTCTCTCTTTTATTATTTTGTGATCTACTTATACTGAAGTGCAAGTCCAAACGTGGGTTAAGAGGTGGGTAAGAGTTCTGAGTCTTTGGCCAACCTCAAGCAAGTAACATTTTAGAACCTCCAGTGTCACAACCACCAGTTGAATTAGTAGCAGTGGAGGTGGATGCGGTTACAGATTTATAACCAAAAACAAGAGGGCATACAAGGGAGAAAAGGTTTTGAATTAATGGTGGCCTAAATTCCTATGTGGCCACACCCAAGCATTAGTCAGAATATCTAGCTCAGTAGTTGTTAAGCAATGGTTGGCATTGATTTTGCAAGACTCGTATCATTGTTGTGAAAAAGAAAGTTATTCTATTTCATTCTCTTTTCTCAGTAAAGTGGACCCCATCCGAACTCCACCAAATTCATTTAGGAAGTGACCCTGTTCCACCCACCTAATGGAAGCTCTACCTGATTTCTTTAGGGGTTTGAGGTGCCTCTAGTTTCTAGATGTTAGTCGTTGTTCCAAGACAAAGAAATGGGACTACCGTAAAAAAATGGACTTTGTACTATATGACGATGCAAGGTAGTTGTATTATCATAATAACATAACAATGTCAAGCTAGGAGCATCTCAAAAGAAATTATTCTCCCACCAACTACATATCTTGAGGCACTCTTCTTGTTACGCCCTAAAAAGAAGGCAACCCTTGAGGGAATCACTATGCTCCATCATCGACAACAAAAGGTCATATTCAACTGGAGGAGGAGACTTTTAGGGGCATGAAAAATATCCAGACACTCTCCTTCATAAATAGTAGCATTAATATTGCTGAGGAAATGGAAGTGATGGATCACCTTAAAATGGTTTGTCTACTTGGATGCATGGTCCCCAAATGGATATTTGGGCTTCCATACCTCATGGACTTGGAGCTACAATACGATAACTCGCAGTCTCTTCTACAATCAAACTTCTTCTACAAGAGCTTCTGCACCGATGCTTCTTCTTCTACAAGAGCTTATGGGATAGCGGTGAGTACTTGAATAATAATTCAACTTTAAAATCATGGAAAAGGTATCTTTCAACTAACCTTTGGAGCTACAACTATACCATATCAATACTCACCACAACTATACCATATCAATACTCGCTACAACTATACCATATCAATCAATACTCACTATAATACTCAGTTTCAGGTGTCCAATATCATGTCTTATTAAGGATTTTGATCAATATGATGCATTTTATTGATGCCATTGTTAGTTAACAATATCTTGTAGGAGGAGGAGGAGGAGGAGAAGCTTCTTTGAAGAAGTTCCTTTCCTTGTTGCCAGTTTGAATTTCATCTAGGAAATTCAGAAGATCTGAAAACCCTATGTAATGCACATGTGCAAGACCTAATTCTTTAGAGCTAGAGAAAGTCTGTGGTATTATGAACTGCAGATGAAGAAAAATTCTTCAAAGCTAGAGCAAGTATGCAGTATTTTGAAACAAACCCCAACAATACAAGAGCCAAAACACTGGAAAAGATGGCCTACAGGCAGGGAGGCAAGGGAAATTTTTATGACAATCAAGAACGATCCCAAACAAGCTTCAAGAACATTCAAATGGCCTCTTTACTCACCTTAGAAATGATTCTAAAAATACGAGTAGAGGCAAATCCTATAGGCAGGATGAGCCTCATTAAAAAACACAAATGTGGCACTAATGTTCAAAATTTGATAGGACAGGAATCAAACCCAAGTCTTGCTCTTGGTCGGTGGGCTTTCTACCACTCTGTTATGTTCCCCCCTTTCATGAATGCATCCTTTGATTAAATATGAAGGTTTTGATAGGTTTGGATTTCTATCCTAAACCCCAACCTCCCCCCTTAAAGACAAACTTTGGGTTAGGTCTTCTACCCACTGCAAATCAACCTCAACCCAAATTATAATAACATGTTGAATATCACTAAAATTAAGTTATATGCCTTATTTTTTATATGCACTCTAAGGGTTTATATATCAAGATGTGGATTTCCATCTCCAAATATAAAATGGGTGACCAATGAGTTACCATGAACTAGATTTTAACAAGACAAATTTGAAGAACAAAGTGAAGAAGACCTTACTGCATGCGACTTTCTTATCATTTCAATGAGAAAATGGAAAATAAATGAATCAATATAATATGACTCACCTCCAAGGTAGAGGAAAATAGAGCCATGCCACCAATTATGCTGAGTCCTGTAAGATATGCATTTTCCCCTGGTACATCACACTGGATCTCAGTAACTCCATAATCCATAATGTAGAGATGGTTAAAAGTCAACACAATTCTTTGAACATACCGACCCTCAACAACCAGTTGTACTGCAATAGGAAAAGAAGAAACCCAAGATGGAAATATGGGCAATAATGGACTTGTAAAAGAAAGAACAATGGACATGTACACAAATGTATTTAAAAGAATTTGAAAAAAAAAAGTCATGTCATCGCCGCTTGAAACAAAGAAACTTTCACAATAGCCAACATGACACTACTCAAGGCACATTCTACAATTTTTCCCATCGACCCATTGTTTTATTCGAAATGGGAAACATATCAAACACATGATCTATCACTCCACCTGATTCTATTCTAATAAGACAGTACAGAAGAAAAAAGAACACCATAGACTGAGAGAAAAAGTTAAAAACCCCAGCTGCACCAGATGCAACTGAAACCCCGATAGACAACACTAGATTTGTGCTTCTAGTCAAAACCATGGTGCTTCTCGCATAAACCCTTTTCACAACATCCAATATCTAAACTGCAAACCCCTCGACCTTCTACATTAAAACCTCGGCTGAAAGAACCAAATCCCCGAAGATTCCCTCTACTTCTATATATGTCGCTCGAAAATCCCTATTATGTGCCTTGACCCGGATGTTTTGGAGCTTCTGCATGATGGGATGAAGCGGTATCACCAACGTCGAAGAGGTTGAAGTCTTGTTTGGCTTGGATTTTATCACATAATGCTTGAAAGACTGCGCCAATTAAGTCATATTGTATTGCTGAGAAATCGCATCGACTTGTTGTGAAATCATCTCATAAAATTTAACCGTATAAGTGTCCATCAATTATGGGATGTTGTTATCATTAATCCATTTTTTAAACCCCAACCCCTCTACATAATTACTCTTATGCACATGGAATTTGATGGGCATGACCGTGTCTCTGATTTCCAACCCTATTTTATACGAAAAGAACATAATTTCGACCACGGATCCCATGATCATCATCGTAATCATCCCAAGGGATATCACCATATGTTGGCGCTTGATCATGCATTGGGTCAAGCCTCGGATAACTCGACTCCAAATGGGCAATTGTGAATCATCATCTGCCATTCATCGGCATGCCCTTGAAATCGCCGCAAGTGTTGAGGCCGCATGGATTTTCCCACTAGGGGTCGATTCCTGCAAGTGCATGGTCCAGCCTACAACATACATAATGAAACTCCCGAATAAAAATATCACCCACATGGCCACCCCCAAGAACTCATATGTCAGCACAAACAACGCAAAGGAAACCAACCCAATTTCTAAAACCCAGCCTGTTGATTCTTGTTCTTGTTTTATTCTAAGCTCTAACCCTTAGACTTCTTTCTCTTTCTGAAACCCAATGCCCGCCTTCAGATCATTAAAGGTCCTCGCCATTGTGTGACAAATGACCATTGGGAGCACTAGGATGGTCTCCAGAAGGTTGATTTTTAACGGCTAGATCCAAAACTCCACCAGTGACCCCTAGGCCTGTATCTTCCACAGCGACATGGAACACATAATCACCCATTGAATTGGCGTCCAATATTCTTCGAGCAGATTTACCACACCGAACAGAGCGACTAATGACAAAATGAGCCCCCCATGCACCAACACGATATACAAAGCTAGACGAAGCTCCATGATCCTTGTTATCTGTGACGTCCCATAGTCGTTCTCGCCTTCTCCTTCATTTTAATTTCAAGAGTCTTTTGTCTCTACAGGATTCGAATTGTTGACGTCTTGAACAGAGAAATTCTAAGTGTTTTCTAGGCTGAGATGTGCGACTTCGTCGAACATGTCTTTCCATGTCAGGGAATCCGAGATCGTCATTTTTCTGTGCATCATGGTTGCTTCTCCCGCCACCATTTCCATCGCCATATCCATCGAAGTTGTTGTGATTGACCCCAAAATCGACCTCTGTGAGGCTCTAAGAGGTTTTGAATTGTGGATTTGTGGAGAGATTTCCATGTCATTTCCATGTCCATTCGCATAGCAAAATTATGTTCCGACAAAACTTTGGATCTTGCAGATTGTTGTTGGTTTAGTTAATATATTGATTGCGTTTGATTGTGGAAAGGTGGTGCTTTGCATTTGTTGTTATTATGATTAGGCTTATAATGTAGAGATATAATTAACTTAATCCTTTCTTGTGAGGAAATCGAGGTCTTTGACAGGTGTGGTGGTTAGGATAACAAAGATCTACTTAAATACTCGCAGCCACCTTTGTAGTCAGGGGTTTAAGTTATTAACCGATATAAATTTAAAAAGTGGTTTAAAGTAGAGAGATAATTAACTTAATTGTTTCCTGTGAGGAAATGGAGGTCTTTGACAGGTGCAGTGATCAAGATAATGGTCAAGATAATGTTAGAGAGATGGTACAGGGTCTGACAATTACATATGTGCGGCAAAAGAAAGCAGTGTAGTCTGTAGGCTCTAATCTCAACAAAATCTACAAAATCTACATTGGTTAGAGAGACGATACAGGGTATGACAGTTACAGAGATAGGGCTAACAAAGAGAATAAAGTATGAATAAATATTAATGCAGGCCACGGTGATTATCAATGCAAGCCGTCACCGCGGCAATAAGACTTCAATCTTGAAAGCCAATGATATTCAAGATAAAAATCATTTTTTATTTATTTTATTTCCAAAAACTAATATTATTCAGATTTTCCTAACTTAAACATTGAAAATCCAAAAATATTAAAAATCAAAAGTAAAACTATTAGTTAGTCAATGAGTAGCTCATTGCTATAGTCCCTAGCCTTTGGCACGGACTAATAAAGTGGAGTGTCCACAAAATTCTAAGCATATATTTTTTTTTATATTAAAACTTTGTTTTCTTTAATAAGGTGGAGTGTACACAAAATTCTAAGCTGAATTATCTTTTTTTTTACACAATCAATTAAATTACTTTCAAATAAGTCATGTAACTCAGCACTGCAAAAATGTGAATACACCTGTACAACAGGAAGAGCATTGTACACTAAAACTGCTGCTTCTTGATTTGTTTTTCATATAAACTGTTCCACTCCTCCCACACCACACACAAGCATAAACATCAAGCATTTCCAACCACGTAAAATGTTCAACACCTTCCGCCTCTTCTAACTTTATAAGCTTTTCTGTCATTTAGGGATCTAAGCTTTGTTGCCAAACCCCATACGCTCTTCAGCTTCTGGGATTGTTCTACCCGCAACTCCTCCAAAGATACCAATGTTTCCATACTTGGCAGCTCTTCTAACTCAGAGCACCCAGCTTCTGGGATTGTTCTACCCGCAACTCCTCCAAAGATACCAATGTTTTCATACTTGGCAGCTCTCCTAACTCAGAGCACCCAGCTTCTGGGATTGTTCTACCCGCAACTCCTCCAAAGATACCAATGTTTCCATACTTGGCAGCTCTTCTAACTCAGAGCACCCAGAAACATCTAGGGATCAAAGCTTTGTTAGCTGTGAGAACCCCCGTATGCTCTTCAGCTTCCAACATTCTTGTGCCAGCAACTCCTCCAAAGATACAAATGTTTCCACACTTAGCTCTTCTAATTCATAGGACCAAGAAACATCTAGGGATCTAAGCTCCATCGCCTGCTCCAACCCCCGTATGCTCTTCAACTTCAGACATCCTTGAGCCCGCAACTCCTCCAAAGATACCGGCAACTGCAGAGGTGCCTGCAAAAGAAAAATGTTCACTCGTTACAACCATAAGAAAGATCATGATTCTCGTCTTCACAACCTTTCGAAATGTGCAGACAGTAATAACTACTAAACCTATAAACGCTAACACAACAAATTTCTATTTACCTGTGATTTGTCTTCCATGTGCCACAATGTGTTTAATTTGCTATAGAACATGTGCAGACACCTTAAATTCTTCATCGGAATCCAGGAAGGCACGGAAGAGTGGGGACATTTCTCCCAGCTGAGCCATAATAGATTTGGGAACTTCACCTTCCTCAAAATGCGTTCCAAGAAAGACCCTTCAAGATGAAGAATTTGCAACCCCCTAAAAATGCGTTCCAAGTCAGGATTTTCAGTGTTAATAACGCCAAATACATCGTGGCCAATATATTCACCATGCACCATCCGAATTCCCCGTACGGTTATGTCCTGTCCATGTTGAAAAACGATCAGTATCACTTGTTCATTCAAGAATTGATCCGAGACTTTTATTGAATAATCTATAAAGAATTGAATGACTCAACACTTACAGATGATGGGTGTGACAAATTATCAAGGATATTCTTTGTTCCCCAAAGACGACGCGGCAACCTGTCTTCCAAAGTCTCTTAGGTGGTCGTGCATATGTATAGAATTCCAACTGACCACTTCCACGAGAGATTTGTCCTGTAGATTTTGAAACCCCCGCTTTCCCCTCCAGCCTGATCCGTTCCATATGCTTATTGCGGAATCTCTGTTTTGATTTATAAAAAAACATGCAATGTCCAAGAATATATCTTTTTCCTGTGGATTGAGTGAGAGATAGCTTCTAGAAATTGTTTTATGTATCTCCATGGGGAATTATTTCTTGAAGAACCTCCAATTCCTGTGCCCACTCAATGATTTCTTTATTATAAAGAAGTGCCCCAACTACTTTCAAAGATTAGGGTAATCCATTGCAACAGTCTAAGAACTTATATACCAGAGATTCAAACGCTGGGAGCGGAAAGGGTTGGCTGAAAGCATGGAAGCAGAAGAGCTCTCTGGAGTGCTGTTTATCAAGACCAGATAGCCTATAAATTGATGATTCTTCAACTCTTGACATTCTGAGAACATCCCTATATCTAGATGTAATCAATATTAAGCTCTGTGATTTGAGATCATGAGTTTCAACAGGTAAAACTGCTTTCACCTGATTCACATTGTCTACATCATCTAAGATTATTAATACTTTAAAAGATCGGAGAGGCTTTATGAGCATCCGTTTACCTTGATCAACACTGTTTATGTTTACCTGCGTTCCCAATCCAGTCAAGCTATTAAGAAGTTGACTCTGCAACAAATTTAAAGACATATGAGCTTCATGATCTCTGATGTCAGATAAAAAACACGATTTTTCATAATCTGTTTTCTTCTTATTAAAGTACTCTTTTGCCATCGTCGTCTTTCCTACGCCACCTAACCCCACGATCCCCAAGATCCCCAAGATCCGAGGTTTCCCGTTTTGCTCTTTCTGCAACAGGACTGTATCTTCAAAATCTTTGAGCTTGTAATCCAAATCTGTTGGATATTCGGACACGTACAAGTCTGTCTTTGCTACCATTTCCGACAGTCATGTAACCACCTTATCTAGCAGCTCCAGCGCCAACTCCTCGCTAATTATTCAGAGAAAACAAGTAGACCTAGTGAGAAACAAACGTGCATGTCTATTGATCCAATACAAAATACAACAATATCGATAGGGAAGGTTGAGTACTCACCCATTGAGCGTCTCCAGCTCGAAACCGCTGATGTCTACAACTTGTCGAAGTGCTTTTCTCCATTTTCCAGTAGTTTCGAGATTATATCGCCCCGACCTTTCAAGCCTTTGTAAGTCTGGTTCATAGGAGCCCTTTACCCACCGAACGTAAGCGGGACTGACCCCATAAAACACGGGAATGAGGGGCGCTTTTGACTCTAACATCAGCAGGAGCTCATTCAGGCACCAATTTGATTCGGCATATCGAGGAGAAAAGATCGCCACATGGACGGAGGCGGTTTTAATGGCGTGTTCTATTTGGTCACCAATTTTGTATCCCTGTTGCATCTCATCCTTATCTAGAAAAGCCTTCACTCTTTTTTCTAGAAGGCGAAGGTAGAGAGACCTGGCGAAGGTTTCCTTCACATCAACCCCGCGATGATTTATGAAAACTTCGTAGGAGTTGTTGTTGGGATTAGCAGCCTCGTATGTGGAGGTGGAGGAGGATGCCTCCATTGCCAAGTGGAAAATAGAAATAGAAGGTAGTAATGGTGGATGCTAGGGACGCAATTTGCAGAGGAGGAGACGAGTTAGGCTTTAAAAACGCAGAGAAATCGTAGGGAAGATTGGTTTGCAGCGCTATACCTATATATCCACTTTAAACCTTGGCCTGTGGTTTAAGAACCCTAGTCACCCACATCGACCTTCGAATTTTCAACGCGTTTTTCAAACCCCACACTCATTGAGCTAAAAGATAATATGCAGATGGAGCCCAGACGCACGCGTTGCCATGCAATTTTGAACGAGTTGTTCAAACCCCACATGCATTCAAGTAAAGATATGGTGCAGAAAAACCACACGCAAGGTGTCGGCCGGAATTTCAAACTGGTAAAACCCGTCAAATTTGACGGGTTCCATTACTCTGATGCCCGTTTTAAGAAAGGAAGTTGACGTTTACACGATACTTTTAATAATGAGATGGCATTCATACGTATAGATGGAGGTTGATGGCGTTGACCGGTATGAATTAGGCAGATGGGGTGTTTGGCTAAACGTTTTATTTTTTTGGGTTTTTTTTGCTTGAATTTGGTGATGTAAATCTGGACAAAATCGCTATTTTATGTTGTTTAAATTGTATTTTTAAATGTAAAATAGATTCAGAGAGTTGAAAAACCCCTAAATTACTTGAATTATACAAACTTAACCACTCAAATCTGCAAATCCAATCATTTCTGATTAAATTCCAAACAAAACCAAACAGAAAAAATTACCAAAAAAATAAAATGTTTAAACTAGACTTACAGATGACGTTGACACGTATGGATCACAGGACAAGATGCTCTGAATTACGATGGGGGTGGCCATATAACATGGACTCCAATTTGACACGTATTCATTGAAAAGGACAGGATGCTCGGATTCTAATTTCACAGGTATCCAATTTGGCATATACCATGGACTCTAATTTGACACGTATTCATTGCTCCAGATTTATTTTTAATATATTTTTATATCTATATGGTTGGAAGTCAATTTATTTTAAGTTTTATTAAAATAAAAATAAAAATTAATAAAGTTTTAATAATGTTTTACAATTATTATATTAAATCAAAATTACAAAAAATTAAAAAATATTTTTCAAATTTTTCAAAAAAAAAGATATTTTTTTTATTGATAATTAATATTGAATTACCAAATTTATATTTGTCAAATAATTTTTTTTAATTAAAACACAATTTTAAAAATACTCTATAGCTCCAAATTTATATTTGTCAAATAATTTTTTTAATTAAAACACAATTTTAAAAATACTCTATAGCTCCAGTTCCATGTACCTAATAAGATATTGAAAGACTTCATTTAGAAAAACATTGTCACTGGTGTACCTTTACATAACAGGGATCCATTTTTCTAACATCGCTATATTTAAGTTGATAGTTACTTTGTACCTATTCTAAATAAGCACATTTAATGATCTTTTATTTATAAATTCGGGAATTTCATTTTCTACATGTGAATGATGACAAACGTCCTAAACACACTCCAGGCGTGGTAATGTGAATCCCTTAAAACTACCGACCACAAGTGGGGCTTTTCATTTTCTACATGCAAAAGATGGTAGGCGTCCGCATTCCTTCACCATTTTTCATTTTTCTATTGGAACAATTTCATTAACAATTTTGATGTAGTTTTAATTCCAATCCATTTCTATCGATTTATAATACAATATTTATTAATGTAATGTTGTGATGGATGTGAAGCGTGGTGTTTCAAATTTCAGCGAGGATGGGGACTAATGGTTAGGGATATTTAATACTGACAGCCTATATGTTAAAATTTTAGGCTCAGTTTTGTTTGTTGCTTCAACCACGAACGAACCTTTTCTCAGTGAATGGTCTTGTAAAGGAAAGGGAAATCAATTGATTCTTAAAGTTGTCGGTGCACTCTGCCACCTTGGGGTTTTTTTTTTTTATGAGAAAAATCGCTCAAAAATTATATTAATTATAATTTTTTTTACATCTTCATCAAAATGGTCAATGACTAATAAACTACCATACTAGTCCTATCCCACTATATAAGTAAAAGCCTCCGACCATTCCATGCCATCCCTACCGACCTGCAAATGACGCTAAAAATAACATGACGTCTATACCTAGCCTAATTTATAATAAAGTCTGATCATTTCAATGACTAATCCATGCTCGATAATTCAAAACCACACTCAGTCGAGAAGGTTCAAGAATTAGAAAAAGTTTATATGGTGGGTTGGTCCCTCACTTTTTCCATCCCAAGTGTAAAATGTAAGTCTACCTTTCGGAGAGGAAAGTGCTCTCTTAGATAGATTATCTACCTTCTCATTGGATTCCCTGTATATATGTTGGAATGTAATACCTTGGAAAGCTTCCATCTGCTCTCGAATCCTAATCTTCCACCCTTCGATATCGATTGTGTGAAGATTCCCTTTTGAATTAAGCTAATCAATGATCACTTTGGAATCCCCCATAACCTGTAGATGTTTTATTTCTAGAAGTCTCGCAATCATAAGAGAAGTCCACGCTCCCATTAATTCGTCTTTAGTATTGGTCCCTGCACCACAATTGATATACCATCTATAATCTGAAATCCCTCCGCTGCCCCCATCAAAAAAGGCCACTCTTATGTCCACCTTATATCCCCATTTTTTATTACTCTTCACATGATGGGCCGTAAGGTTGCCCCATTTCCTCTAGCTTTTGTTGACTATTTTCAATGCAACTCCAGTAAATTAGAGCTACGGTGCTACCTCTATGCAAAGTCACTTCTTACATTAACTCTACTATAATTAATACTGAAAACTATTAATAAATCGTCCACAAGGGAAGATCCAAATCAATGTAAGCAAGGTGCTATTATAGTTACACCATTTGATCCTCATAATGAGTTCAGATGAGACTGGGACATCCAAAAAAAACTTATTAATAAATCTAAATTAAGAGCAAAATGGCTACAATGAATCGCCACAATAAAGTTTTCAAATATAAATCAAGCCTAACAGTCCACTGAGAACATAGGTGTGTTAAATAAGCATGAGCAAGTATAAACCCCAAGCTTTGGCGGTTATTACAAAATAACAAAATATGCACCAAATATGTCCATATCCTAGGAATTGTCCCACACAACTCAATTGTTTGTAAGAATTGTGTAAGAATAAGCAACACAGAGATGAATTGAGCAATGAAATGATACATAATAGAGCAAATTAATGCACGATTTAGACACAAGAGTCTCTAGAAATGCCAGTGACATACCAAACAAATAATTTTTTTTACAGCATCAACCGTAAAATTTGATAGTTGCAACCAGCTACTCACATTTGAAGGAAAACAATAACATCCAAATTAAAGAAAATCAATGTACTCTTGAAACCCTAACCCTAAAATTTCCCGAGAGTATACCAAACAAAATCGTGTTTTAAACAACATTAACCACCCATAAATTTTGCATCTTGCAACCATCCACTGACAATCGAAGGGAGACAAGTAAAAGTAAACATAAACAGTAACCACTCACCAGTGCCACTGTTTTAGAAATCGATTGTAAATATTTCTAGGCCACTCCAGGTGTATGCAACTCAATGAATAGTTAGTGTTCATCGTGTCCAAATACAACGTTTATAAGATAAGCTTTGATAACATTTCATCTTATGAAAACAATGTCAAGAAACAACATTTATAACAATCCACAGAAAAATCTCAAATGAGGTGGGTTATGTGCCTATGCTTGCATGCAAACTTCCCTCGAGTGCAGGGAGACCTTGACTCGAGGGAGAGTGTCACAGGGACAATGTCTTGGAGCGACGAAAAGAGAAAATATCATGCAATAGATAAAATAATAGGTAATAATCCATAGTATCTAAGAACTAAGTTGTTAGCACAATAATACCTTACATTTTATAGCCAATACAAATGGAGAGAAATAAAATTACATTTTTCAATTAATTAAAAAAATAGAGAATATAACAACATCCCCGGCTTGCCCTCCCCCATTGTATATGTAGTTTATATATAATATAAACTACATAATAATAATAATAACTATATATAACTATATATATATATATATTATTTTTTGTGTAAGTTGCTCCACTACTACCACTCTGGGCCACTGTCATTTGGGACTACTCCCACATCGGAACACTATAATTTGGGACATCCGTACAATGTTCAATACCTTCCGCCTCTTCTAACTCTAAGCACGATTGAACACTTAGCTTCCTAAGCTTTGTCGCTTGTGCCAAACCCCGTATGCTCTTCAGCTTATAGCATCGGTCTTCCCACAACTCCTCCAAAGATACCAATGTTTATGTACTTAGATATTCTAACAAGCACCTTGAAACATGTAGGTAACTAAGCTTTGTTGCCTGCGCCAACCCCTGTATGCTCTTCAACGTCACACATTGGTACGCCCACAACTTCTCCAAAGAAACCAATGTTTCCATACTTGGAATCTCTTCCAACTCAAAGCACCCTGAAACATCTAGGGATCTAAGCTTTGTTGCCTGGCCGACCCCCGTATGCTCTTCAACTTTTGGCATCTTTCTACCTGCAACACCTACAAAGATACAAATGTTTCCATACTTAGCTCTTCTAACTTAGAGCACCCAAAAACATCTACAGATCTAAGCTTTGTCGCCTGCGCCGACCCTTGTATGCTCTTCAACTTATTACAACTCTTTAACCGCAACACCTCCTAAGATACCAATGTTTCCATACTTGGCAAGTCTTCTAACTCAGAGCACCAAGAAACATCTAGGGACATAAACTTTGTCACCTGCGTCGACACCCGTATGCTCTTTAGCTTGTGTAATCCTAAGCGTAACACCTCCAAAGATACCAATGTCTCCATACTTAGCTCTTCTAACTCCTAGCACCCAGAAACATCTAGGGATCTAAGATTTCTAGCCTTCGCCGACCCCCTATGCCCTTCAACGTCTGGCATCTTTCTACCCGCAACACCTCCAAAGATATCGTTGTTTCCATACTTAGGAGCTCTTCTAATTCAGAGCACCCAAAAACATCTAGGGATCTAAGTTTTGTCGCTTGCACCAACCCCCGTATTCTCTTCAGCTTCCGGCATCCTTCTACCCGCAACACCTCCAAAGATACAAATGTTTCCATACTTAGCTCTTCTAACTCAGAGCACACAGAAACATCCAGGGATCTAAGCTTTGTCGTCTGTGCTGACCCCCGTATGATCTTCAGCGTATGGCATCCTTTTACCAGCAACACCTCCAAAGATACAAATGTTTCCATACTTAGCTCTTCTAACTCAGAGCACCCAGAAACATCTAGAGATCTAAGCTTTGTCGCTTGCGCAGACCCCCGTATGCTATTCATCTTATTACAACTCCTTACCCACAACACCTCCAAAGATACAAATGTTTCCATACTTAACTCTTCTAACTCAGAGCACCAAGAAACATATACGGATATAAACTTTGTTGCCTGCGTCGACCCCCGTATGCTCTTCAACTTCACACATTCATATACCTTCAACTCCTCCAAAGATACAAATGTTTCCATACTTGGCAGCTCTTCTAACTCTGAGCACCCAAAAACATCTAGGGATCTAAGCTTTGTTACCTCCGCTAAGCTTTGTTACCTCCATCGACCCCCGTATGCTCTTCAGCTTGTAGCATTCTTCTACCCGCGACACCTCCAAAGATACAAATGTTTCCATACTTGGCAACTCTTCTAACTCAGAGCACCCAAAACATTTAGCGATCTAAGCTCTGTTGCCTGCGCCGACCCCCGTATGCTCTTCAACTTGCAGCATCGTTCTACCCGCAACACCTCCAAAGATACAATTGTTTAAATACTTTGGCAGCTCTTCTAACTCGTAGCACCCAACAACATTTAGGGATCTAAGCTTTGATGCTTGCGCCAACCCCCGTATGCTCTTTAGCTTGTAGCATTCTTCTACCCGCAACACCTCCAAAGATACAAATGTTTGCATACTTGGCAGTTCTTCTAACTCATCGCACCCAGAAACTTCTAGGGATCTAAGCTTTGTTGCCTGAGCCGACCCCGTATGCTCTTCAGCTTGCAACATTCTTCTATCCGCAACATCTCGAAAGATACCAATGTTTCCATATTTAACTCTTCTAACTCAGAGCACCTAGAAACATCTAAGGATCTTAGCTTTGTCGCCTTCTCCAACTCTCGTATGCTCTTCAACTTCACACATCCGTATGCCCGCAACTCCTCCAAAAATACTGGCAACTGCAGAGATGCCTGCAAAAATTTTCACTCGTTACAACCATAAGAAAGATCATGATTCTCATGTTAGAGAATAATGGAAAAATTGAATGTATGTTGTTACAAAGCGGTTCAGATCCATTTATATCGGAATCTGTTTAACCTGCTCTGCTGCTATATATATGTATTGATTTCTTAAGATATGGTAATACAAAACAGAATCGTGTT
>ML801321.1:137436-152787 GCA_009831015.1 Picea engelmannii | reverse complement strand
GGTTTCACAAAGAGTCCCAAAGATGGTCAGAAGCATTTTGACTTTAAATGTGTCAGTGGGTAGCTCGAATGTGTGGAGAAGAAAGAGCGGAAACCGGATGATTGCAGAGTGAGTTTCAGTGCTGAGGAAGACCAGATCAGACAAACAGATAAAAGTTCAAGTGTTGTAATATAAGCATTAAAGGTGTGTTAGAAAATCCATTTCTCCATTAAGGGGGAGTGTTAGAGAATAATGGAAAAATTGAATGTATGTTGTTACAAAGCGGTTCAGATCCATTTATATCGGAATCTGTTTAACCTGCTCTGCTGCTATATATATGTATTGATTTCTTAAGATATGGTAATACAAAACAGAATCGTGTTATTCCTGTGCAAGCTCTGTGCGCCTATGCTCTCATGGATTCTATTTTCTCATCTGTCATAACCTTTTGAATTCATAAGGAACAATAATAGCTACTAAACATACAAACGCTAACCCAACAAATTTCTATTTACCTGTGATTCGCCTTCCCTGTGCCATAATGTGTTTAAATCACTATTGAACAGGTGTAGACACCTTAAATTATTCACTGGAACCCAGGAAGGCAGGGAAGAGTGGGGACATTCTTCCCAGCTGAGCCATAATAGATTTGGTAGCTTGACCTTGCTCAAAATGCGTTCCAAGAGAGAAACTTCAAGATAAAGAATTCGCAACCTCCAGAAAATGCGTTCCAAGACAGCATTTTCAGAATTAACAATGCCAAATACTTCATCATGGCCACTATATTCACCATGAAGCATCTGAATTCCCCGCATTGTCATTTCATGTACATTGTTGAAAAACGATCGTTATTACTTGTTCATTCAAGAATTGATCCGAGACTTTTATTGAATAATCTATAAAGAAGCGAATGACTAAACACTTACAGAGGATGGGTATGACAAATTATCAAGGGCGTTCTTTGTCCCGTAAAGACGACGCGGTGACAAAGATGCGGCAACCTGTCTTCCAAAGTCTCTTAGGTGGTCGTGCATATGTATAGAATTCTGACCGTCCACTTCCAAAAGAGATTTCTCCTGTAGATTTTTAAACCCCCGCTTTCCTCTCCAGCCTGATCCGTTCCATACGCCTATTGCCGAATCTCTGTTTTGATTAATGAAAAAGCATGCAATTAACAATATATTTTTTCCTGTTGATTGAGTGAAGTATCTCATCGGGAAGTATTTCTCGAAGAATCTCCAATTTGTCTGCCCACTCAGAGATTTCTTTATTATAAAGAAGTGCCCCAACAACTTTCAAAGATAAGGGTAATCCATTGCAACATTATAAGAAATTATATACCAGAGATTCAAACTCTGGGAGCAGAAAGGGTTGGCTGAAGGCATGGAAGAAGAAGAGCTCTCGGGAGCGCTCTATATCAAGCCCAGATAGAGTATAAATTGATGATATTTCAACTCTTGGCATTCTGAAAACATCCCTATTTCGAGATGTAATCAATATTAGGCTCTCTGATTTGAGATCATGAGTTTGAACAAGTAAAAATGCCTTCACCCGATTCACATTGTCTACATCATCTAAGATGATTAAGACTTTAAAAGATTTGAGATGCTTTATTATCATCTCTTTACCTTCATCAACACTGTTAATGTTTACCTGCTTACCCAAGCTATTAAGAAGTTGACTCTGCAACAAATTTATATACATATGAGCTTCATGATCTCTGATGTCAGATAAAAAGCAGGATCTATCATAATCTGTTTTCTTCTTATTAAAGAATTGTTTTGCCATCGTCGTCTTTCCTACACCACCTAACCCCACGATCCCCAAGATCCGAGGTTTCCCGCTTTGCTCTTTCTGCAACAGGACTGTATCTTCAAAATCTTTGAGCTTGTAATCCAAACCTGTTGGATATTCAGACACGTACAAGTCTGTCTTTCCCACCATTTCCGATAGATATGTAACCACCTTATCTAGCAGCTCCAACATCAACCCCTCCCTAGTTATTCAGAGAAAACAAGTATACCTAGTAAGAAACAAATGTCTATGTCTATTGATCCAATATACAATACAACAATATGGACAGGGAAGGTTGAGTTCTCACCCATTAAGCGTCTCCAGCTCGAAACCGCTGATGTATGCAACTCATTGAAGTGCTTTTCTCCATTTTTGTATGTCTCGTTCATAGGAGCCCTTCACCCACACATTTCAAGCTTTGATTATATCGCCCCAACAGTTCAAGCTTTGATTATATCTCGTTCATAGGAGCCCTTCACCCACCGAATGTTAGCGGGACTGACACCGTAAAAAACAGGAATTATGGGAGCTTTTGACTGTAACATCAGTAGAAGCTCATCCATGCACCAATTTGATTGGGCATATCGAGGAGAAAAGATCACCACATGGAGGCGATTTTAATAGCGTGTTCTATTTGTTCATCAATTTTGTATCCCTGTTGCATCTCGTCCTTATCGAGAAAAGTCCTCAATCCTTTTTGGAGAAGGCGAAGGTAGAGAGACCTAGCGAAGTTGTCCTTCACATCAACCCCGCCATGATTTATGAAAACTTGGTAGTATTTGTTGTAGGTATTAGAAGCCTCGTAGGTGGAGGTCGAGGCGGAGGCCTCCATTGCTAAATGGAAAATAGAAATAAAAGGTAGTAATGGTGGATGCTATGGAGGCAATTTGCAGAGGAGGAGACAGAGTTGGGCTTTAAAAGCGCAGAGAAATTGTAGGGAAGATTTGGTTGCAGCGGGATACCTATATATACACATTAAACCTTCACTTGTGGTTTAAGAACCCTAGTAATCGAATTTTCAACGCGTTTTTAAAACGCCAAGAGCATTGAGCTAAAAGGACAAGATTTTCAATCAATTCACAATTTTTGTCGATTTTTTTAGCATTTGGGTTGGTTTTAAATGGGACAAAACCTCTAGGATAAGATTTTGAAATACATAGAAATTTGATCCATACGTTATGAAATGCATGAAACTTTGATTTATGCGAAACTCAGGCTACCCCTAAAATTCGAATCTGATTCAAACCTATTTGTTTTTCCTAAAAAAAAACTAGTTTGTTTGCTCCCTAATTAGTCAATTCCTTACACACAACTCTTCACTATTATATTAACCATTTTCCCTAGATCCAACTTTAGCTATGACTAAACAACCAAAAAAACTAAAAGGTTTAGACTATTGCTATTTTCGTGCAAGCACAGAGCGGTCATTAAATTATTTTCGTACAAGCACAGAGCGACCATTAAATGGTTTATTAACCAAGTACCTACTTTTTATTTTCTAACGGGAAAATATCTCCATTATATTAATATATAATGTGTTCTCCAAAGTGAGAAATTACAATAACAGCATCAAAATCCTTTATACAAAAGATAACCAACTTTTCTGAAAAATATTTTCCGGAAAACAGATCAAAAAAAGTTCAGTAAAAAACAGAGAGACGCTAATCTAAGATGAAAGAGGTAGAAAAAGAAAAGGCCTCTCATGCCCATCTATCCAGAGGTTATAAGTTATGTAGCCCAATTTTGCCTTAAGAGCTGTCTTGGATAGTTGATCTACTGATTTATTATGCTGGCGATAGATGTGAGAGAAGCTGATATTTTTAAAGGCCAGTTGAAGATGCCTAATCTTGTCCTTCCAAGAAGAGAGAGATTGCTTGGAGGTCGCTCTTCTTGTTTAGCCAATCAACAATAGCTGATATTTTTAAAGGCCAGTTGAAGATGCCTAATTTTGTCCTTCCAAGAAGAGAGAGATTGCTTGGAGGTCGCTCTTCTTGTTTAGCCAATCAACAATGATTCTGGAATCATTGAGGATTTGAAGGTTTTCTAAATGATGTCTGGAGGCTAAGTAAAGCGTTGCTCAGGAGACCAAAAGTTCAGCCCTAGTATTGGTGCCCAGTCCGCAATTAAAGGTCCATTTGTATATGGAGTTATGTGTGATTTTAATCAGACTTCCAACGCCACTCTGCTCACCATTAGATCGCGTTGCTCCATCAAACCACGCAGTGGGAAAGTCCTCTAAGTCTGGAAATTGTTTGTTGTATTGCAATCCGATCTTAGGAGAGCGTAACTTATTCCAGGATTTAAAATTGCCAAGAGTTTTGTAAACAACTGTTTCGGTCGAGGGGTTTCCATTTTCGAAAATTATAGAGTTCCTGGTTAACTAGATATCCCAACAAACCAGAGAAGGAAGTTGCTTATGGTTGTGCTCTCTAGTAGCCCAATGATCAAAGCAGCTCGTGAGGTTGGGACCATCCCAAGTGGATGAGAGATTGAGGATCAATTTAATTATGTCCCAGACAATCTTGGTGAAGGGGCAGCTAATGAAGAGGTGGTCTGTACATTCAGCATCCGAGTGACACAAATTGCAGATATTTGGACCAATCCAACCTTTCTTGTGGAGATGATCACAAGTGTTCAATTTATACCAGTTAAGAGCCAGGTGAAGAGTTTGATTTTGAGCGGGAGTTGCCAGGACCACAGTGGCTTTCTCCAGCCTCGAATATTTGTATGCCAATGTGTATTTGCAATGTCGGAATAGACATTTTGGACTGTCAAATAACCCGAGTGGTTTCCCCCCGAGCACTGAAGCAAATCTGCTGTGTTATTTAAGTGAATACCCGATAGGGTCAGGTCTGCACAGTATTTGTCCCAGATCATTGCTAGATCTGCGCTGAAACTGAGGGTGTTGCTCGAGATCCAACTATCTGGAGCGCAGGCCAAGTTGGAGTGTATCCTGGATTGGTAGAGGAACCATACATTGCGTGAGTGGAGGTGAGATACCAGATCTGGGAGAAGAATGGAGCGTTCTAATCGCGCCCAATCTCAATAACAGAACCCGATCTAGGAATCCAACAAACCCATCTAGTGATCAAATGTTTTGCTTTAATTAAATTCTTCCAGAAAAGGAGGTCGCTCTGTTTGCCCTTATGTGATTTGAATCGGAAGACAACCAGTTGTTTACAGAGATATGTCTTATGTATTTGTCGATGATTATTGAGTGCCATATGCCAGCTGATGTCAGAACACGTCAGAGAGTGGAGGGAGCAAGTGCCTGACTGAAATGGTGTGGATTCCTGAGTCCCCAGCCACCTTTGCGCTTGGGCTTAGCCAGGATTTGCCAATTATAGAGATGTTGTCGGGAAGAAACAAAGCAGCCTGACCAAAGGAAGTGATATATAATTTTGCGAAGTTTAGTGAGGACTGTGACAGGTATGGTAGCAAGAGCCATCCAGTACACGGGCTGCCATTCCAGAACCGCTTTAATGAGAGTGTAGCACCCTCTGAGAGAGAGCCAGCGAGTACACTAATGGCTCGTCTTTTTGTGGACTTTTGCAAGTAGCCAATTCCAATCACTCGGTTTGTATGAATCTGCCTTTAAAAAATACCCCAAGTAGGTAAGTCCAACAGAAAGATGAGTGAATGAGTAAGGGAAAATACCTCTGAAATTATCCACGATTTGCTGTTGTAGATTGGCATAGTGGAAGGAAGATTTATTCCAATTGATCGACAGTCCTGTAGCCCGTTAATTTCTTCCCATTCTTAAATGAAATCATTCGTCATAATGAAGACGTCGTCCGCAAATAGAAGATGTAAAATTTTGATTATCCTAGAGACCTTAACACAAATGAGCTTTTCATCTACTTGTTCGATCTTGAGTATCAGGCTCAAAGCTTCCATAGGTGAAAAGTAATTAAACAAGTACCTACATGTAATTATATAATTTTTTTAATGTTTTGTATTAATTATTTTTCTTAAATTGTTACGTCCAGGCACAAATTCACAATTTTCATTAATAAAAATAAAAATAATCCACAATTTCTTAGCTAAATCCACAATTTCCATTAATAAAAATAAAAATAATCCATTTTAAAATTATTTTTTTTTTTAAATCTGTCACGTCCCGGCACGAGAAATTAGCTAAATCCACAATTTCCATTAATAAAAATAAAAATAATCCATTTTAAAATTTTAAAAATATTTTTTGATATGTCACGTCCAGCCACGTGAAATTAGCCATTAATAAAAATAAAAATAATTCATTTTAAAATTTTAAAATTATTATTTGATTTTCCAAAAATTAAATTGAATTTAATATAAAAAATTTGTTATACATTATAGAATCTTTAGAGATTAAAAAAAATTAACTTAAACGGATCTATGTATACCTGTTGGAGGCAGGTATAATAATGGTGGAGTATCACAAAATTCTACACTGAATTATTCCCTCTTTAACACAAAAATTAAATTTATTTTAATAATAGTAAGAGAGAGGACCATGTCACTCAGCCCATCAAAATGTGAATACACCTTACAACAGGAACAACTTTGTACACTAAAACTGCTTCTTCTTGCTTTGTTTTTCGTGTAAGTTACTCCACTACTCCCAGTCTCCCACTCCGGGCCACTGTCATTTGGGACTACTCCCACACCGGAACACTGTAATTTGGGACATCCGGAGACATCACGCATCTCCAACCACGTACAATGTTCAATACCTTCCGCCTCTTCTAACTCTAAGCACGATTGAACACTCAGCTTCCGAAGGTTTGTCGCCTGCGCCAAACCCCGTATGCTCTTCAGCTTATAGCATCGGTCTGCCCACAACTCCTCCAAAGATACCAATGTTTCCGTACTTAGCTCTTCTAACGAGCACCCTGAAACATTTAGGTAACTAAGCTTTGTTGCCTGCGCCAACCCCCTTATGTTCTTCAGCGTCACAGATTGGTATGCCCACAACTTCTCCAAAGAAACCAATGTTTCCATACTTGGAATCTCTTCCAACTCAAAGCACCCTGAAACATCTAGGGATCTAAGCTTTGTTGCCTGGGCCGACGCCCGTATGCTCTTCAGCTTCTTACATCTTTCTACCTGCAACACCTCCAAAGATACAAATGTTTCCATACTGGACAACTCTTCTAAGTTAGAGCACCCATAAACATTTAGCGATCTAAGCTTTGTTGCCTGCGCCGACCCGCGTATGCTCTTCAACCTGCAGCATCGTTCTACCCGCAACACCTCCAAAGATACAATTGTTTCCATACTTGGCAGCTCTTCTAACTCATAGCACCCAGAAACATCTAGGGATCTTAGCTTTGATGCTTGCACCAACCTCGTATGCTCTTTAGCTTGTAGCATTCTTCTACCCGCGACACCTCCAAAGATACCAATGTTTGCATACTTGGCAGCTCTTCTAACTCATCGCACCAAGAAACATCTAGGGATCTAAGCTTTGTTGCCCGCGCCGACCCCAGTATGCTCTTAAGCTTGCAACATTCTTCTACCCGCAACACCTCCAAAGATACCAATGTTTCCATATTTAGCTCTTCTAACTCAGAGCACTTAGAAACATCAAGGATCTTAGCTTTGTCGCCTGCGCCAGCCCCCGTAGGCTCTTCAACCTCACACATCTGTATGCCCGCAACTCCTCCAAAAATAGTGGCAACTGCAGAGATGCCTGCAAAAGAAAAATGTTCACTCGTTACAACCATAAGAAAGATCATGATTCTCATCCTGCATAACCTTACAAATCTGCCGACAGCAATAGCTACTAAACATACAAACGCTAACACAACAAATTTGTATTTACCTCTGATTCGCCTTCCCTGTGTCACAATGTCTTTAAATCGCTATTGAACACGTGTAGACACCTTAAATTCTTCACTGGAACCCAGGAAGGCAGGGAAGAGTGGGGACATTCCTCCCAGCTGAGCCATAATAGATTTGGTAACTTCACCTTGCTCAAAATGCGTTCCAAGAGAGAACCTTCAAGATAAAGAATCGCAACCTCCAGAAAATGCGTTCCAAGACAGCATTTTCAGAATTAACAACACCAAATACTTCATCATGGCCACTATATTCACCATGAACCATCCGAATTCCCCGCACTGTCATTTCCTGTACATTGTTGAAAAACCGTCGTTATTACTTATTCATTCAAGAATTGATCCGAGACTTTTATTGAATAATCTATAAAGAAGAAAATGACTTAACACTTACAGAGGATGGGTATGACAAATTATCAAGGACGTTCTTTGTCCCGCAAAGACGACGCGGCGACAAAGACGCGGCAACCTGTCTTCCAAAGTCTCTCAGGTGGTCGTGCATATGTATAGAATTCTGACCGTCCACTTCCACAAGAGATTTCTCCTGTAGATTTTGAAACCCCCGCTTTCCCCTCCAGCCTGATCCGTCCCATACGCTTATTGCCGAATCTCTGTTTTGATTAATGAAAAAGCATGCAATGTCTAAGAATATATCTTTTTCCTGTTGATTGAGTGAGAGATAACTTCTAGAAATTGTCATATGTATCTCATCGGGAAGTATTTCTCGAAGAACCTCCAATTCGTCTGCCCACTCAGACATTTCTTTATTATAAAGAAGTGCCCCAACAACTTTCAAAGATAAGGGTAATCCATCGCAACAGTCCAAAAATTTATTTACCAGAGATTTAAACTCTGGGAACGGAAAGGGTTGGCTGAAAGCGTGGAAGCAGAAGAGTTCTCCGGAGTGCTGTCTATCGAGCCCAGATAGCCTATAAATTAATGATTCTTCAACTCTTGACATTATGATAACATCCCTATATCTAGATGTAATCAATATTAAGCTCTGTGATTTGAGATCATGAGCTTCAACAGGTAAAAATGCCTTCACCTGATTAACATTGTCTACATCATCTAAGATTATTAATACTTTAAAAGATCGGAGAGGCTCGATGAGCATCCGTTTACCTTGATCAACACTGTTTATGTTTACCTGTGATCCAGTCAAGCTATTAAGAAGTTCACTCTGCAACAAATTTAAAGACATATGAGCTTCATGATCTCTGATGTCAGATAAAAAACAGGATTTTTCATAATCTGTTTTCTTCTTATTAAAGTACTCTTTTGCCATCGTCGTCTTTCCTACGCCACCTAACCCCACGATCCCCAAGATCCGAGGTTTCCCGTTTTGCTCTTTCTGCAACAGGACTGTATCTTCAAAATCTTTGAGCTTGTAATCCAAACCTGTTGGATATTCGGACACGTACAAGTCTGTCTTTGCCACCATTTTTGCCACCATTTCCGACACACATGTAACTACCTTATCTAGCAGCTCCAGCACCAACTCCTCGCTAGTTATTCAGAGAAAACAAGTAGACCTAGTGAGAAACAAACGTCTATGTCTATTGATCCAATATACAATACAACAATATCGACAGGGAAGGTTGAGTTCTCACCCATTAAGAGTATGCAGCTCGAAATCGCTGTTGTCTGCAACTTGTTGAAGTGCTTTTCTCCATTTTTCAGTAGTGTCGGGATTATATCGCCCAGACATTTCAAGCTTTTGTAAGTCTCGTTCATAGGAGAGCTGCAACCACCGAACGTTAGCGGGACTAACACCGTAAAAAATGGGAATTATGGGAGCTTTTGACTCTAACATCAATAAGAGCTCATTCAGGCACCAATTTGATTCGGCATATCGAGGAGAAAAGATCGCCACATGGACGGAGGCGGTTTTAATAGTGTGTTCTATTTGCTCATCAATTTTGTATCCCGGTTGCATCTCATCCCTATCCAGAAAAACCCTTATTCTTTTATCGAGAAGGCGAAGGTAGAGAGACCTGGCGAAGGTTTCCTTCACATCAACCCCGCGATGATTTATGAAAACTTGGTAGGATTTGTTGTTGGGATTAGCAGCCTCGTATGTGGAGGTGGAGGAGGATGCCTCCATTGCCAAGTGGAAAATAGAAATAGAAGGTAGTAATGGTGGATGTTATGGACGCAATTTACAGAGGAGGAGACAGAGTTAGGCTTTAAAAGCGCAGAGAAATTGTAGGGGAGATTTGGTTGCAGCGCTATACCTATATATACACATTAAACCTTCACCTGTGGCTTAAGAACTCTGGTGTAACTGACATGGACAATCGAATTTTCAACGCGTTTTTCGAACCCCACGCGCATTGAGCTAAAAGGACAATATGCTCTGCATGGCGTTCGGCATATAGCATGGAATCTAATTTGATATTAAAAAGGACGTGATGCTCTTGGCAAATTAATCTGGGATCGATATCGATATAATTATCATATTTAAGGGTAATATCTTAGGAGGTAGTTTCTATTTAGTTTTTGAATTTGACTATACTTATAATCTAAGATCTATACCCAATGAAAATTTCGTTGACCCCATCTTAACTATACTCTAATATCTATCCCCACCTACTCTCAACGAATGAATCCATCTCCACCAGTTTGGTTCAAACATGTAGTCGACCATTTAGGTTTAATAATCAACCAAATAAATCCTTGTTATATGATAGGGATTTTATTTTTATATAATTAAAAAATATTATATAAAAAATATATATATATAAGGGTGAGGGTGAGGGCGAGGGCGAGGGCGAGGGCGAGGGTGAGGGTGAGGGTGAGGGTGAGGGTGAAGGTGAAGGTGAAAGAAATAATAAAGAAAACATATATTTTTTATTTTTTATTTTTTTAAATCTCTACTCCATTTTTATAGGAAAATAATATGTTTTTTCTATTATTTTCCCATTTTTATATTCATCTTCATATAATATGTTTTCTTTATTATTCCCCTTACCCTACTCTCACTTCTCATATACCCCTCCTATATAAGGTATAAAACTATATTTATGTGCAAGATAAAAATATTAAAAAAACATGGCTAAAATGTTTATTTATTACCCATGTGCACATGACAGTGCACCCATCATTGATATAACGAGGTTCATGGGTTTGGCTGCATAGTGAAATGCGTGGCAGGGTTTTGTCGTATTTCACATAAATCCATATTGTTTGTTTGTGGACAAGTCCCTTTCCTTTAACATGCGGACTGTGATCCATTCCCTGGAATTCCACCCAGCAAAGCAAGGCGTGAATTAGACACCAATAAGACACGACTTGTTTCCAAACGAAGGCAAAGTTACGATGGAAAAAACATCATTTTATAATTTTCTATCTCCTGGTTTATACGAAGTAATGGATTTGGTAAGCGAAAACAATTTTCTATTTATGGAATCTTTTCGGTATATGGACGATTACTATCACTAATACCAAGAATGAATATATTGACGAGGAAACATCACAATCCGAATGACAATGATAGGGGTAAAACACTCAAGTAATTCTTTAAATTGTATATTTATAAAAATTAAGTTATTAAAAAATATAATTATTTTATATAAAAGTTGACTATGTTAATAACTAGCACAATTGTAAATCATCATAGTAAACTTTAAATATGATCAAGTAAAAGTAAAAAAATAAACATGTAAACTGATGTCTTTATAATAGTGAGGAAGTTAGTAGTTGAAATCATAATCATTGATTTATTGGGACACTAAGAATATTCCATCAATATTTAATTTTATACATACAAAACTGATTAAACACTAAAAACCTATTAAATGTACCTATTGTCAATAGGTGTACGCCTTTCAACGTAATAAAGAAACAGAGTGGAATCATAAGTTCTTGACTTGTTCCATTGAAATAATTAAGATACCTGCAAAGGAGGTGGGGTAATTAAAAAATGTTTGTATAATTTGTTTATTATTTTCCACAATAACTAAATTGCAGGATGAGAGAATTGGTTGATTTTCCCTCAAAATTGAATCCTTTAATCATGAATATGTTCGACTTTTTCTTTTAGTTCATGGATTTTTTTATGTTTTCTCTTCTCCGCATGGATTGTCTTTGTGCTTTCTTTTTTTCGGGAATATCTGCAATAATAACAATAGATGGTAAGATTTTTGTACTTTGTAACATCTCTCCATTTTAAATATTTGAGTAATTTTAAGTGATTGTGTTAAGTAATTTTAAGTGATTGTGAATATTGATTTATGACATTGGGAAAACCTTTGATTAACATTTTGATTTTATGTAAATATTATTTTTATTTCATTTTTTTTTAAAATATTACTGAAAATAAATTGATGAGAGAACCAACTATGATGAGAGAAATTCTTTATTCCATGGGAAAAGTGAAAAAGGGTTAGAAACCACCACGGTAAAAGTAAATGTTGTCGATGAAGACAAGTGTAAACCTACCCCTAAGAGTGTGGGAGGTTAGGAAACAAGTTGCCAAGAAGTTAGGCCAAGAATCCCAAGAGTTAGGGAGAAGGCTAAAAAAACAAGTATGGTGTAAAAAAGACTTTGTTGAGTACTTAGGGTGTTATGAGAAATAACCAGGTTCTGTAAATTACCTGGAGAAGATTCTTGAAATTTTTTGTTTTCGTGTGGAAAAGAGTATTTGGCTGGGGTGAAAGAGTTAGTTGTCTATGGGGTTCAAATATGTGTATTTACTTTTGTTATTTTATTTCTTTAGAATTCTTAGCTCAAATATTTGCACTTTAGATGATTGGTGAAATTGATTTCATATTAGTTCGGTGCTTATTTCTTTAGAATTCTTAACTCAAATATTTGCACTTTAGATAATTGGTGAAATCATTTTCATATTAGTTCGATGCTAATATTTATCGTCTCATAATATATTCTTAATAGTATATTGCTAAAAAAACCTATTATACAAGAAGAAAATGCATAGAAGTAGATAACCAAAGAATCTTTAGCTAGTTCATTACTATTAATATTTGCAAAGAGTTTAAGTACTTATTTTCAATATTTTTATTTTTATATAGCAAAGAAATAGACTAACAAGAGCAACCTTTGATTGAAGTCTAAAACCCTAATAAAGATAATATTTATTGTTTACAAATTATCTATAACAAAGGTGAAATACAAAGAACAATTCTTGTATCAGTTTAGATAAAAACAAATTTACAATTCTTATATCATTTTAGAACAAATCAAATTTCTTTTGACACATAGAATAAAAACAACATGCAAGTGAATTGTAGCTATAGACTAAATTATCTTTATTACTTTCAAGGGTTAGAAATAAATGGACAAACCAATTGTATTCACCACGATTTGGAGGAGGACTAGGATAAAGAGTAGTATGATATGAAAAGGGTTATATTTAAACTAACCCATAATCTTGTTGAATAAAGAGTTGAAATGATATCCATGTTCATATGATAAGTAAATATGAATGACGAGTATAGGTAATGTGTAATAGGATATTGTGTCTACGTGTATTAACATTCAATTGTGCCTTTTCCAATTGAAATTTGCAACCTCGAAAGTGTCATGATAGTAATGAGTCCCTCGATATTGGATCCAAATATATCAGTTAGGCGGACTAATGATTTAACTCACATTTATGTCCAAATTAACAATCTATTTATATGCTTACCTTGGAGGTTGCGTGGAAACTTCGACGAATGAGTCTTTTAACCTGTCTTGTTAAAAGAAAATGAATTTATTAAAGGGTTGTAATTTTTCATGTGGGCACCAAACTTTAACTAGAACTTTAGCGATAATGAGATAATATCTAGAAGCCTAATCTTAGAAACCTAATCTTAGTTTCTAATGTATAATAATATTTAAAAAAAATATATGTGGTTGGGGTGATGTTACAAATGGTATCAGAGTAGGTTCCAAACAGTAGGGCTTTATGGGATTAAACCATTTAAAACTATTGTATTAATAAATTAGGCGATTATTGTAGATTTATTTAAAAGAAGATCTTAACATAAAATTTGTTTTGCATTTATCAAAAACAATAGACAACATGATTGACGAAACTAGAAAAACAATGTCAAGTGGACCTGAAATGTATGTACAGTTGAACAGTGAACAACCTCAAAATAATTCACTAGAGTTACTTGAAACCATGAGAAGTATAAAGGTCGAATTGTTGAGTATTAAAGAAGACAATGAAAAATTATTGAAAGCAAGTAGGGAGTAAGAGGAACTAAATGAAATCTTACTCAAGAATATGATCGAGATGAAACATAATAAGAATGTAGGACAGATCTCTAGCAATGCTAAGAATGAACTCTCTAATGATGAATCTCATAAGCGAAGGGAACACCCAATGTTTAGTGATAAAGTAGCATCGATGACTGAGGAAAATAGCAATAACAGTTCTGAAGACAACACCTTGAAAAATAAATCACGTAAAAATAAGAAAAGGAAATGGCATACAACTGAATTAACTGGTGAATTTAAAAAAATCAAACCACCTAGTTTTGATGGGGAAACTGAAGAAGAAGCAAAATCTTGGCTCCTAAACATAGGAAAATACTTCCAGATTTATAATTATTCTGGGAACTTAAGGAATAGATTGGAAGTATATCAGTTGAATGGAAAAACTTCTATTTGGTGGCATGATACAAAGACAATAAACAAAATTAGAAGCAACGAAATCACTTGGAAAATATTTAAGAAATACTTCAAACATAAATACTTAACTCAAAGGTATTTCGATGAAAATGCTAAGGAATTTCATGACCTTAGACTAAGGAAAATGATCATCGAAGATTTTGTTACCAAATTTGTAAATTTGATGGTGTACGTACCTTACCTTAGAGAAGAGAAAGAAAAGGTATAACAGTTCATGAGTTGTTTGCCCCAAGAATATAAAGATAAAATTGAGTTTCTTAATCCTAAGACGATGGACGAGGTAATAAGACACGATAAATTGTGTTATACCCAGTTTAAACAAAGGTATGAAAATATGAAAACATGGCAAGATAAGAACATAAATAACAAGTTTGATCCTAGAAAGACAAAATTTAAGTACCCACATCATGCATATCACATTGCACCAGTTAAAAGTAACATGTTTAATGGAAAGCAACAAAGTGTATAAGCTCAGAACAGTAGCAGACCAACAGATTCAGTAAATAAACGAGTTAGACCATCATTGCAATGTTGGGGTTGCAAGGAACCTCACCTATATAGAGATTTACCTTTGAATAAGAACAAAAACTCGACGATACATAATGTTCAGGTGGTAGTGACATTTAATGACATGGCACGGTGCAATCATAAAATTAATGCAACTTTGGAGAATTGACAGGATGACCATGAGTCTGCCACGGTAGAAATTGAAGGTAAGATAAATAAATAAAACTGTCTCTATTTTAATTGACCCTGGTGCAAGTTTAAGCTATGTTTCCCCTATGGTTGTTGAGGACTGCAAATTGAATAAAGTAAAACATAATAAGTCTTTCTTAGTACAACTAACCATTGGTATTAAACGAAAGGTAGTTGAACTAGTCAAAGGTTGTATGATAATTCAATAGATGGAATGGAAACGAGGGTGGATTTGATTATATTATCTTTGGGATCCTATGGCATACTCATCGGCATGGATTGGCTTGAAAAGTATACAACTGTAGTGAATTTTAAAAACAAAACTTTTGATTTCCTAGATGAGCTCAGACATAATAGAACCATTAAGGGAATATCTCGTGGTGTATCAATAAGGTAGATTTCTCCTTTATAGTTGAAA
>ML801321.1:75907-122687 GCA_009831015.1 Picea engelmannii | reverse complement strand
TGGGCTTGACCTTATTGAATACATAATTTCTCTCTTCCAACTTAAACAAGTTATTTTTCAATTCTAATCTCATTGACATCATTTTATACTTTCTCATATCTCTTGGTGTCACAAATACTCACTAATAAAATTAATGCATAGGGCTCCTTGGCCTCCTTGGCTCAAGATTGATATAACTTATTTGTTGTTGCCTTGGAAATTACCTCTTTATATTTTGTAGGAGGAGTTTTTGCTCCTCTACCATGGATATGCTTTGCTAAAATTCTTGCATGATATATGGCACACTATGCCAAATAATGAAAACAATCTTATCTTCATCTAAAGCATCTAACTTCCATTAAGTGTCCTTTAACATTGGAGAAATTTAGTGTCTCCATATTTGATGGTTGGACATCTAGCCATGTGAACTAATAATCAACTCTGGTCATCATTCTCTTCAACTTATTTTCAAACATGGTATCATTCATATTTCTCTACAAGGGGGAATCATTGGGTTCTCTATAGTTTATTTATGTGGTTACAATTACAGGCCTAAAACAAAGTACTACTGATATTTGAGCTTTAAGTTTATATTTTATTTGAGCTGATACAATATCTCTGTTATAGAAAGTTTTTCACCACGCTTATGTTGTGCATTGGAGGTTCTTCACCAAGTTGTCTTCTTTCATATGCATACAAGGGTCTCTTTCTGGTATCCCTTAAAGCCTTGAGGTTTCTCTTCATACGCTCTTTGTTCAATTATTCTAGAGAACAGTCTTTTCATTCATCTGATGTAAACTCCAACCCATGGATATTACAGATGATATAATGGATCATGTAGAGGTATGTCTGGTTTACTGGAACAAGCAATCATCATAGTCTTCTCCCTCCATCTGGGAGAACCTTTAGTTCTGGATCTCGCAATGCTTTCATTCATAAGTCTTCCATATATTGTTCTTCATCACAACTTTCATTTCCTCTGCTTGATTGCTTTTAGTGAGTTCAGATCAGGCTGGTAGTCTTGTTATTCTTGATGCAATGACTGGTTGTTCTGGCTTTTCTTTCTCTCTTGGAATCTTCATTCTTCTTCATGTTTCTCTTTAGCTCTTGGGTCCATGGAGTTTTCTATAGATTCCATGCCATGAAGATTTCAACTTCTTTCTTTCATCATAGGATCATTGATGTGGATGGACAACCAGGGATTACTTTAAGGCTTGTTTTCGAAGAGGACTTCTTTTGAAGTCACACTGAACAAGTGATTCTTTTCATGGTTGCTAACATGGATAGATATTTCATCATCTTCAATGGATCATATAATTTAGGATTAGCTCACTCCTAATCCTTGCTTCATGCATGAATGCATGCTCTTCTTTTGCAAATATAATCGTCTCCCTCCATCTAGGAGAGTCTATGCTTCTTTCTTATGTAGTAACATCCACACAAATTGTTACTAGGGTTTGTTGATGTACTTCATCCTTTCATGTGTATTGCCTGACTTGTAGTCATTGTGATAACAATCCTTATCTTGTTGTTCTTCCATAGGTATAGCTTCTTTTTGAACATATTATCTTCTAGGAAGTATATATGCAAGATATGTACAGAAAAAATCGTATATACAAGAACTATGAAGAGTATTGGTACCTTGTCTTGAAGAAGAAGTTTGTTTTATCCTGCTTGGTCTTCTTGAGGGTTTCCTTTCTTCGACAATTGATTCTTCGTGTGTCTCCTTCCTTTTCTTTAGATCGGGACAATGATTATTGTAGTGACCATATTTTTGATA
Source organism: Picea engelmannii (assembly GCA_009831015.1). NCBI lineage: Eukaryota > Viridiplantae > Streptophyta > Pinopsida > Pinales > Pinaceae > Picea > Picea engelmannii. Next base: position 120,928 of record ML801321.1, on the reverse strand, counting down.
GTTGAATCATTGTAATTCTGACATATCTTTCTCTTGATTTGGCTTCTTCCTTGAGCCAAACTTCCTTTTGTTCCTAAAATTCTTGAATCTTGTTGTGAAGGCTTGATCATCATATTTATTTTGGGGTTTCTCTTTTGCACTAATCCTCGATTCTTCTTGTGCACAACAAGTCCAAAGTTCTTCAAATGTAGGATACTCCTTCCTTGTGTTCATGCTTGCGGAAAATGCATCCCATGTCTTGGGAAGACCATTGAGTACTATATTTACCAGTTCCTTCTCTGAGATGATCTCTTCAATAGCTTGTATTTGATCTCTTAGCTGAGAGATCCTCACAAAGTATGATGTTATGTTGTCATCATCATTCATATTCATGTCAGGAAGCCCATTCTTCAGACTCATTACTTGTCCATTGTTTATGGCTGAGAAGAGGTTTTTTAGGGCATCATACATCTTCTTAGATGAGTAAATATGGGAGATGTAGGGTATCAAGTTGTCTTTTATAGAATCCACTATGATACTCATGGCATTGATGTCACTTGTCTTTGAACTTTTCCAAAACTGCAAGGTTCTGAGGTTCCTTCTCTTTTCCTTCTTCAAACTCTGGTTCCACGATCTTTCTTTTCACGATATCCAACACTTTATTCTTAGCAAGGATGAGATCAATCCTTGTCTTCCATTCTCTTAAGTTAGAAGCCCCTTCTAACTTGTTTTCTGACTTCATATAGTAAGTCATGTCTGCTTTGACTTGGTCAACCCTAGATTTGACCAAGAACTTAAAATTGGCGTCTTAGCTTGCTGAGAGTACCAGGAGGTGCACTAGGCTAGGGCGCACTAGTCTATCCAGAAATTAGGTCAATATCTTCACTTAAGGTGCCTCAACGAGAGGGCTCAGGTCTCATTTTTGCAGCAAAAACTGGCTGCAACTGCAACTGAAACTGCAACTAAGCAAATCCTCCCAATCTATCTTCCAGTGGTTAGACTTTCCGAAGATAGGGTGGGCCCATAACCTGTTAGAATGTTATGGATGTGCTCATTTAACCATAGACAATATCATTATTGTCACCCAACCATAAGCTGAATACACTCCCAAGCACCTTAACCTTGACAGAGAATCATTTTGAAAGCAAACCCTATGCTAGATAGCCAAACAGAGGTGTCACACCTTTCTCCAAGGATAACGCACCAAGCAAGAGTAACAAGAGTTGATCAGAGAGTCCAAACCATAACTAAGAGATAATTCAAGCCAAAACCGAAATCTACTAGTTGCAGCAACTGCAACAACAACTCTCCTCCAAAATTGCGCACAAATTGGCCAACTGCAGTGTGCACAAGTGTTCCTTCTGCTGTTCTGAGAATACTGTCCAGAATGAAGGCTGGCCTCCTGTATTTATACTATTTCTGGTAGACTCTCTAGGCCGACTTCTCATTCTAGGTACTAATTCTTTAGTATATAACATTTCCTTTAGCCGAATTCTTCTCTTGGAGGCTAATAACCTAATACAATTCATTCTCTTGAGTCGACTTATCTTCTAGGGTTATTAACCAATTAATTAGGGTTTCTTCTTGCTTTCTGGAATATTCTATTCTTGTCAGGTTTTCACATGGAGGTAAATACCTCCCACAACTACCATAATATCAACACCATCCTTCCCTTTTTATCCTGCGAAAGGAGGAGGATGACATCAAATAACATAACCAAACCAATAAGAAGCGAACATGTGTCAACACCCTATTGGATGAGCCCTTGCATACGACGATGAAATGTCATTTTGTAGATGGTCCACGTGTCAAGGTGATTTGGAATTTTGAGGCAGTGATTAACGTTGAGTCACAGGTGCCACGTGTCACATCAGGCAGCAAGTCATCGCAATGCCATGTGTCCGACGTGCCAACTAGGACATCAGATCAAACATTAGATGGTTGAGGGTGAAAGAGATTCCTGGTGGGATGATAGCTAGGTGTTTAGCCAAGTGGCAGGTCGTAATGGGACCACGTGTAGTGGATACCAGCTCGGTCACAAAATCAATGCATCAACTTGAGAGAGCGGTTTTAAAGGTTTCTAAGGATCCATGGCCCGGTGCCTTGGTGGGATGATATTTGAAATAAAGGACACTGACAATTTGATGAGGTGGTGGTCGAGAGAAGAAGAGTCATGGACCCGTTGAGTTGAAGCCCTGGTGCCCAGATGGGTCTATACCCCAGAATATCGGGTACCAGAAAAATGTGTGGAGAAGTAGTTAAGTGCGAAAGAGATGGGGCACGATAAGCCAAGGGTCCTCGAGGGCCCAGTGCCAGTTGTCACACAACATCCACGCCAACAACCACGTCCACACTAGAGAGTGATCTTTTATGACACACCAGTGCCATGTCGAATGGAACGAGTGACATAGAGCCATGTGGGTGCCACATGGCGATGAGGTGGAAATAGTGGAAGAAGACCTTGAAACTTTATGAGGATGTAACTTTTGATCCAGAGCTAAGTTTTAAGCATGGGTACATGCATTGAAAAGATCTCGACGAGAAGAATTAGATTATCAAACCAAAATTGGATTTTAGAGACAATTAAGAAATGAGGATTTTGAAAAAAGAGAGGAAATTTTGACACCCCACCAACACAAGTAAGCATTAGGGGCTTGGGCGTGTTACATTATTTCATTGTATTTTCAACAATGTTTTCTTATTTCATTGTCTTAATTTTATTATTTCATTGTACTTTCAACACTTTGTTTTCATTGTGTTTTCAAAATTGTTAGAAAAAAGAGTATGAAATCACCAAATATTATTTCTTTATTTATTTAGAAAAAATAAAAATATAAAAATATTTCTATTAAAAAAATGAAAAATCTACATTTAATAAGAAATCATATACTATATGTCATAAAAATAATTGATAAAATATATAAAGAATAAGAAAGAAGAGTATGAAATCACCCAAAACAAATGTTATTTCTATATTTATTTAGAGAATAAATATATAAAAATATTTTTATTAAAAAATAGAAATTAACATTTAATAAGAAATCATATACTATATATCATTAAAAAAAAAAAAAATAGTATATCATAAAAAAATTAATTGATAAAATATATAAAGAATTAACCTATGTATTTCTTAATTGATAAAAAATTTAAAGAAGTGATTTATTTAAAATAAAAAATTAATTGATAAAATATATAAAGAATTAACCTATGTATTTCTTAATTGATAAAAAATTTAAAGAAGTGATTTATTTAAATTTTATTTTGATGTTTTAAAAAGTTTTAGTATATAAAGAATTAATTATAAAAAAAAATAATTTTTTTAGTATATCATAAAAAATAATTAAAAAAAAATTAATTGATAAAATATATAAAGAATTAACTTATGTATTTCTTAATTGGTAAAAAAATTTAAAGAATTAAGTGATTTATTTAAATTTTATTTTCATGTTCTAAAAAGTTTTAGAAAGATTTTTTTAATTTTCCATAATTTAATTTATGAAATATGTTTAAAGAAAACTTTAATTTTTTTTAATCTATTTTTCAATTTTCATAACTTGTAACTTGATTTATAAAGTTTATATAAATAAGACGCAAATTTTTTAATCTATAATTGATTGATTGATTGATAAAAAATATTGTCAAGATAAATTGATTATGGGGTTATTTTTTAATATTTTTATAGAATTATTTTATTTTGGAAAAAAGTATTCTCAAGATATTGATTATATTATTGTCAAAATAAATTGATTATGGGGTTATTTTTTAATATTTTTATAGAATTATTTTATTTTGGAAAAAAGTATTCTCAAGATATTGATTATGGATATTATATTGATTGTGGAGTTAATTTTTTAATATTTTTATAGAATTATTTTATTTTGGAAAATAAGTAATTATTCTCCTTTTAATAACCATAACTCACTTGGATTACTTAAATAAAAAATATTAACAAGACTTAAATTATTAAGGTCTCGCTTGAATACTTTAATAAAAACGTTAACAAGGTTTAAATTATTAATAATCTTTTTTAACAAGTTTATCAAATATAAATATTTTTTTTTATATTAAAACTTTATTTTTTTTAACAAGAGCTGCATAGCAGTTTAGTCCATGCCAATATAAGTTTGAAAATTTATAACAATAATGATATAATCCATAATAAAAATAAAACTCTGTAAAAATAACATTTGATATTTAACTTGGGTTTATTATAGTCTGTGCTAGTATGTGAAAAAACATTGAAGGGATCACATTTTAAGTAACCCGGTTCTTTCTTGTATAGCATACCAGCCTTATTGCCTACCTATGTAATATTTAGATGGCTTAATTTTTTTAGTAGTGCTCTTTGTAAATAATGTAATCTATGAGGCTTATATTTGTATGAGAGCTTTCTTCATTCTCTAAAATTTGTGTATGAGAACCCAATGCAAGTTGAGAGTTTTTTTGGGTTACCCATGGAAATCTCAACATTCCTATGAAACTCCTTCAAATTTATCTATCATCACAACCGTGCAATTTTTTGTTTGGAGTTACATGCAAAACTATGTATGGCAATGCTATTCCAAATACACAGAAAAGCTCTGTTTGGAGTTACATGCAAAACTGTGTATGGTGATGATATTCCCAATATATAGAGGAGCTTGTCCTTTAATTTATCATGCCTTTAACCAGTAGGCTTATTGAAGAATGATAGGTTGTGACTTCATGTCGGAGATATCATATTAATTATATTAACCTGGAAAGTTTTAATTGTATAATAGTTAATTAGTATCATTTACTTGTGAACGAGGAGAATAGCCGAAAATGGAGTACCATTATTCATTATTTATTTTTACTTGTTGTGAGTACGCTTCTAAACAAAAAAATATAAAAAGATATGATTGTTTAAAATTTTAAACAACTAGTTAAAAAAATTAATTAATATGATAATATATTATTGTTTTTATAGAGTTATTATGAATGGTTGTAAGTATGCTTACAAAAATAAAATAAAATTGTTTAAAATTTTACTTGATGCATAAAAAATTAACTAATATTATAATACATATTATTATTTTTTAAGAGTTATTTTAAATGGTTGGAATTATAGGTTTTAATTATTAAAATTACATTATATTATAGTTTTAATAAGATCATATTTATAAATTGAAAATGGAACAAAATATTCCAAGATTAAACGACTTCTAATCAGCCAAGGAGTATGCAAAATAGCCATCTCCACATAACACTCTTCAAATAGATTTTTTTTATGTTAAATAAACAATTATCTTTCTAATTGAAAAAAATAATAATAAATTCTTTGTGACGATGCGAAAATTTTCTTTGGCATCCAAAACGACATGACAGTGCTACCGGTGCAGACATCAATGTCATTAAGAATGAGTTTCTTCAATCGTCAACGTCAACATAATCAAAGGGGGGGCGCTTACGATTATTGTTGATAAAATAGAGGTGGGTTGCAATTTTCATTTCACCAGTCACATATTTATTGCCTACCACCAACTTCATTGAACACAAATATTTGTCATCCAACTTTATGGTGCTAGTCCATTTTCATATCAACGTTGTGCATGTCAGCACATTGCCTAAAAATCAAAGAAAGGATGGAAAACTACAATAGGGAAGTCTAAGAAATTTAATTGGACTTAGTCAAGAAACTTAATAAAGGAATTCAACATCCTTCATGTGCATGGTAAATGTGTGTAAATGATCTATAGCTCGGGTAGCGAACCTTCCCTTCCAGCACTCATTGATGTCCCAGCTGGTCCTATGTCCATTCAAAATGCTTTGTGAATCATGCATATTGTTGTCCTCAAGCTCTATCAGATTATACCCTTATGTTGCTAGGTTGGAACACTCATGGAATCAAACTCTACACAACAAAGATGTAGAAATGACATTGTTGATGCAAAATGCGTGTTTAACCAGTGGCTTTAGTGGGAAAAGCTTCAATCAGTCAGGCTAGAGGCGGGGGTCTCTTTTTTTCGACCTAGCCTACGTTGCGTTCAAGGAGGCATATTGAATTGCAACAAATCCCTTCTCTCTTCTATTATTTTGTGATCTACTTATACTGAAGTGCAAGTCCAAATGTGGGTTAAGAGGTGGGTAAGAGTTCTGAGTCTTTGGCCAACCTCAAGCAAGTAACATTTTAGAACCTCCAGTGTCACAACCACCAGTTGAATTAGTAGCAGCGGAGGTGGATGCGGTTATAGATTTATAACCAAAAACAAGAGGGCATGCAAGGGAGAAAAGGTTTTGAATTAATGGTGGCCTAAATTCCTATGTGGCCACACCCAAGCATTAGTCAGAATATCTAGCTCAATAGTTGTTAAGCAATGGTTGGCATTGATTTTGCAAGACTCGTATCATTGTTGTGCAAAAGAAAGTTATTCTATTTCATTCTCTTTTCTCAGTAAAGTGGACCCCATCTGAACTCCACCAAATTCATTTAGGAAGTGGCCCTGTTCCACCCACCTAATGGAAGTTCTACCTGATTTCTTTAGGGGTTTGAGGTGCCTCTAGTTTCTAGATGTTAGTCGTTGTTCCAAGACAAAGAAATGGGACTACCGTAAAAAAATGGTACTACTGACCTGGTACTATATGATGATGCAAGGTAGTTGTATTATCATAATAACATAACAATGTCAGGCTAGGAGCATCTCAGAAGAAATTATTCTCCCACCAACTACATATCTTGAGGCACTCTTCTTGTTACGCCCTAAAAAGAAGGCAACCCTTGAGGGCATCACTATGCTCCATCATCGACAACAAAAGGTCATATTCAACTGGAGGAGCAGACTTTTAGGGGCATGAAAAATATCCAGACACTCTCCTTCATAAATAGTAGCATTAATATTGTTGAGGAAATGGAAGTGATGGATCACCTTAAAATGGTTCGTCTACTTGGATGCATGGTCCCCAAATGGATATTTGGGCTTCCATACCTCATGGACTTGGAGCTACAATACGATAACTCGCAGTCTCTTCTACAATCAAACTTCTTCTACAAGAGCTTTTGCACCGATGCTTCTTCTTCTACAAGAGCTTAAGGGATAGCGGTGAGTACTTGAATAATAATTCAACTTTAAAATCATGGAAAAGGTATCTTTCAACTAACCTTTGGAGCTACAACTATACCATATCAATACTCACCACAACTATACCATATCAATACTCGCTACAACTATACCATATCAATCAATACTCACTATAATACTCAGTTTCAGGTGTCCAATATCATGTCTTATTAAGGATTTTGATCAATATGATGCATTTGATTGATGCCATTGTTAGTTAACAATATCTTGTAGGAGGAGTAGGAGGAGAAGCTTCTTTGAAGAAGTTCCTTTCCTTGTTGCCAGTTTGAATTTCATCTAGGAAATTCAGAAGATCTGAAAACCCTGTGTAATGCACATGTGCAAGACCTAATTCTTCAGAGCTAGAGAAAGTCTGTGGTATTATGAACTGCAGATGAAGAAAAATTCTTCAAAGCTAGAGCAAGTTTGCAGTGTTTTGAAACAAACCCCAACAATACAAGAGCCAAAACACTGGAAAAGATGGCCTACAAGCAGGGAGGCAAGGGAATTTTTTATGACAATCAAGAACAATCCCAAACAAGCTTCAAGAACATTCAAATGGCCTCTTTACTCACCTTAGAAATGATTCTAAAAATACGAGTAGAGGCAAATCCTATAGGTAGGATGAGCCTCATTAAAAAACACAAATGTGGCACTAATGTTCAAAATTTGACAGGACAGGAATCAAACCCAAGTCTTGCTCTTGGTCGGTGGGATTTCTACCACTCTGTTATGTTCCCCCCTTTCATGAATGCATCCTTCGATTAAATATGAAGGTTTTGATAGGTTTGGATTTCTATCCTAAACCCCAACCTCCCCCCTTAAAGACAAACTTTGGGTTAAAGGTCTTCTACCCACTGCAAATCAACCTCAACCCAAATTATAATAACATGTTGAATATCACTAAAATTAAGTTATATGCCTTATTTTTTATATGCACTCTAAGGGTTTATATATCAAGATGTGGATTTCCATCTCCAAATATAAAATGGGTGACCAATGAGTTACCATGAACTAGATTTTAACAAGACAAATTTGAAGAACAAAGTGAAGAAGACCTTACTGCATGCGACTTTCTTATCATTTCAATGAGAAAATGGAAAATAAATGAATCAATATAATATGACTCACCTCCAAGGTAGAGGAAAATAGAGCCATGCCACCAATTATGCTGAGTCCTGTAAGATATGCATTTTCCCCTGGTACATCACACTGGATCTCAGTAACTCCATAATCCATAATGTAGAGATGGTTAAAAGTCAACACAATTCTTTGAACATACCGACCCTCAACAACCAGTTGTACTGCAATAGGAAAAGAAGAAACCCAAGATGGAAATATGGGCAATAATGGACTTGTAAAAGAAAGAACAATGGACATGTACACAAATGTATTTAAAAGAATTTGAAAAAAAAAAGTCATGTCATCGCCGCTTGAAACAAAGAAACTTTCACAATAGCCAACATGACACTACTCAAGGCACATTCTACAATTTTTCCCATCGACCCATTGTTTTATTCGAAATGGGAAACATATCAAACACATGATCTATCACTCCACCTGATTCTATTCTAATAAGACAGTACAGAAGAAAAAAGAACACCATAGACTGAGAGAAAAAGTTAAAAACCCCAGCTGCACCAGATGCAACTGAAACCCCGATAGACAACACTAGATTTGTGCTTCTAGTCAAAACCATGGTGCTTCTCGCATAAACCCTTTTCACAACATCCAATATCTAAACTGCAAACCCCTCGACCTTCTACATTAAAACCTCGGCTGAAAGAACCAAATCCCCGAAGATTCCCTCTACTTCTATATATGTCGCTCGAAAATCCCTATTATGTGCCTTGACCCGGATGTTTTGGAGCTTCTGCATGATGGGATGAAGCGGTATCACCAACGTCGAAGAGGTTGAAGTCTTGTTTGGCTTGGATTTTATCACATAATGCTTGAAAGACTGCGCCAATTAAGTCATATTGTATTGCTGAGAAATCGCATCGACTTGTTGTGAAATCATCTCATAAAATTTAACCGTATAAGTGTCCATCAATTATGGGATGTTGTTATCATTAATCCATTTTTTAAACCCCAACCCCTCTACATAATTACTCTTATGCACATGGAATTTGATGGGCATGACCGTGTCTCTGATTTCCAACCCTATTTTATACGAAAAGAACATAATTTCGACCACGGATCCCATGATCATCATCGTAATCATCCCAAGGGATATCACCATATGTTGGCGCTTGATCATGCATTGGGTCAAGCCTCGGATAACTCGACTCCAAATGGGCAATTGTGAATCATCATCTGCCATTCATCGGCATGCCCTTGAAATCGCCGCAAGTGTTGAGGCCGCATGGATTTTCCCACTAGGGGTCGATTCCTGCAAGTGCATGGTCCAGCCTACAACATACATAATGAAACTCCCGAATAAAAATATCACCCACATGGCCACCCCCAAGAACTCATATGTCAGCACAAACAACGCAAAGGAAACCAACCCAATTTCTAAAACCCAGCCTGTTGATTCTTGTTCTTGTTTTATTCTAAGCTCTAACCCTTAGACTTCTTTCTCTTTCTGAAACCCAATGCCCGCCTTCAGATCATTAAAGGTCCTCGCCATTGTGTGACAAATGACCATTGGGAGCACTAGGATGGTCTCCAGAAGGTTGATTTTTAACGGCTAGATCCAAAACTCCACCAGTGACCCCTAGGCCTGTATCTTCCACAGCGACATGGAACACATAATCACCCATTGAATTGGCGTCCAATATTCTTCGAGCAGATTTACCACACCGAACAGAGCGACTAATGACAAAATGAGCCCCCCATGCACCAACACGATATACAAAGCTAGACGAAGCTCCATGATCCTTGTTATCTGTGACGTCCCATAGTCGTTCTCGCCTTCTCCTTCATTTTAATTTCAAGAGTCTTTTGTCTCTACAGGATTCGAATTGTTGACGTCTTGAACAGAGAAATTCTAAGTGTTTTCTAGGCTGAGATGTGCGACTTCGTCGAACATGTCTTTCCATGTCAGGGAATCCGAGATCGTCATTTTTCTGTGCATCATGGTTGCTTCTCCCGCCACCATTTCCATCGCCATATCCATCGAAGTTGTTGTGATTGACCCCAAAATCGACCTCTGTGAGGCTCTAAGAGGTTTTGAATTGTGGATTTGTGGAGAGATTTCCATGTCATTTCCATGTCCATTCACATAGCAAAATTATGTTCCGGCAAGACTTTGGATCTTGCAAATTGTTGTTGGTTTAGTTAATATATTGATTGCGTTTGATTGTGGAAAGGTGGTGCTTTGCATTTGTTGTTATTATGATTAGGCTTATAATGTAGATATATAATTAACTTAATCCTTTCTTGTGAGGAAATCGAGGTCTTTGACAGGTGTGGTGGTCAGGATAACAAAGATCTACTTAAATACTCACAGCCACCTTTGTAGTCAGGGGTTTAAGTTATTAACCGATATAAATTAAAAAAATGGTTTAAAGTAGAGAGATAATTAACTTAATTGTTTGGAGGTCTTTGACAGGTGCAGTGATTAGGATAATGGTCAAGATAATGTTAGAGAGATGGTACATGGTCTGATAGTTACATCTGTGTGGCAAAAGAAAGCATTGTAGTTTGTAGGCTCTAATCTCAACAAAATCTACATTGGTTAGAGAGACGGTACAGGGACTGACACTTACAAATCCAACAAAGAGAATAAAGTATGAATAAATATTAATGTAGGCCACGGTGATTATCAATGCAAGCCGTCACCGCGACAATAAGACTTCAATATTGAAAGCTAATGATATTCAAGATAAAAGATCGGAGAGGCTCTATGAGCATCCGTTTACCTTGATAAAAGATTATTAATCTTTAAAAGATCGGAGAGGCTCTATGAGCATCCGTTTACCTTGATCAACACTGTTTATGTTTACCTGTGATCCAGTCAAGCTATTAAGAAGTTGACTCTGCAACAAATTTAAAGACATATGAGCTTCATGATCTCTGATGTCAGATAAAAAGCAGGACCTATTATAATCTGTTTTCTTCTTATTAAAGTACTCTTTTGCCATCGTCGTCTTTCCTACGCCACCAAACCCCACGATCCCCAAGATCCGAGGTTTCCCGCTTTGCTCTTTCTGCAACAAGACTGTATCTTCAAAATCTTTGAGCTTGTAATCCAAACCTGTTGGATATTCAGACACGTACAAGTCTGTCTTTGCCACCATTTTTTATACCATTTCCGACAGACATGTAACCACCTTATCTAGCAGCTCCAGCGCCAACTCCTCGCTAATTATTCAGAGAAAATAAATAGACCTAGTGAAAAACAAACGTGCATGTCTATTGATCCAATACAAAATACAACAATATCGATAGGGAAGGTTGAGTACTCACCCATTGAGCGTCTCCAGCTCGAAACCGCTGATGTCTGCAACTTGTCGAAGTGCTTTTCTCCATTTTCCAGTAGTTTCGAGATTATATCGCCCCGACCTTTCAAGCCTTTGTAAGTCTTGTTCATAGGAGCCCTTTACCCACCGAACGTAAGCGGGACTGACCCCATAAAACACGGGAATGAGGGGCGCTTTTTACTCTAACATCAGCAGGAGCTCATTCAGGCACCAATTTGATTCGGCATATCGAGGAGAAAAGATCGCCACATGGACGGAGGCGGTTTTAATGGCGTGTTCTATTTGGTCATCAATTTTGTATCCCTGTTGCATCTCATCCTTATCGAGAAAAGCCTTCACTCTTTTTTCGAGAAGGCGAAGGTAGAGAGACCTGGCGAAGGTTTCCTTCACATCAACCCCGCGATGATTTATGAAAACTTCGTAGGATTTGTTGTTGGGATTAGCAGCCTCGTATGTGGAGGTGGAGGAGGATGCCTCCATTGCCAAGTGGAAAATAGAAATAGAACATAGTAATGGTGGATGCTAGGGACGCAATTTGCAGAGGAGGAGACGAGTTAGGCTTTAAAAACGCAGAGAAATCGTAGGGAAGATTGGTTTGCAGCGCTATACCTATATTTCCACTTTAAACCTTGACCTGTGGTTTAAGAACCCTAGTCACCCACATCGACCTTCGAATTTTCAACGCGTTTTTCAAACCCCACACTCATTGAGCTAAAAGATAATATGCAGATGGAGCCCAGACGCACGCGTTGCCATGCAATTTTGAACGAGTTGTTCAAACCCCACATGCATTCAAGTAGAGATAAGGTGCAGAAAAACCACACGCAAGGTGTCGGTCGAAATTTCAGACTGGTAAAGCCCGTCAAATTTGACGGGTTCCATTACTCTGATGCCCGTTTTAAGAAAGGAAGTTGACGTTTACACGATATTTTTAATAATGAGATGGCATTCATACGTATAGATGGAGGTCGATGGCGTTGACCTGTATGAATACGGTATGAATTAGGCAGATGGGGTGTTTGGCTAAACGTTTTATTTTTTTGGGTTTTTTACGCTCGAATTTGGTGATGTAAATCTGGACAAAATCGTTATTTTATGTTGCTTAAATTATATTTTTAAATGCATAAAACCTCTAAATTATTTAGATTATACAAACATAACCACTCAAATCTGCAAATCCAACCATTCCTGATTGAATTCCCAACAAAACCAAACAAAAAAATTTACCAAAAAATAAAAGGTTTAAACTAAATGACGTTGACACGTATGGATCACAGCACAAGATGCTCTGAATTACGATGGGGGTGGCCATATAACATGGACTCCAATTTGACACGTATTCATTAAAAAGGACAGGATGTTCTTGGCAATTTGATGGTGTTTGGCATATAGCATGGACTTTAATTTGACACGTATCTATTGAAAAGGACATGATGCTCGGATTCTAATTTCACAGGTATCCAATTTGGCATATAGCATGGACTCTAATTTGACAAGTATTCATTGCTCCAGATTTATTTTTAATATATTTTTATATCTATATGGTTGGAAGTCAATTTATTTTAAGTTTTATTAAAATAAAAATAAAAATTAATGAAATTTTAATAATGTTTTACATTTATTGTATTAAATCAAAATTATAAAAAATTTAAAAATATTTTTTAAATTTAAAAAAAAATAAAAAATTATTGATGATTAATATTGAATTACTAAATTTATATTTGTCAAATGATTTTTTTTAATTAAAACACAATTTTAAGAATACTCTATAGCTCCAATTCCATGTACCTAATACGATATTTGGAAGACTTCATTTAGACAAACATTGTAACTATTGTACTTTACATAACACTTCATTTAGACAAACATTGTCACTATTGTACCTTTACATAACAAGATCCATTTTTGTAGTTCCATGTACCTAATAAGATATATGGAAGACTTCATTTAGACAAACATTGTCACTATTGTACCTTTACATAACAGGATCCATTTTTCTAACATGTATCATCGCTATATTTAAGTTGATAGTTACTTTGTACCTATTCTAAATAGGCACATTTAATGATCTTTTATTTATAAATTCGGGAATTTCATTTTCTACATGTGAATGATGACAAATGTCCTAAACACACTCTAGGCGTGGTAATGTGAATCCCTTAAAACTACCGACCACAACTGGGGCTTTTCATTTTCTACATGCAAAAGATGGTAGGCGTCCGCATTCCTTCACCATTTTTCATTTTTCTATTGGAACAATTTCATTAACAATTTTGATGTAGTTTTAATTCCAATCCATTTCTATCGATTTATAATACAAAATTTATTAATGTAATGTTGTGATGGATGTGAAGCGTGGTGTTTCAAATTTCAGCGAGGATGGGGACTAATGGTTAGGGATATTTAATACTGACAGCCTATATGTTAAAATTTTAGGTTCAGTTTTGTGTGTTGCTTCAACCACGAACGACCAGGTATGTTCAGTTTTGTTTGTTGCTTCAACCACGAACGAACCTTTTCTCAATGAATGGTCTTGTAAAGGCAAGGGAAATCAATTGATTCTTAAAGTTGTCGGTGCACTCTGCCACTTTTGGGTTTTTTTTTTCTAGGAGAAAAATCGCTCAAAAATTATATTAATTATAATTTTTTTTACATCTTCATCAAAATGGGCAATGACTAATAAACTACCATACTAGTCCTATCCCACTATATAAGTAAAAGCCTCCGACCATTTCATGGTAGGGACTGCCAAAGACCTGCAAATGACGCTAAAAATAACATGACATCTTTGCCTAGCCTAATTTATAATAAAGTCTGATCAATTCAATGACTAATCCATGCTCGATAATTCAAAACCACACTCAGTCGAGAAGGTTCAAGAATTAGAAAAAGTTTATATGGTGGGTTGGTCCCTCACTTTCTCCATCCCAAGTGAAAAATGTAAGTCTACCTTTCGGAGAGGAAAGTGCTCTCTTAGATAGATTATCTACCTCCTCATTGGATTCCCTGTATATATGTTGGAATGTAATACCTTGGAAAGCTTCCATCTGCTCTCGAATCCTAATGTTCCACCCTTCGATATCAATCATGTGAAGATTCCCTTTTGAATTAAGCTAATCAATGATCACTTTGGAATCCCCCATAACGTGTAGATGTTTTATTTCTAGAAGTCTCGCAATCATAAGAGAAGTCCACGCTCCCATTAATTATTCTTTAGTATTGGTCCCTGCACCACAATTGATGTACCATCTATATTTTGGTGCCTCTAAACATTTCAGAGTACCTCCTGCCCCGCATCTGGAACCCCCTCCCTCCACTGCCCCATCAAAAAAGGCCACTCTTATGTCCACCTTATATCCCCATTTTTGGTTACTCTTCACATGATGGGCCGTAAGGTTGCCCCATTTCCTCTAGCTTTTGTTGACTATTTTCAATGCAACTCCAGTAAATTAGAGCTACGGTGCTACCTCTATGCAAAGTCACTTCTTACATTAACTCTACTATAATTAATACTGAAAACTATTAATAAATCGTCCACAAGGGAAGATCCAAATCAATGTAAGCAAGGTGCTATTATAGTTACACCATTTGATCCTCATAATGAGTTCAGATGAGACTGGGACATCCAAAAAAAACTTATTAATAAATCTAAATTAAGAGCAAAATGGCTACAATGAATCGCCACAATAAAGTTTTCAAATATAAATCAAGCCTAACAGTCCACTGAGAACATAGGTGTGTTAAATAAGCATGAGCAAGTATAAACCCCAAGCTTTGGCGGTTATTACAAAATAACAAAATATGCACCAAATATGTCCATATCCTAGGAATTGTCCCACACAACTCAATTGTTTGTAAGAATTGTGTAAGAATAAGCAACACAGAGATGAATTGAGCAATGAAATGATACATAATAGAGCAAATTAATGCACGATTTAGACACAAGAGTCTCTAGAAATGCCAGTGACATACCAAACAAATAATTTTTTTTACAGCATCAACCGTAAAATTTGATAGTTGCAACCAGCTACTCACATTTGAAGGAAAACAATAACATCCAAATTAAAGAAAATCAATGTACTCTTGAAACCCTAACCCTAAAATTTCCCGAGAGTATACCAAACAAAATCGTGTTTTAAACAACATTAACCACCCATAAATTTTGCATCTTGCAACCATCCACTGACAATCGAAGGGAGACAAGTAAAAGTAAACATAAACAGTAACCACTCACCAGTGCCACTGTTTTAGAAATCGATTGTAAATATTTCTAGGCCACTCCAGGTGTATGCAACTCAATGAATAGTTAGTGTTCATCGTGTCCAAATACAACGTTTATAAGATAAGCTTTGATAACATTTCATCTTATGAAAACAATGTCAAGAAACAACATTTATAACAATCCACAGAAAAATCTCAAATGAGGTGGGTTATGTGCCTATGCTTGCATGCAAACTTCCCTCGAGTGCAGGGAGACCTTGACTCGAGGGAGAGTGTCACAGGGACAATGTCTTGGAGCGACGAAAAGAGAAAATATCATGCAATAGATAAAATAATAGGTAATAATCCATAGTATCTAAGAACTAAGTTGTTAGCACAATAATACCTTACATTTTATAGCCAATACAAATGGAGAGAAATAAAATTACATTTTTCAATTAATTAAAAAAATAGAGAATATAACAACATCCCCGGCTTGCCCTCCCCCATTGTATATGTAGTTTATATATAATATAAACTACATAATAATAATAATAACTATATATAACTATATATATATATATATTATTTTTTGTGTAAGTTGCTCCACTACTACCACTCTGGGCCACTGTCATTTGGGACTACTCCCACATCGGAACACTATAATTTGGGACATCCGTACAATGTTCAATACCTTCCGCCTCTTCTAACTCTAAGCACGATTGAACACTTAGCTTCCTAAGCTTTGTCGCTTGTGCCAAACCCCGTATGCTCTTCAGCTTATAGCATCGGTCTTCCCACAACTCCTCCAAAGATACCAATGTTTATGTACTTAGATATTCTAACAAGCACCTTGAAACATGTAGGTAACTAAGCTTTGTTGCCTGCGCCAACCCCTGTATGCTCTTCAACGTCACACATTGGTACGCCCACAACTTCTCCAAAGAAACCAATGTTTCCATACTTGGAATCTCTTCCAACTCAAAGCACCTTGAAACATCTAGGGATCTAAGCTTTGTTGCCTGGCCGACCCCCGTATGCTCTTCAACTTTTGGCATCTTTCTACCTGCAACACCTACAAAGATACAAATGTTTCCATACTTAGATCTTCTAACTTAGAGCACCCAAAAACATCTACAGATCTAAGCTTTGTCGCCTGCGCCGACCCTTGTATGCTCTTCAACTTATTACAACTCTTTAACTGCAACACCTCCAAAGATACCAATGTTTCCATACTTGGCAAGTCTTCTAACTCAGAGCACCAAGAAACATCTAGGGACATAAGCTTTGTCACCTGCGTCGACACCCATATGCTCTTCAGCTTGTGTCATCCTAAGTGCAACACCTCCAAAGATACCAATGTCTCCATACTTAGCTCTTCTAACTCCCAGCACCTAGAAACATCTAGGGATCTAAGATTTCTAGCCTTTGTCGACCCCCTTATGCTCTTCAACGTCTGACATCTTTCTACCCGCAAC
This sequence comes from Picea engelmannii, assembly GCA_009831015.1. Taxonomy (NCBI): domain Eukaryota; kingdom Viridiplantae; phylum Streptophyta; class Pinopsida; order Pinales; family Pinaceae; genus Picea; species Picea engelmannii. The sequence continues at coordinate 103,765 of ML801321.1, read as the reverse complement.
ACCTCCAAAGATACCGTTGTTTCCATACTTAGGAGATCTTCTAACTCAGAGCACCCAAAAACATCTAGGGATTTAAGTGTTGTCACTTGCACCAACCCCCGTATGCTCTTCAGCTTCCGGCATCCTTCTACCCGCAACACCTCCAAAGATACAAATGTTTCCATACTTAGCTCTTCTAACTCAGAGCACACATAAACATCCATGGATCTAAGCTTTGTCGTCTGTGCTGACCCCCGTATGCTCTTCACCTTATGGCATCCTTTTACCAGCAACACCTCCAAAGATACAAATGTTTCCATACTTAGCTCTTCTAACTCAGAGCACCCAGAAACATCTAGAGATCTAAGCTTTGTCGCCTGCGCAGACCCCCGTATGCTCTTCATCTTATTACAACTCCTTACCCACAACACCTCCAAAGATACAAATGTTTCCATACTTAACTCTTCTAACTCAGAGCAGCAAGAAACATATACGGATATAAGCTTTGTTGCCTGCGTCGACCCCCGTATGCTCTTCAACATCACACATTCATATACCTTCAACTCCTCCAAAGATACAAATGTTTTCATACTTGGCATCTCTTTTAACTCTGAGCACCCAAAAACATCTAGGGATCTAAGCTTTGTTACCTCCGCTAAGCTTTGTTACCTCCCCCGTATGCTCTTCAACTTGCAACATTCTTCTACCCACAACACCTCCAAAGATACAAATGTTTCCATACTTGGAAACTCTTCTAACTCAGAGCACCCAAAACATTTAGCGATCTAAGCTTTGTTTCCTGCGTCGACCCGCGTATGCTCTTCAACTTGCAACATCGTTCTACCCGCAACACCTCCAAAGATACAATTGTTTATATACTTGGCAGCTCTTCTAACTCGTAGCACCCAAAAACATCTAGGGATCTAAGCTTTGGTGCTTGCGCCAACCCCCGTATGCTCTTTAGCTTGTTACATTCTTCTACCCGCAACACCTCCAAAGATACAAATGTTTTCATACTTGGTAGTTCTTCTAACTCAACGCACCCAGAAACATCTAGGGATCTAAGCTTTGTTGCCTAAGCCGACCCTGTATGCTCTTCAGCTTGCAACATTCTTCTATCCGCAACATCTCGAAAGATACCAATGTTTCCATATTTAAGTCTTCTAACTTAGAGCACCAAAACATCTAAGGATCTTAGCTTTGTCTCCTTCTCCAACTCTCATATGCTCTTCAACTTCACACATCCGTATGCCCGCAACTCCTCCAAAAATAATGGCAACTGCAGAAAAGTCCTCAATCCTTTTTGGAGAAGGCGAAGGTAGAGAGACCTAGCGAAGTTGTCCTTCACATCAACCCCGCCATGATTTATGAAAACTTGGTAGGATTTTTTGTTGGTATTAGAAGCCTCGTAGGTGGAGGTGGAGGCCTCCATTGCTAAATGGAAAATAGAAATAAAAGGTAGTAATGGTGGATGCTATGGAGGCAATTTGCAAAGGAGGAGACAGAGTTGGGCTTTAAAAGCGCAGAGAAATGGTAGGGAAGATTTGGTTGCAATGATATACCTATATATACACATTAAACCTTCACCCGTGGTTTAAGAACCCTAGTAATCAAATTTTCAACGCGTTTTTAAAATGCCAAGAGCATTGAGCTAAAAGGACAAGATTTTCAATCAATTCACAACTCTTGTCGATTTTTTGAGCATATGGGTTGGTTTAAAATGGGACAAAACCCCTAGGATAATGTTTTGAAATACATAGAAATCTGATCCATACGTTATGAAATGCATGGAACTTTGATTTATGCGAAACTCAGGCTACCCCTAAAATTCGGATCTGATTCAGACCTATTTGTTTTTCCTAAAAACCTAGTTTGTTTGCTCCCTAGTTAGCCAACTCCTTACACACAACTCTTCACTATTATATTAACCATTTTCTTCACTATTATATTAACCATTTTCCCTGGATCCAACTTTAGCTATGACTAAACAAGAGCAGACATTAAACTATGGCATTGGCTAAAGGTTCTACCTTTTGGGTTTTTTTGGCTGGAATTAGAGGATGTAAATTTGGACAAAATAGTTATTTTCAGTTTTTTAAATTGCATTTTTTATTGCATAAATAGATTTGGCATGTTGAAAAACCCTTGGGGCACTCCGATGCAAAATCAAACAGAAAATGTTGCCGAAAAAACTAAAAGGTAAAAGGTTTAGACTATTGCTATTTTCATGCAAGTACAGAGCGATCATTAAATTATTTTTGTACAAGCACAGAGCGACCATTAAATGGTTTATTAACCAAGTACCTACTTTTTTTTTCCAACGGGAAAATATCTCCATTATATTAATATATAATGTGTTTTCCAAAGTGAGAAATTACAATAGTAGCATCAAAATCCTTTATACAAAAGATAACCAACTTTTCCGAAAAATATTTTCCAGAAAACAGATCAAAAAAAGTTTAGTAAAAAATAAAGAGAGACGCTAATCTTAGATGAGAGGTAGAAAAAGAGAAGGCTCCTCATGCCCATCTATCCAGAGGTTATAAGTTATGTAGCCCAATTTTGCCTGAAGAGCTACCTTGGATAGTTGATCTGCTGATTTATTATGCTGGCGATAGATGTGAGAGAAACTGATATTTTTAAAGGCCAGTTGAAGATGCCTAATTATGTCCTTCCAAGAAGAAAGAGAGATTGCTTGGAGGTCGTCCTTTTTTATAAAATTCAAAACACTCAAGTAATTCTTTAAATTGTATATTTATAAAAATCAAACTATTAAAAAATATAATCATTTTATATGAAAGTTGAGAATGTAAGTAATGAGCAACCATAGTTTGTTCCACTCGATCGTGGGTTCTTGCCTTGTTCCAGTCAAATAATTAACGTATCAGAAAAGGTATGAATAGCAAAGGATGTGGGGTAACTGAAAAAATGTATGTTTGTAGTTTATTTACTATTTTGGCTCCAATACCATTTAAATTAATTGTGTTGATATGGTTGTAATCATTTCTTGTTAAGTAACACAAGAGTGTTGAATTAATTGAGTGTTAAAATGTAAGTTTTATACTATTTAAAGTTGTTTGGATTAAATGTAGTGATTAGAAAAAAATAAAATAAATGGTATAAATATCAATTCACCCAAAAAAAAAACTAATTAAAAAAAATATTTAAAAACAAACTTCAAACATTTAAAAAAATATTAAATTTATATAAACCAACTTGTAAATAATTTTTTTTTATTAATTATTATTTGTAGATTCAAGATCATTCATCACTACATGTTCACCAATTAAAGATAAAGTTTGTAACAATTCACATAGTTCACCAATTAAATTGTGCAGAAGGGTGAAAATGAAAATCTTTGTAGAAATTGAACTGCAATATGAGAGAAGGGTGAAAATGGAAATCTTTGCAGGAATTGAACTGCAATATGACAGAATTGGTTGATCTTTACTCAAATTTGAATCCTTTAGCCATGAATTTGTTCTTGACCGCCTTCCACCAGAAATGAATTGCAACATGAGAGAATTGGTTGATTTGCCCTCAAAATTGAATCGGTTAACTAAGAATTTGTTCTACTTTCTCTTGTAGTTCATGGATTGCTTTCCGTCTTCTCTTCTCCAAGAATATCTACCACCACTAATAGTAGCGGTGGAAATGATAACAATAAAAATAATAGACCGGTAATATTTTTATACTTCTCCAATGATCCTTTTAATAATATTCAATGAAAAATAAGGCGTTGTGTTTGAAGGAAAAACGAACTAAACTTAGCAATCAAAGAAAACCTAGCTTGAAAAGCAGAATAGTCAAAGCACGAACAAAATTTGTTTATCAATATTTGCAACCTTAATGACCAGGTTGTCCTTAGGAATGGCCTCACGACTGGTGGCATGAAAATTGAAGAAGTAGTTGTCTTTCTTAGCATATCGGTGAGCATCTCGGAGAGTATTTTTGCACAGACATTTGAAGCCAGATAGACTGATTCGTTTCCTGCAAGAGTAGCACCGATTAAGAGTCTTGACAGGAGGCTACAAAGAAGAATAAGATGAGGCTAGTTGGACTCGCGAGGCCCCCACTACGAAAACAACCAGAGAAATCCATGCAAAGCCCCTTCTCTCAATACATGTATGAAAACATCATAATTACCTTTTATTGCATTAATATTTACAGTGGCCAATATTTATTAGGTATGCTATCCACCACTAACTTCAACCTTATGGTCTTTAGTTTTCTCTTTTGAACCTAAACCTATGCGCTAATAACTTCAACCTTATGGTCTTTGGTTTGCTCAAAGAAAACAAATGATTTGCCGAGATCTTTACTGGTAGTGGTGGAAAAGCAAGAGGTGCAGCACCAACACTGACACTAGCTTAGGGATGAACTAGTGCAACTTTGGCATTGGATTTAACTAGTAGGTAAACTATGGCATTGGATTTAACTAGCAAGTAGACTCTATATAGATTTGATTCTAGAATGAAAGTTCATACAAATTGTCGCTCGTGGATGAATTAGTGAAACATTGGGGGTAAACTCTCTATAGGTTTGATTCCAAAATGAATGTTCATGCAAACTACTATATGTATGCATGCGAGCTTCCCTCCAGGAATGTTCATGCATGCAAACTACCACATATTTGCATGATAACTTCCCTTAATGCAATGGATACTTGGACTACAAAGAAGCATCGACTGCAGAGAGACTTGATACCTCTACTACATAATGGCTAGAGACATGATACCTTGACTACAAAGTGGCCCAAGGTAGAGTATTGGAGTGTCAAAAGGGACAGAGAATGGCCAATGTAAATTTAAAATTTTAAAATCAATTTTGGAGACGAACAAATATGGTAAAAGATTGCAAACACACCAAGATAATTATGTCACATCAAAAATGTTTAAACACACCAAGGTAATTATGTCACATCAAAAGTGTTTATAATTTCACAAAAATAAAAAGATAAAAAATATATATTATTTTATAATTCATAAAATTTTAAAACAACATTGTTTGAAATATAAAAATGAAAGGAATTAATATAACGTTGACATCCAATTGATAACTATAGTACTCCATATTAATGTTAGATGCCATATTCATAAATCTACATAAATCGATGAATAGTTGTTAAGCCTATACAAATAAATTGAGTGGGCCTATCCACATTTCGTCATATTAATCTCTCAAAGAAATCTTATATTAATGTGGATGTCCTATTACAAATATTGCATTGTAATATTTCATAAATGTAATAGTTGGTAGACCTATAAATTGAGTGGGCCTATCAAGTTTTTTTTTCACCTAAGCATTTCAAATAAGAAGGGAAATGTGTGTAATCCTAACATCACACTGAGTCTTGACCAAATTATGAGAATCGTTGCAAACCAAATAAGTTAGGGTCGCTTTGGTTATAATTATAATATCTATTATTCCAACCAATCCATACCGATCACGACGTCATAAGATCATAAGATTGTGATGTACAGGTTGGCTCTCGTGACAAACTCTCCTAGGTTAAGGCTACAACCCATAACCTTCCCTCCAACCTTTTGTTTGGCTCCTGAAGCCATTCCTACAAAGCTAAACTCATCTTGTTTGACTGCCTTTACCTTAATTATTTTTAGCGCGACACCAGAAATAAAACTCTTTGTAGCACCTGGATCTATCAAAATACTAAGGGTCTGGTCAGCGACAATACTTAACGTCTCGAGCACAGTTGACTGGTGCTCTTCTTGGCAGTTATTCACTGCTGCATGAACCTGATGGGCCTTGCCGAAATCTCCCACGATAGTGGGTCCGTCTGTTCCAGATGCTATGTCTCTCTCAACTGGGAAGTCACGCTAGTAATGTGGTTCTCCACATGTCCATCACCCTTTCTTCGGTCCTGTACTCATGGTACCCGAAGTAGAAGTTGACGGCCCACCGACCTGGAACCCTGGTTTGTTCTGTTGAGCAGGCCTAAATTGTTGTTGTTGGTGGTGTGGTCCTCTGTAAGGAGTCTGTTGTTGAGGCGTCGATCGTCGTGGTGTAGTGTATGTGGATCCTCTTTGAGTGCCTCGAAATCCTGGTGAATGTCTAGCATGTGTTTGATGTTGCAATGCACCAGATGACACATGTCCCGCTAGTCTCGTTTGAGTCCTGCTTTGACCCCCGCCGATAAGCTCCTCCTCTATTATGAGGGCCTTTTGGACAACATCATGGAAGGTTTGAGGCATCTGAATGCTCACCTTTTCATGAATGTTGACATTAAGGCCGAACACGAACTTGTTGACCTTAAGTTTCTCGGTATTCAGGTGCAGATCATACCGAAGCAGCTCCATAAAATGAGCCTCATACTTGGGCACCGTACGACCACCATGTCACAAGGCGTTGAACTCGTTGAGATAACACTCAATGAATTCCTCAGATAGATAAATCTCCCGAAACCATTCCTCAAACAGTTCCCATGACACGTCTTCAACTACCATGTTCAATTGTGGTAGGAGCGTCTTCCACCATAGAAGATCACTCCCCTTCAGTTGAAATACCTCCATACGGACCTTCATGTTGGAGGTATATCTGCGGAGTGCAAAGCACATCGCCATATTCTCCAACCATGCCTCGACAATTGCACCATCCGGGGAACCAAAGAACTCGGGAAATTTGACCTTCTCGAGTTCATGGTGAATGCTACTAGTATTGACCGGAGCGCGCAGTGGACCCTTGGGAGGTGTCGGCTCCTTGGCCTCATCTCTATCCAAGCGGTTGATCAGTGCCTTAGACATCCTCTGAAAGGACCTCATTAGCCCAACCACATCACCCACAACTATATGTTCCTTCCCGACAACATGTTCGTCTTCCTGGGGGTTAGAAACATCTGGCGTGGATACTATTGGGGGCGTCGCGCCTCCTCCCCTAGCACCCCATTGTCTGTCTCCGCGGCGTCCTTTGACCATGATTACCTGCATGAATACAAATCAATTTAATTAGCGACATTTTCTAAACAATTATCTAATCAATGGAAGTCGTAGTGATCCCAAGTCGTGGGTCGAACTGGCTCTGATACCATATGTGACGACCCCCTTTCGTTACAACAACATATGACGCATAACAAGTGCAATTTTTTTTTCTAAAGCAGGAAGTAACAAAGACAACAGTCAATCAACACAACTCGACGATAAACACAACGCACATAATTCAAGCAACAAGAAACATAACTACCTATTCTAATAGTGCATCATGCAACTGGATACCACCCAAGACAATCAATCTGATAAAAATATAAACGACTACCCGTCCGTCCTGCCTGGCAAGGTTAGGACCTCCAGGACACATAAGAAACGCTCAAGCTCAGGTTCACATCGATTTTGACCATTTAAGGTCTCAAGGTTGGCGACTGTTTTGAGGAACAAGGAGGTGTCTACATCCCGCCCAACACAAGCAAGACAAAGCCTACTAAGCTAAGGACAATCATCTGACCCAACAAAACAACATCAATTGTCACAAGTAACTAAAACACTCCCAGCGAGCGAGAGACAATCACTCTAAATGTTATAAACAAGTACACCCTTAATTACCAAACAAGATCATCCACATCGGGAGGCACTTGACCCTAAGCCAGGTTATCATATGCACTTCTTGATTGACGAATGCAAAGATCCAACCTTAAGGGGTCATGTCGCCATAGTTTGACAAGCACACTAGAAACCCATGCGCAAACAAGAATAATTCTAAACCTTCGACCCCACAAGAAACCCGACAATGCCTGAAATCCAACTTGCACTGTCCTACATTATACAAACCATAAGGAGAGCATTGAAATGAATCTAGCTAAACAGGGTGCATGGTAACTACCGTCAAGACATGGTTAAAATTTGTGACATTCTAAAAGTATCTCAAAACCATCTTACCTTCAAACCCCAGACCTCCATACCATGGCATCCATCATTGCAACCATACAAGTATATATCTCCATTATTAGGAAACCATTTTATATAACCTGCAAGATTCAATTATAATGATGATTGCAATACATAGAATGAGTTGTGTGGTTCAATTTGTAAAATTATAATGTTGCAAGGTTTATCACAACACTGAAAAAATTATTTATGTATTCATAAATTTAATTTAAATAATACAATGTTTTAGATTTATATGACTCTATTTCAATAAAAATATCAAAACATAAAACGTTTAAATCAAGAATACTCATACTAAATAATAAAATGTTGAATTAAAACCCAAAAATGTTGGAGATATTAATATAGAGTGAAATCTTTAAAAATAATAAAATGTTGAATTAAAACACAAAAATGGTATAGATATTAATATAGAGTGAAATCTATGGCAGAGATCCCAGTGCACATTAATTTGTGATAAAGTTGGGTTCACAGTTACTCCCAATAAAATGAAAGACAAATTTAGGTTCACTGTAAACTTCCAATGAAATGAAAAATCGATGGTACTCTTCATCCAGGATCATCGTCCTCCTCCTTAGAGGGAGGAGTTATCTGCATGTAGGAAATTAAATTTGAAAGACAAAAGGTGTTTCGAAACGACTTCTCAAAATTATAATCACAGTAATCATTTAATCCATTGAAATTGGTTTGAACTAATGATAACAATAGTTGATCAAAGCTTCTATAGGAAGGGAACACGGGGCATTTCTTTACCATTAAATACAAAACGAAAAATCCCCCTGCCACTGTGAAGACCGCATCCCAAAAACACACTCTTCATTACCAAATTACACCCAGCCAATGACAATGATGGATACGGTATACAACCACATTTGTTAAACATTAATAAAACATTAAAAGACTATTAATACACAATTGAAATGGGCAGGACAGTTGGTTTAATCCTAGCTGTCATCACAACATTCGTTTTTACAGCATTCAATATTTCATAAAGATAGCCAAGGCCACTAATTAATATATCTCCTGGCGATATTCAGAAACTCAGACTAATTAATTAATACCTTTGCGTTTTTACTAAATCGCCTGGTAATTCTTCACAGGATGTTAAGAGCTGGACGCACTTAACCCTGTTTAAATTAGAATTAAAACACTTGCCAGCTATCTATTAAAACCATATGGCATTTGTATAAACAACCATTAGAGTGCGTGTGAAGGAAAATAACTGGTTACATTTGCCAATTGTCCGGATGGAAACGCACCAAACAAGAGAATATTAAATATTGAATCGATGATTAGAGTTATTAATTTGCCCAAGATAACTTAGAAATTCGCGGACGAAAACAAAAACAAAATAAATCTCATAGCATGAAGACGATGGGAACCGCCACTGGCCAAAAGAAGAAGATTACATAGCAATAAATCTCTAGGTCATCATTGCCAAAAAAACGGTTCAACATAAGAAATTTAAACTCGTTCCTGCCATTCCTCCGAAACTAACTCGGTGTTAGCATTAGCTAGGATAGTTAATGAGTTCCTACGATTTCAGGTGGAAGACAATGGGTGCAGCGATCGAAACGCTGAGACAACGGCAAGGGACATCGGGAAAACAAATCTCTACAGGCAGGGACAAGTGCAGACAATAAATACGCAAACACCACACAGTCAAGATTAAATCCCCCATTCACGCAACCCAAGTTGAGGTTTTGGCCACCGGTTTAAGGTAAAGACTCTAATATGTCCTTTGCTAAGTCAATAATTATAACTCTATCGTACTGGCTGCAGAATAATACCAATGGAATTATATACCAAGGAGCATCTCGATGGCACCAAGCTACCACTATGGCTGTTGACAAAAAACACAAAAAGGGGCAAAATCTCGGATTGGCAAGATACGCATTCCGAACAGGGAGCGATACTTACCAAACGATCAAACGCAGTCCATCGATTCACGCGCAGTACTAACAAGGTTTACAACCCCAAAACAACGCAGGCAGAGGCTGGGTCGTGTTCACTCTAGCCACGCGAACGCGAAGATCAGACACTCCAGGACTAAAATCGACTTAAAACCAATCATTGAATCACAACACAGGAAGGATAAGAAAAACGCAGGCAGAGGTTGTGATCAGAAATCCAATACAACAGAAAGAATCCAATAGCTGACTTCCCGGGAAAACAAAAACAAATCACAATCCACAAGAATCGAAAGTCCAAAACATCAACAACTGATGGGGAAATCCCGTTTGCACAAACTGAAAGTCTCTAAGGTTTTATGCTTTCGCGCAATAACATGTTTAAAATTTTTAGCAGAGGAAATTAAGTAATCACTATTGAAGGGAGGGGCTACAAGAAAAACAAGTTTTAAGATCCCATCTCTACTACAAACCAACATCCTAAAACCAGAATAGGAATTGAACTGAATAAAAGCTTAGATTTAAAGCCTTATTATGAGCAGATAGAATACCGTCAACTGGAAATGCATCGGTTGCTTCATCATCATTATAATTTCATACACAGGATAATTTTAACTAAAATACAACAAAATTCAAATATGCGTACGGAATCTGAAGGTGATGATACCTTAGACGTTGTCTCGCGCGTGCGCTTCATCTAGATCCCATTTGTTGACTGATAAGACTTCACCGGTACCTCCCAACCAACACTAGGGGTACTCTTCTTCCCCTGAGCCCCCGAGTTGTAAAGGTGCCACGCACACAATACCAGAATGCTAACTCTCAGCTCGCCTCGCAAAGTCGAGCTACCACTCGTTACCCAAGCTGGGTATCCCAACTCCCATAAGAGAAAATTCAGTCAAGATGAAATTCTGACAACGTAACCTTACTCCATACTCCTCCTCCATCATTTTTTTATAGAGTTTTCAAGAGATTAGTTTCCCAAACCCTCATTAGATTCCTTTTTCATGTATTTAATTAGGAAAAATCTCTCCCGTACACATGTCACCTGATCTCCTAGTTGCACCAGAAAATTAATTTATTAATTAATTAAATTTGCATATTTCCCTCACCCACCTAAAAGCGTTCCTAAAAACGCTCCTGGATGTCCCATTATTCCTTTACAATTCTTAAATGACTTACGCCTTACTTTTATCTACATATCCATATTATTTCATCTCTTATTTGTTTGGCACTAAGAAGTGACAGTTGACTACCCAATACATAATTAAATGATAAAACAATATGTACTTAAGGTTAAAGTTTTCATACAACTCAATTTGGTTGCTATATTTGAAAGTTTTTTTCTCAATTGCTATATAACTCCAAATAATTGAAAGGAAATTAATATGCCAACATTTTATATATATATATATATATATATATATATATATATATATATATATATATATATATATGAGTTCGTATTGATGCTTTCCTTATAGGTATTTAAAGAATTATTTTGTTTTTGAAAAAGCTATATCTCTCTTTGTAAGTTCCTCTAGACACCTTAAACGAAAGTCTTGTATCCTTATGATTGCAAATATTTAACTAAATTTATAGATTTCAAATATCAAAATAGACATAATTTTATTAAAAATATAATAAACATGTAAGGTATGATAATGGACAAAAGTGGAAAATATACAAATTAAGTAAAAGTATATTAAAAATATTTTAAATGATTATAAAATTATTTAAAAAAATTAAAAATTAAAAAAACCATTATTATAAAAAGATAATGATTATCATAGGTAAGATAGAAATTTAAATAAAATATGTTGGTTTTTTACTATTAGCCTATTATGTTTCTTCTCAATAAAGTGCACATTCCCACATATATCATCATTGGTTATGTTTCTTCTCAATAAAGTGCACATTCCCACATATATCATCATTGGTTGATGAGCCAACATATTTCATCCTTGAATCACTTTTGTACACTCCAAAGTAAACACCACATCATATATTGTTGTAAGGTAAGATAGAAATTTAAATAAAATATGTTGGTTTTTTACTATTAGCCTATTATGTTTCTTCTCAATAAAGTGCACATTCTCACATATATCATCATTGGTTCCACATATATCATCATTGGTCGATGAGCCAACATATTTCATCCTTGAATCACTTTTGTACACTCCAAAGTAAACACCACATCATATATTGTTGTAGATAATTATATTTTCCTTCATTCTAAGGACCTTAGATCTCTGCGAACTTGACGGTAAGAGAATTTCTAATTAGTTTCAAGATATTATGATATGTTAAATTATTAAAGACATTTTTTTCAAAGCGAGAGAAAGGTTACTTTACTCGAGGTTATTGGTCTAATCTATGGTGCTACAATCTCAATACCTTGTAGTGTAGTAACATCATTATGTGTAAACAAACCTTGGTCACTTGAAATAACTCAATTGTGGTCCATAATAGGTAGTTTTAGTTCATACTCCAAGATCAAAAGTTGGTTTTAGCTAGTCACTAGTATCTAAAAGATACATAATTTTCTAGTATATAGTAGATACCAAATATCGAGTACCCACTAGAAACGCTTACAAACTTAACAAAAAATTCAATAATTAATTTGAAACTATATTTGATCAAACAAGAAAACATCATCATGAAATTATGTCTATTTTGATTTTTGAAATCTATAAATTTAGTCAATTTTTTGGAATCATAAAGATACAAGATCTTTGTTTATGGTGACTTTCGTATATGCGCATATGCCAAAGTCGGTCGGCTTCCGTATATGCACATATATGAAATTCAACCACTTTCGTATATGTGCATATACGGAAGCCTGCCACTTCTTTATATGTGCATATATGGAAGGTGGCTTGTGTATATGTGTTAACTTATGTATAGGCGCATATATAGAAGTCGACCACTTCCATATATGTGCATATACAGAAGTTGATCACTTTTGTATATGCGTCGACTTCCATATATGTTCATATACGAAAGAAAACCACTTATGTACATGTGCATATATGGAATCCGACCACGTCCATATATGCACATATACAGAAGCTAACCACGTCCATATATGTGCATATGAAATTATGTCTATTTTGATTTTCGAAATCTATAAATTTAGTCAATTATTTTCAATCATAAAGATACAAGAGATTCGTTTCTAGTGACTTTTGTATATGCGCATATACGAAAGTCAACTTGCTTCCATATATGTGCATATATGAAAGTCATCCACTTTCGTATATGTGCATATACGGAAGCCCACCACTTCGATTGTCTTGGATGCCTATAAGATTTCATGATCGGTCCCTGAAAATCCCTCTTCTTCCTTTGACAATTTCTCTGTGTGTTTTGAATACATATGCAAAAATGATCATAGGTGAAGGGTGCGGGTATCCATTCCCTCCATTTGGATTTTAAAATTTAAAATTTGAATTCACCAACTCCATTAAATTCGACGATGATTTTCCCTGACAGAAGCAATCTTATTGTCCATTAGAAAGTGGGACACCATAAGAGAGTCGTGGTGGGTTAACGTCGTGCCTTAATGACGTTTGATAGAGGTAGGCTAACGGGGAGATTGGGTGGATTAGCCGGATATTGTAGCAACCAGAATAAATGCACATGCGGGTGGTGGTCGGATGGCCATACTTTATGTGAGTAATATGCAAATGCAACATGGATGGGCGAAGGTATGAAAAGCATGAGCGTGGGTGCATGCCTATTCAGCCTGTGGAGTCTTAAAGACTTTGCAGCACGTTGGATATTGCTTTCCCTCCAAATCCTTTAGTGCCTATGGGTCGACATCCAGATCAAGAAGGTTTTGTTGTTTTCTTCCTCTCCTACTCTCATCGCACTTTGGTCATTTACAACTTGCATTTTTCTCTCCCCCTGTCACAAGTTTATCTCTCTGGCGGTTGCATGATTCTTGTCCACCCTTTCTAGATTTCATCATTGCCATAACTGGTATGATTTCATGTCCAGGGAGAACACTATATCGAAATGAGCTAGTGGTTCCCGCTCTGGCCTCGGAGGTTGAAATTCTCAAGCCCATTGCCTCTCTCATTCATGTTGTGTCTATCCCTACCACTATGTGATGGAAAATCGAACCTCCCCTATCTCACTAGAGGAGGAAGATGTCAATCCAACCTCCCATCCCCATGCATCCTCTTTCACCATCACCACTACCACTCATATGTAATATCATAAAACAAAACCTTAATTAAAATTAAAAAAACCTTAATTAAAATAATATATATATATATATATATATATATATATATATAGTGAGATCATGAAATTGAATATCAAATCTATTGGAATTGTAGATTTTAATTGAAAAACAAGGTTGTGTGGCAGCGCAGTCCCTGCCAACGAGGTTCGAAAGCAAATTGTGGAAAATGGGGTCGAACTGTAAATGAAACGAAGTGTTTGTGCAAAATGTATATGATGGAAATGTTGTATGCAACATGTATATCACGGAACATGGGGCAAAAGAGAATGACGCTTGGCAGGCAGAGTACGATCTATTTTTTGAAAGTATATAGAAAACATATATTTTTTGAAAGTATATAACAAACAACAAATTTGTTGAAAGTGGAAGAATAAATTTGGAAATTTAAATGCATTTTCCATACGGACTGGCGAAAGATAAAAATATATGAAGACATAAAATTAAAAGGAGATAAGAAATATAAAAATTTAAATGCATTTGTAAATGATGCTTGCATTGTAGAGCACCATTTATTTTGAAATATATAAAAAAAATAAAAGTCGGTAACATATAAAAAATTAAATTCATTTGTCATATAGAATGGTGAAAGATAAGAATGTATGAAAGCATAAATTTAAAAGGAGATAAGAAAACATTTTTATTTGAAATATGTCAAAAAATAAAAGTTTGTTACATACTACTGGAAATTTTGAAATATACAAAAAAATAAAAGTCGGTTACATCTAAACTGGAATTTCAATGCGTTTGTCATGTAGACTGGGATTGGGGCTCCCACGGACCATTAGAGAAATATGTACAAGAAACAGGATGGTGGAAAGAAGATAGAGTAAAATACTTGCAAAAAAAAAATGGAAAGGTGTAAGTGTTTGCCTATACATCTCTATTTAAGAAACTGGAATAACTGGGTTGATAAACAAAGCATGATGCGATCAGTATTTTTACAGTGAGGGTACATATGAGCCCTTTGGCTATTTTCTTGCGACTGTCGTTTCATTGATTTCACCGATGACTGTGGTTTCAAGGATGTCCTCGACAACTGCTGGAATGCTGACAACTATTTATTTCCTTTCGTTGGAGACCTGTTTCAATTGCCTTTCAAACCATTCTTCAATGTAGCTTCTCATTCCGGATTTTTATGTCGAAAAGATCGCTTTCTAATTCCCGGAAGTTGATAGAAAGATTAGAGAGAGCCTGATGAATCTCCTCGTTCTGTATTGCATATTTGACTAGCCAGTCGTCGAC
The DNA here is from genome assembly GCA_009831015.1 of Picea engelmannii. Classification (NCBI taxonomy): domain Eukaryota; kingdom Viridiplantae; phylum Streptophyta; class Pinopsida; order Pinales; family Pinaceae; genus Picea; species Picea engelmannii. The sequence goes on along the minus strand of ML801321.1, from coordinate 88,487 downwards.
GTGAGCTTGATCAAATTGAAGGATGCTGTAAAAAATTTCTAGAGACAAGGCCTTAAACATAGAAACCCGTTTATCGAACTCTTGCCTGGTTAAGGGAAAGGAGTTTGCAATTAAGTCACGGTCTTGGAAGTCGTTGGTTTTCCCAGCTAAATCTATATTTGATGGCTTTGTGAATAATTTATCTTTGTTTGATATGGCTTGTTCACATGACTAAACAATGAGATGCAGGTTCTTCACTTTTTCTTTCCAACATGCATTCAATTGACCAATCCGGTTTTTGGATGGAAGATCTTCTTATCTTCTTTTTGTTTCTGTCATATTGTTGACAATCTTGCCAAAAGGAATGACTGTTTTTAAAAATAAATTCTCTTCATCTTTTAACTCGGCCTACAAATGCTCGAGCAAACTATGTGCCCCATTTCCAAGGGAAGTGATGGTTTGTGATATTTTCCACGCCTCGATAACCAGTTCCATTCTTTTTTTGATATTGTTTTCCACATATCCTTTACAGGATGCGAGCAAGGGTGCTGGGCGTGGTTATTGCCAAAGGATTGACAAGCAATGGCATAGGAATGAAAGCGTCTTCCAATTCCTTGACCTAGTCCTTGAGTCTGGCATTCTCGGTCTCGATTCCTCCAATGGAATCATGAAGTGCTTCTCCGCTCGTGGTGTGAAGTTGAAAATTTTGGGACGACCACATGTTGGCAAGGTCAACCTCTGAACGAGATTTGCCTTTCTTATTTTGAACATTTTTTTTTCTCAATTATCAATTTTTTGGACTAGCTATCAAAAACAGTGCTCTGGAAGACGAAGGATTCATCTTCGTCAAAATTTTTGGTAACGGATATGTCCATTGGATGGCTATGGTGGATGGCGTCTTCGGGGTGATCAAGGAAGTGCATCATGCTATCCAGATCAGTGTCAAGTTCCATGTTCTCACTCTGAATTTCTGGCTCTTTCGTCCGCCCCACATTTTTTTTCTCTTCTTCTCTACTGGAAGATTCTGAGAACTATCAATTTTAGAGTGAGGAGGGTCATTATCTCCTCCTCCGTTTGAAGAACTTTGAGTTTCTTTGTTGTTGTGGTGGGCCATTGGAGCGATGCTCCGGGATGTCGTACTTTTTGGAGTGGTATTTGCGGATTGAACACTCTTGTCACCGGGGTCTTTCCCCTGTTGTGTGTACAATTTAGTGTAGCTTTGCACTGTGTCTACGTTGTCGGCATCAGAGGCAGGACCGTTGTCGGCACTATCTTTGTTTTTGGACAGGTGTTTTTAAAAAAAAGAATCATCGAGGCCAAGTGTTTGTAAATGTTGTCGAAAAATATTATAGGGGTCGAACCCTCTTATGATTTCTTCATATCTCAGGTTGAAAATGGTAGAATGTGCTGCAAAATCATCAATTTTGTTGACGTTTTTCAACACGAACTCCCCTACTTTCCAAGGGAGAGGAATGAACTGTTTTTTTTTCTTTCTTTGGAACAAATGGAACTAGTAGTTGTATTCATGTGCTACTTCTACAACAAACATTATGTCTGTAATGTGACATGGAAGGAGAGTAGGTTGTTCTGTGGAGCCAAAGATTCATATGACAGTGTAATTATCGAAATGTTCGAGTGTCCCCTTCTTGTCCAAAAAAATAGTTGCTTGTTCAGATATGCGGGGAGCATCCTAACAAAAAAACTTTGAAAACAGACACAAAGCCATTAAAAACCTCATAAAAACACTGGGAAGCCTTGTGCTTCCATAAGGCCTGGTACCAGAACGTTACTGGGTGGAATTCACAGTTGACATTCTTGGACAGAGACAGTTGTGGAAACTGATAGGAATGCGCTATTGAAAAAACTAAATAGGACGACATATAACATTTATTTTCCTTTTTGAAGCTTGACAATTGGGAACAGATTTCATGGGAAATTAACCTACCCCAATAAAAAATGGCTTGTTCGTTGACTGTGAAATACAAAATATAAAGAGTAATCTAGGAAACAGTTGTTGTGGACTCCTGTCCCGTTATTCTTGTAAACAACCAAGCAATTTCGCAGAATGGATTTCTAAATGAACTAACCTGCATAATTGTAATATCTTCAGGAACTAGAAGCGGGTTTTCCAACAAATGGGGTAAGAGGTCCAACCCGTTATTATGCTGTTCTAGGAACTGTTTACAATCTTCCCCTCTGAACGTCAATGTTGGATCCGAAAATTTTAGCATATGGTGGAAGACCTGAGGTGACAAAGAAATAGAAGAGAGGTCCCGCAGTGGAATAATTCTTTTCTCGGAAATAAATTTATCGGCGCACCAAGAGACTAGGTCTTTACTGTCAAAAACCTCAGGGACACAGCCTGCATGAGAAATATCGGAGGTCCAAATTACTTGGTTCTCTGTGGTAGAGCTTGAGTAATAAGAATATACCCTGGACCACTGGAAGTCATGGTCCTCGCGCCCGAATATGTTGACTGTATCTCCATAGAAGTGTTGTCGAGATGATGCCATAGGTTTATGAGAATGTTGGTTTGCTGCAGATGATGGTTTAAATGAACAGTTAGAGCTGATAATGTAACTTTTTGGTAAATCTTGGTTAAATGCTTATGAATAGGAAATCTCCTCAAGCCTTTCGTTGATTAATGACACTCTGTATGGGTGGTGCATGATGAACTATTAGCAGTAAAGATTATTTATTGCATATTTAGAAATGCGAAGGTGGTGGGTATGGCGAAGATAAATTAAGGATTGGAGGTTTCCTGAACATGCGAAGGTCACGACATGAGAACAAGAGTTCATGATTTTGAAATCAACACTCAGAAGAGATAATATAATTCCCCTGCAAATTTTGGTTTAATGCGCATCAATACGAGATCTCCTCGAGCCTTTCGCCCATCAATGAAAATTTATATGGTTCCTGCATGATGACCCGTCATAATTAAATGCCATTAATTCCATATTTAGAAACAAGATATGTATAAATATATATAATAATAAAAAAATTCTTTTATTATAGACAAGTGTGAAGGTGTCAGAGACGGCGCAGACCAAGGAAAGAATGGCAAGCTCTGAAAAGCGGTCGGACGGGATTCAAAAAAGTGTTATGGGGATACTCAGGATAGTCGAGTGTTGCACGGTCAAATTTCATGTATCAAAATTTTTGAGTGCAAAATGTGTAAAACGGAAGAGATCATGATGGGGCAGTTCAGCGGTCGGTTTGTATATTTGCGGAATTCTGGCAAAGTGGCTAACTATGGAATAGGGAAATTTCTAATTGCATGCCTAGAAATAAGATCTTATATATAATTGACAACTGCTAATTGCAAAGGGGCGCAGGCACAGGAAACAACAACTAGGAACTGAATATTTCTTCAACCCGTCAAACTGATGATTTGCCAAAGAAATTTGAAGAAATGGAAAAGTATGAAAAGTGGACAAACGGGCTTTAAAAGGGGGTGACAATAGTTCCACAAAATATGCGAGAACATGGTGGTTAAATTAGATTTCTTGGAAGTTTTCAGTGCGAAATGTATACCACGGAAGAGGGCATGATAGGTGGACCATAATATAGAAGAGGGCATGATCTAAGGCCAGTTGCAAATATGTATATCGTGGAAGTGACTGTACTGTTCGCAGGCCATGTAACAACAGAAGTCCAATCTAGAGCCCGCCTACCAGGAATTCACAGAAGTTTCCAGGTATGGAATGGGGAAGCGTTCGATCGGTATCATGGTAAAAGAGCACGGGTGAAAGTGTGAACTAGGAATACGATCCACGTGTTTACTTTATTCTTTCTTGTATGCTTCGTCTGTCAATTTGTATATCGCGGAACTCTGAGGCATTCTATTATCGAGCCAGCAGGCAAGTCCGACTGCCAATTTGTATAGTGCGGAACTGTGGGTGTTGTTTGCAGGACACAGAACTATAGAGGAAATGCGTTGCCCTTTAATATAGCTTCTGTGCCGCAAGTGTGGTAGGGTCAATTTAAAGAAAGGGGAAGCGGTCGTTGGAAATGCGTGAATCCGACAAGCCGCATAGCAAGGCATTTTCAAGAAAAAAACGATTAAGTAACCAGGAAGACAAACTACAGGGAATAAAAGAGTGGGAAAATAGAAAGGTGGAAGGCTATTTTCATAAGCATGAATTGGTTTCAAAGAAGCCTCATTGTTGCAAAACCATCATTTTCTACTAATCACCAACAAATGCATTGTTGAGGATTAGATTTTATTGCAATTGTACCAAGATTTATAGTAATTTATAAATATTAAGTGCATTGTAGTTCTTGATACATTCTTCCATGACTGTAACATATTAACCTAACTACTAAACTTCATTGTCTACTAGTTGCCAACAAATGCTTTGTTGAAGATTAGATTTTATTGGAACGTGTGGGTGTAACTATGTTCTTGATACATTGTTCCATGACTACAACATATTAACTCGAGTATTAAACTTCTTGCATTATGGGTTGTTAGCATTAAAACTTAATAACGATTTTTCTGCAACATTGTACACTGGTATTGTTATGTTCTATCTGCATTAGGAATAGAATTGAACATTGGTTTGAAACTGTGTAATCCATTTTTTGTTTTCATAAAAGGCTAGTGGATTGACATAGTACATTGTCATATAATTGTTAGATGTTCCATCTAAAAAAAAATAACCTAAGTAAACACAATATCGAAGAAGTACGAGAGCACCAAACCATGCCAATGAGAACATGTGTTAAATCCAGAAAAAAAGTAGCAAGGAAGAGTCGAAGGAAAATGTTTTAATAGAAAATCCGTGTAAAAAAATAAGAAAAACACCCAATATTGTACATCTATCCTTAGAAATTGGACCCAGTTCTTTGGGCCAAAACATTGAACAAATCTGCGACAAACACAGGCACGGGATCCGCAGTATGCAAGATCCTCGCAATTTTCTCCTCGATGAATCATCCTGTGCTAAAATTGATAGTTTTCAGAAGCTTCCCGTGAGGAAGAAGAGGAAAAACGTTGCAGGGAAATGGAATACCCCTTAGCTAAAACCACCTCTACATAGTCCAAAAAAATTCAGGAGCACAGGTTGCGCGTGCAATTCCAGAGGACCAAATTAGTCCATTCTTGGCCGAAGGAGATGATTAGTGGAAAAATGCGTTGCAGCAGTGAGAGTTTTGGACCTGATTCCCAAAGATGTTAATCAATAATTTTTTGGCTTGAAATATATCTCTGGGAGCATCAACATATCATTGCTTTATAGTGAAACTCTTCCACCCATAACAAACTAATTTGGAATTCTGGAATTCCTACTTTCGTGCTGCAAAGTGGCTATTGCGTTTACCGTCGGTTTCTTTTCTGAAATTCCTTTTGGTGTTGTCAGGACCACCATCACCGAGCCAGGAAGTTCCATTCATTATGGTTGATTTCAATTTGGGCGCAGGAATGGGAAGATTTTGTGCATTTCCATCATCCATTGTCGTATCATCGACCATCATATCATCTTCTTCTGGCTCAGAATTCATGACATCAACTTGTGCGTCAGCCATGAATGCAACTGTGCAGGTTTTCTGAGCAGGCAGGGTTGCCTTGGAATTATTTGGCCTGAAATATATCTCTCGGTGTACCAAGGGACCATATGCATTTTTGCTCCTGAGCGAAGGGAGATGAGTAGTAAGAATATACCCTGGAATAATGGAACCTCTGGCCATTATGCCCCAATGTGTTTACTGTGGCTGGACATAACTGCTGCCACAAGTTATTAAGAATTTTTTTTTGCTCGAGACGATGTTTGAAATGAAAATAGGGGAGGAATAATATAACCCTCCACAAATTATGGTTTAATGCGTATCAATGGAATGTCTTCTTGAGCCTTTCGTTGATCAATGACAATCTCCAGGGTTCATGTGGAATAAGTTGTCACCATCACAACTCACTAATTGCAGAATTAGAAAAAAGTTCGAAGGTCGCAGTGACGACGAAGAGAGATTAAGAATTAGAAATTTCTTAAAAGCGCCAACCCGCCGGCACACAAAAAACAGATTGCATCGTGTTTGAAATGAATACTTGGAAAGGATAACATACTTGTGCGCAAATCTTAGTTTAATTCGTAGTAATGAAAAATCTTCTCTGGACTTCTGGACTTCCGGACATTAATAATAATCTTAGCGGTTCCTGTAGGATGAACTACTAGCATTAAAGCTTAATTATTGCATATCTGTAAACAAATACGAAGGAAACGGTGATGGCGAATTACGGCTAGGCACCGGCTAACCCGGGAAATCGATTCCAAGAAATACGTAAATATGGAAAGCGGTCGGGCAGGGTACAAAAGAAAAACGACAGAAGATATACCCAAGAGACGTGAAGGGTCGATGGTCATATTGCATCTCAGTGATAGATATTGAACGTCAATTTGTATGTCGTGGAATTTCGGCTGTTGTTTGTGCAGAGGGGACCAATGGAAGCGCAATGGTGAGAGGGTGATTTGTATATTGTTGAACCTAGGGTTCTGTATATAAAAGCATGAGACATTGGGGAAAAGGACCAAGCAAACACAAAGAGAAAGTATATGAGATGAAGGGGGGTTTGTTTACAAATTTGTAAATCACGGAAGTCTGGGTGCTAGCCATAGGTGGTGGAACAATGGAAACACAATGTTAAAGCCACCTATGTAGGAACCCGCGTTTCAAAAAAGAAAAGCATAGAGAAAAACTAGAAATTTTTGGAAAAATGAGTAATACACACTAAATATGTATTGTTCCCTAAATTGGGCATCCATTGTTCCCTTGCCTACAAATAGAATTCAAAATTCCGCGATATACCAATTGGCCAGCGGACCTACGGGGTGACTCATTCAAAATTGCACTCCTTTCGTTTATTTTCATACAAACACTACTCGAAGTTCCGCGATATACAAATTAACAGACGGACTCCAGGGCTAGCGGCCTTGAGCGTGCGATTGTATACGGATGCTAATCCCTATTAACTATTGGACATTATCTAAAGACATTCTTTTGAATACTAAATTATTAATATTAAATATTGATATTGTATAATTTAATTAGATAAGGAGGTCTATACAATATGAAATAGGGAAGCGATCAGGCGGTTGGGCTGTTGATATAAAAGTAACTGAAATTTGAATATGCGAATCCGCCAACTTCCTTACCAAGAAATTTTCCGAAAAGAACGAGCAATACATAAAATATATTTTTATAAAGTACGAACATGAGATTTTATAGAGCATGTATTGTTCCCGCATTCCATACTTAAGCCAATCTTTGGATCGCTGGTACTCGGGCTGGCGGGCTCAAAAATGGGCCTCTATTGTTCCACTAGCTACAAATAGAACCCAAGGGTTCCACGATATACAAATTGACAAGCGGTCTTACGGGCTGGGTTGCTCAACATTGCATTTCTATTGTTCCATGTCGTTCAAAAAACACTTGGAGTTTTGCCATATACAAATTCACAGATGGACTCCACGGCTCGCCGGCCCAACCTTGCGAGTGTTTACGAATGGTGATCCCTATGAACTATGTAACACTACTAATGGCCTCACGGAATGGCAGGCTCAAAATTGGGGCTTTCTTGTTCCCTGCCCTACAAATAGCACCCAAATTTCTGTGATATACAAATTCACAAGAGGATTTGCAGACTATTTAAATTTTAAGGGCCTCGTTGATGTAATAGCACAATTGGGCTTAGGCCAGTTTACATTCATTTCTTACAATATCAAACGAAGAAGCGGTTGGTCGGGCTGGTGATCTAAAAGTAATTGAAACCTCAAGTTGTGAATACGCCAACTTCCGCAGTTATAAGTTTTCCGAAAAATGACTAACACATACTAAGTATGAACTCTTACAAGGTATGGACACGAGGTTCTTATAGAGTTTGTACGGATCCCGCATTTCATACTTGGCCACTTTTTCGATTGTAGGTTCTCGGTCTGGCAGGCTCAAAGTTGAGACTCTATTGCTACATATGCTACAAATAGGACCCATAACACCACGATATACAAATTCATAGCCGAAGCTGCGGACTAGGTTGCTCAACATTGCAGTGCTATTGTTTTGTGTCTTCTAAACAAGATTCAGAGGAAACGAGTAGTACATAGTAAATATGTACTTCTAAAAACCATGGACATGAGATTTTATAGAGCATGTACAGATCCCTCATTCCATACTTAGCCACTATTTGGACGACAGGTTCTCAGGCTATCGGGTTCAAAATTGGCCCTCTATTGTTCCATGTCCTACAAATAACACCCACATTTCCGCGATATATAAATTGACAAGCAGACTCGCCAGCTATTTGAATTTTAAGGGCCTCGTATTCATGTCATAGCACAATTGGACTTGGGCCAGTTTATATTCATTTATTACAATATCAAACGGGGAAGCGGTCGGTTGAGCTGGTGATATAAAAGTAAGTGAAATTTGAAGTTGTGAATACGCCAACTTCTGCACCTACAAGTTTTTCGAAAAACAAGTAATACATACTAAGTATGTACTCTTATAAACTATGGACATGAAATTTTTTATAGAGCATGTATGGATCCGCCATTCCATATTTAGCCACTTTTTTGGATTGTGCGCTCTCGCGCTGACGGGCTGAAAATTGGGCCTCTATTGTTTCGCGCTCTACAAATAGCACCCACAATTCCGTGATATAAAAATTCATAAGCGGATCTGCGGGCTGGCTGGCTCAACATTGCACTTTCATTATTTCGAGTCCTCCAAATAGCATTCGGAGTTCCGCGATATACAGATTGACAGATGGACTCGAGGGTTGGCAGGTTCAAGTTTTCCATTGATTACGGATGACAATCCCTATCAACTATTTAACATATCTAAAAACATTATTTTCAATACTAAATTATTAATATTAAATATTGATATTGCATAATTTAATTAGACGAGAAAGTTTGTACAATCTGGTCGGGTGAGCGATATAAAAGTTTTCCGACAAACGAGCAATACATATTAAACATGTACTTTTATAAAGTATGGACATGACATTTTATAGAGCATATGCGGATCCCTCATTCCATACTTAGGAACTTTTTGGATGGTGTTTCTCGGCATGGCGGGTTGAAAATTGAGCCTCTATTGTTTCGTGTCCTACAAATAGCACCCAGATTTTCACGATATACAAATTGACAGACAGACTTGCGAGTTGGTTGGCTCAACATTGCACTTTTATTGCCCCATAGAGATTTTGTATTAATTCTATATTTAGGCACATTTTTGGATCAGGGGCTCTTGGGCTAGTGGGCTAGAAATTGGGCCTCTATTGTTCCATGCTCTACAAATAGCACCCAAAATTCCGCGACATACAAATTGACAAGTGGACCTGCGATATGGCTGGCCCAACATTGCACTTTCATTGTTCTGTGTCCCCCAAATAGCACTCGGAGTTCCGCGATATATAGATTGACAGATGGACTCGAGGGATGGCGGGTTCAAGTTTGCCATTGTTTATGGACGACAATCGCTATCAACTATCTAACATATCTAAAAAAATTATTTTCAATACTAAATTATTAATATTAAATATTGATATTGCAGAATTTAATTAGATGAGAAAGTTTTTACAATCTGGTTGGGCGAGCGATATACAAGTTTTCCGACAAACGAGAAATACGTAGTAAACATGTACCTTTATAAAGGATGGACATGACATTTTATAGAGCATATGCGGATCCCTCATTCCATACTTAGGCACTTTTTGGATGGCGGGTTCTCGGCCTGGCGGGCTGAAAATTGAGCCTCTATTGTTTCGTGTCCTACAAATAGCACCCAGATTTCCGCGATATACAAATTGACAGGCGGACATGCGGGCTAGTTGGCTAAACATTACACTTTTATTGTCCCATAGCGATTCCGTATTAATTCCATATTTATCCACTTTTTTGGATCGGGGGCTCTCGGGCTAGTGGGATGAAAATTGGGCCTCTATTGTTCTGCGCTCTACAAATAACACCCACAATTTCGCAATATACAAATTGACAAGTGGACCTGTGGGCTGGCTAGCCCAACATTGCACTTTCATTGTTCTGTGTCCCCCAGATAGCACTCAGAGTTCCGCGATATACAGATTGACAGATGGACTTGAGGGCTGGTAGGTTCAAGTTTTCCATTGTTTGTGGTTGGCAATCGCTATCAACTATCTAACATATCTAAAAACATTATTTTCAATACTAAATTATTAATATTAAATATTGATATTGCAGAATTTAATTAGACGAGAAAGTTTTTACAATCTGGTCAGGCGAGCGATATAAACGTTTTCCGACAAACGAGCAATACATAGTAAACATGTACCTTTATAAAGTATGGAGATGGTATTTTATAGACCATATGTGGATCCCTCATTCCATACTTAGACACTTTTTGGATCGCGGGTTCTCGGCCTGGGGGACTGAAAATTGAACCTCTATTGTTCTATCTCCTACAAATAGCACCCAGACTTTCTCCATATACAAATTGCTAGGCGAAATTGTGAGATGGTTGGCTCAACATTGCACTTTTATTGTCCCGTACCGATTCTGTATTAATTCCATATTTAGCCACTTTTTTGGATCGGGTGCTCTCGGGTTGGCGAGCTGAAAATTGGGCCTCTATTGTTACGCACTCTACAAATAGCATCCATAATTCCGTGATATACAAATTGACAAGGGGACTTGCAGGCTGTCTGGCTCAACATTGCACTTTCACTGTTCTGTGTCCTCCAAATAGCACTCAGAGTTCCACGATATACAAATTGACAGATGAACTTGAGGGCTGGTGGGTTCAAGTTTGCCATTGTTTACAGATGGTAAAACCTATCAACTATCTAACATATTTCAAAACATTATTTTCAATACTAAATTATTAATATTAAATATTGATATTGCAGAATTTAATTAGACGAGAAAGTTTGTAGAATCTAGTCGGGCGAGTGATATAAAAGTTTTTCGACAAACAAGCAATACATAGTAAACATGTACTTTTATAAAGTATAATATGCGGATCCCTCATTCCATACTTAGGCACTTTTTGGATCATGGGTTCTTGGCCTGGCGGGATGAAAATTGAGCCTCTATTGTTATGTGTCCTACAAATAGCACCCAGACTTCCGCGATATACAAATTGACAGGTGGACTTGCGGACTGCTTGGCTCAACATTTCACTTTTATTGACCGGTGTCCTCCAAACAACACTGCAGACTTGCAGGCTAGCTGGGTCAACATTGCACTTTCATTGTTCTGTCTCCTCCAAATAGTATTCAAAGTTCCGCTATATACAGATTGACAGATGGACTTGAGGGATGGTGGGTTCAAGTTTGCTATTGTTTGCAGATGGTAATCCCTATCAACTATCTAACATATCTAAAAACATTATTTTCAATACTAAATTTTTAATATTAAATATTGATATTGCAGAATTTAATTAGACGAGAAAGTTTGTACAATCTGGTCAGGCGAGTGATATAAAAGTTTGTACAATAAACATGTACTTTTATAAAGTCACTAGTACATATGACCAAATTTACGACGGTTTTTCGTTGATATTGCCACACTTATCCGTCGCAATTTTCACGAAAGCCAAGATTTTTTTTCGTCAGAATATTTTCGTCGCTATATCCATGATCCAGGTGTGTGTGGAAACATCGATGAAATAAGTGCTCCACGTGTCACCACCTTCAAGATCGGTTAACCCTATGAATAGTCATAATTACGATGAAATTACGTCTCAATAACAACGAAGAAGTGTGGCAATTACGATGAAAATTTATGCCAAGCCAATAACTTACGACGCAGATGTTGAAAGTGCGATGCAAAACTGTCGCAACTTGCAACGAAAATCTGTGGCAATATCGATGAAAATATATTTCAAGACCAAACTTATGACGCAGATTTTGTATGTGCGACTAACATTCGTGGCAAATTGCGACGAACTTTCGTTGCTATTGCGACAGTTGTGGTAAAATACAAAATTTGTTTCCGATGAACTATCGTCGATTTTGCGACGATGGCTTTAAGTTTAAAATAAATAAATTACATGAGATATGGTATTACCATATTACATTGTAATATGGTATACCATATTGTATGCCATATTACAATGTAATATGGTAATGTCATATTACATTGTAATATGGCATTACCATATTACATTGTAATATGGCATTACTATTACATTGTAATATTCTAATATTCTAATATATTGTAATATATATATATCCCCTACAAATAATCAAGGCACTAATAAACCAAATATTGGAAGCATGTGGTATCATGAAGTTGGATTAGAAGTAAGGATACCAATATGACAATATACACAAAGAATAATTTGGAATATTACTTTAAAAAAAACACATGGATTGCATGAGTGAGTCATTATGAAATTTATATTACACAATACTATGACAACACTTCTAAGATTGATGGATGATATCTTAAGACCATTTCTCGAACTTGTTTATTGTAGCTTCCTTGGATAATATTTTGACTTTTAGCAAGATTTGGGAAGATCATTTGAAACATTTGGAGATGATATTTTTAACCCTTCAACACAATTAATTGCAAGCCAACATGAAGAAATATGAGCTTGGAAAACAATTATTGTTGTGTAT